>JAFEMH010002204.1:0-365885 GCA_022495995.1 Adenophora triphylla var. japonica
AGGGTAGGGTCTTATTTATAGCTGCAGTTCATGGTAACCTTATGTCGCAGGGCATAACGTAACCACTTTCCATTCTTCGGCTTGTCGCGTGACACAAGGTGACCATAACCGTTTTTGGTGCCAAATCTGATTCTGGAACCTTCTTGGATAATACCTAAAAAGTCCAAAATAGATTTATTCCTTTTAGGTCCCTTGGCATGAGCAAAGTACAAAAAAGTACTTCCTTCGCGAGAAACTTATGAAATGTTTCCGGAAGTCTCGAGATGGACCGGGAATTTACCAAAATGCCCCTAAATGCAATTTTATCATATTAAAATGCATCTGGAAAGGTCGTGAATTGGATTGGCGTACTTACACTGACCCGAACAGTCTGTTTCCCATGGAGAGTGCCTCGAGCTGCTCTTCTAAGTCTGGGATTCCCTTGAATGTGTACTCATGCTGGACTGTGGTGGCAATTGGTCCTGGTCGAGTTGTAATATCGAGGAATGCTCCCATTATCGGATTAGCCTTGAGTCCTCTGAAACGCTTGAGGTCCCGTGCTAGCTGTTCCATCCTTTCTGTAGTTTCTGTGCTGACTATCCCTGCTTCTTTCTCATCTTCATCAGTTCCACTTTCGGTCCCCTCAGTTATGCTGTCGGTTCCGCTGTCGGTCCCGTTAGTTCTGCTGTCGGTTCCCTCAGTTCGGCTGTCTGTTCCCTTGTCGGTCCCCTCAGTTCTGCTGTTGGTTCCCTTGGTGAAGTAATGAGTGTTGGTCCCAAAGGTGGCAACAAGGGTGAAAATACAGCTAGAGGGGGGGGTGAATAGCTGTTACAAATTTTTCGCCCTCTTTAAAAACTAAACCTCTATGCTTACAAAACCTCTTGCAGTGTGTAAGAAACTGCAAGTAGAGTTGTAAAATGCACAGCGGAATATATTAGTTATAAAGCGGTTTTGGGAGGCGGTTTTTCAAAGCGATTTGATAGTGCGGTTTACAGAAGGTGCAGTTTGCAAAAAGTGAGGCTTTAACAATGTTAACTCCAAAAACTATTTCACAATAATGGATAACTAACTAAAGATCAAACAGAGACAGAGATAAATAATTAGTAAGCACAAGAAATATAAATGCAAAAAATAAGAACACGCTATTTGGAGTGGTTCAATCGATAAACGATCTACGTCCACTACCAAGATGGTTAGTCTTGGATTTCTAAGAGAGATTTTATATTAAGTATTTGAGAGATTACAAAGTACAATAAAATCTTTTCTATGAAGAACAAATCCTAGACTATAACCAGTGTATCTCAAATGAATAAACTATGTGTTTAAACAAGTGAGGTGTGTGTGTGAGAACAAGATCAAGGCTCTTTAAATCTGTGAGATGTAGAGCTCAATGATTCTTGAATGTGTTAAGGCTTGATTTAGGGGTGGGAATATTTGTTGAAGGTAGAAGATGAAGATTCAAAGGACTAAGAATTTCTGGGCAGAGCTTCAACTTCTTATGAACACAGCACTTCTCAATTTTTCAAGCAATCTTCAAATGGTGAAGATTAGGGGTATTTATACCCAAGCATCTCAAATATAGCAGTTAGACATAGCCGCATTTGTAAGGGACAAATTCCTTGATGCATTCTCATTGGTCCACGACAACCACTTTTGTCCTTTGGGGTACGGTAGTTGCGAGATAAAGTGACGATAATGCTCCAGCCACCGCAAAAGCAATGAGGTTGGACACTGTCACTTTTCAAGCATCTTTGCGAGATCTTCTATGACATTGAATCACGTGACAAGATAAGGTGGTTGACATTGGATATTGCTGATGTGGATTACAATGGTAAAGGTGGTTCACTTCAAGTCTCAATCATTGGGCGGTTACGGAGTATAAGCGGTTTGACATGTGCGGTTGATAACTCCAGTGAGGTTGCAGAGTGCGGTTGATGTTGAACTGCAAGGGTGCGGTTCATCATATGGATGTTGCATTGAAGTAGTTCAAGGGTAGTTTCAAACAAAGAATTCCACCAAGCAAGTGCTAAAATCGGTTTTGCTAAGGCGGTTGGAAGGGCGGTTTGAAACTTCTGAACTGCAACTCTCAATTCCAATGAGTCTTGAGCCAGTCTTCAAGCCTATATTTAACCTATTCTATAAAATGGACTTAGCTAAAAAATTGAAGTCTAAGCTTCATTACGTAGGGTCCTAAAGTCCTTAAAATAGACAGGAGGTTATGGTATCAATCAAATCTAATACAAAATAGGAGGGTTAAAACATGCATACCCAACAATCTCCCCCTATTTGATTGATGCCATTACCTACTATAACTAAAGCAAACATTGTACTTGGTAAGAACATGTCCATAAGAATTAACATGGTAATTCATGTCCCAAGTCAATGCACACACACTTAGCTAAGCTATAGATTTCTATACTATCGAAAGATAAAAACTTACAATATGGAAAGTATAGAAATGCATTCAGTGCACTTAAAAATATGAGTTTAAGTTCAAAGTGCGGTTTAAACTGAATGTTTAAACTTCAATTCAAAAATATGATTTTAAGTTAGAAAATATTTGAATGAGGTTTAAGACCATAGGGTTTCATTGTTCTACAAACAAGCAGTTTGATATGAACAAGGTTTTGGAACCAATGATGCATTTTTCATTACTACCATTGCGATTACAAATTACAAGGGTAGAGAAGCAAAATGCAAAGGTTACAAAAACAAGAGGAGGTTGGACAAAAAAAATACAAGGTGTGCGGTCCAACAAACAAAAGAGTTTACCAAAAAATTACAGAGCAATAGCGGTTTAAGGTTGATGCGGTTCTTGACCTTGATGCTGCTGCTGCAGTTGGTTGATTTCAGGATTCCTGGCAAGATTTGATGCAGAGGTTTCAGTCTTCAAGGATCTTCTAATTCTTCTCACCTCATCAGCGGTCCTTCCTTGAGCGATCACCAATCTTTCTAGGATGTTTTCTTGAGAATCAAGCTTGAGATTGGCATCACTAACTGCCTCGGAGTTTTCAGATACCTTAGCAGTTAGATCTTCAATTAAGGCATGGAAGGAGGAGTTCAAAGAATTGAACATGATGTGAATCCCCCTGACATTATGCGATCGATTGGCAAAAGCTTCAGACATAGGATCTAGATCAACTGAAACCTTAATGGAGGATTTCAACTCATTAACTGTGGCTTCCAGTTTAGAGGTGAATCCTAACTTGATTTTTTCAAGGCGGTCATTGAATTCATCCTTGACCTCATTCAGCTTGGCCATCAAGGCATCATCAAGAGAGTTTGTTTTGACCTCCAGTTGAGCTTTAACATTATCAACTTCTAAGAGGACATTAGCTTCAATCGCATTCAAGGCGGTTTGAAAGTCTTGAGAAGGAGGCGGTTGGGAGTTGATGGCTTTGAGGATTTCATCTTGGAGGTTGTCAAAGGCGGTTTTGGAGGAGTTGGAAAGTTGAGAAATCATTTCCTTAAGATCAGAATCTCCAAATGATTGAATTTGAATGACACCTTCAGCTAAATCCTTCTTGAATCCTTCAAAGCAGGACTCAGCTGAGGATTTGACAATGTTTGCTAAGTCCTTCTCCCCCTTAATGGCATCAAGTCTCTGAGCAAAACTCTTTAAGGAGTTCTTATGATCAGCCATTTGAAGGGTTTGAGAGGCAATCAAATGCGATTGAGATTCAGCTAACTTCTGAAGGGAGCGGTTGGAAGATTCAAGGGAGGCATTTGAAGCAGTTAGTTTGATTATATGGCCTCGGTTAATGAGAAGTTGTGATTGAATTAGGTTAAGGGTGGAAAGGATTTGGGAGTAGTCAGTGGGTGGAGGAGCGGTTGAAGACGAGGGAATATAGGTGAATGCAGGAGGCAGTTCAGAAAAGGTAGGAGGAGCGGTTTGAGGAATTTGGGAAAATAGGGTTTGGAAAATACGTGAGGCAGGAACTGTATAAGGTGAGGAGGTTTGAGTTGAAATGGGTAGAGTTGGAGGTAAGGTAGATGGGGCGGTTGATATAGGGGTGGTTGGGAAGGGGGCGGTTGGGTTAGGAGCGGTTGATGATGGTGTAGTTGAGATTGGGGAAGTTGGAATTGAGGCGGTTGATGTAGGAGTAGTTTGGATAGGAGCGGTTGGTATAGGGGCAGTTGAGACAGGGGTAGAGTGTGGAGGAATGGTGGAAGATGGAGGAGTTGTAGTGATTGGGTTGGTATGTGTGGAAGGAGATTTATGAGGTGAAGGATTTGATTGGTTTATGGGAGAATTTTGTGGTGAAGATATAGGGGAATTAGAAGGGGAGAATTTTGTGGTGAAGATATAGGGGAATTAGAGGAGCTATTTCAGCAACCTCTTCTTCTTCCTCATCTTCATCAGGTTCATCTCTCAAAATCATCTTCTCCTTAGCCTTAGCACTTGGACCAGCACCTGCGGTTTAAGAACGCGGTTGAGATGGTGCGGTCTTAGGCTTCTTAGGCTGCGGTTCAAGAAAAATATTCTTCCTTCTAGAAACCTTCTTAATTGCCTTTCCCAGAGCAGTGACCGCGGTTGCAGGAGACATCTCAACATAGAATTCTTTTGGATGATGGTTATCAGCATCATAAAGAAACTTGTATTCAACATCTCCAAAGGAGTACCTGAAGTTATGACATACCCTAGTTCCAAGGGAGTCTCCATCACCCATGGGCAATGCATGCAGACGGTAGAGTTGAGAGTCTTAGGTCCTCCAAATGTTGGTAGCTTGTGAACAAGGCGGTTAGGAGCCTGCAGAAGGGTCTCCATCTCATATGCTCATTCTTGATTTTGTATTGATAGGCATCAATAGAGCTAGCCATTTCTTTCATCAGGATTTTGGGCCAATTCTGCTTTATCCCATTGTATATGGCACAACAGTAAATCCATTGCTGAGTAGTGAAGTTGTTGTGGTTACCAGTTTTACCACACACAAACAACCCTACCAAATAACCCAAGTGGCTCATTAATTCACCAAACTCTCTCCTTGCCCTCTTCTTGTAATAACCAGACAGAGAGGTCAGCTTGACAGTGGAAAGAGCGGTTGCATCTAATACTTCCTGATCAACCTCCATGGGGCATCCAGAAACATGAAATCCAAACGTGCTTCGAATATCCAAATGATCAATAGATATCCTGAAACCTTCAACATCGGCAACCAGGCATTTGATCTTGGTTCCATCAGACAATACTCTATCTCCAGAAACAGCAGTGGCATAAAACTGATCCACGAATGATGGAATAATATATGATTGCTTTTTCTTGAAGAGAGGTAGAATTCCAGAGGCACTCAATCTTCTTATCATTTCTCTACCAAGAGCATCACCTTGGAGCTCAGGCTCATTAATTTCATACCCTGGTATGAAAAACTTAGGATCCTATGAAATGAAATAAAGAGTTTAGGCCTATAAAATGATTCACAATGCACAGGCGGTTTGGGCATCCATGCGGTTGGCCATAATGCGGTTGGAAATGTGAAGAGCTCCAAACCTCAAGTGATTTGTGAATGCAACTAAGGAACATAGAAAATATGCAAGAGATTATACTAGTACGTGGCATTGTAATCCAAGGTTATCCTACACTGCAAGCAGTTGTATAGGGGAAGGTTATGGTGTCCAGCCTATATACTAAGTAATATCTCAAACAAATTAAGCATGCAGTTGCAAAAGATTTTCATAAGTATCTAACAGGCATGCGGTTCAAAATAACATGCGGTTCATAGGGAGCATGCGGTTCTAATTTGAATGCGGTTTGGAAGTGACATGCGGTTTAAATCAAGGATTTGCATGAAGGCGGTTCCAAACAAAGAGCATGCGGTTGATATTCAAGAAAGTGTATTGAAAAATTTATTGAAAATAATCTAAGCATGGAAAACATATTTGAGAATCAAGTTGAACCAAAACATGTGATAATTTAACAAGGCATATGAACAGTCATCTTGAAGGCATGATGAACACGAAGAACAACTTAGAACACTAAGAACAGAGATTCAACATAGGTTCACCAAAATCAACAAATAACATGTCAAAATGATCACATTGAGCAGTAGATTGACAATATAACAATAAAAGTTCATACTTTGCTCAAAATCAACAAGAATAAGCAAAAACACAAAAGTGGTTTTCGAAATGTCTTAAACTAAGAATCCAAAATTAGTGCTCAAATCATTGATGGATCATAAAATAAGTTACATATAAATCATCCATAAGTAAACCCGAACAAAACCCAACTTAAATCATAAAAAATGATCAACAAACGAAGCAGTTATGAACAAAAATTCATTTAAGGGTTTACGAAGCCTTCAAGGTCTAACAATGGCTGATTCTTAAGTTATTTTGCAGAAATGGAGAAAGATGTAGATAAGAGGATCATACCATATCTGTAAAGGGAGCCTTGGGAGCCATTGAAGATTCAAAGTTTTTAAAGATGAAGTTTGGAGATTTTAGAGAGAGAGAAAATGAGTAGGTAGAAAAGGTACGGTGCTCAGAGAAGACAGTGTTTGGAAAGTTGAAATTGTAAGGGTTGGTGGTTATTTATAGGAACACTCTCAAACAAAGGACAGTTGAAAAGACATTTTGATTTTCCCATAAACGAAATCATTTCTCTGTTGCACCCTTTCATTTTCTTCCCTTTTGCCAATGACGGCTGACAAGAGAGCTTTAAATGCTAATGTTCCCTTTGCATTAAATGCATTTAAATTTTGAAATAACGTGGGAAAACATTTGCAAAAATGCCCTTATGTCAAAATGTGGACTAAAATGAAAATAAAGGAACTTACCTTAGGTCCACGTGGCAGTGCGGTTGAAAGAAGTTTTGAACCGCATAGCTTCTTTAAAAAAAATAAAAACAGATTTTGAAAATACCAATTGTTGAATGCGGTCGAAGATGGAGCGGTCAGAAAGCAGCATGCGGTTGGAAGAATGCGGTTGGCTGCAGAGGCGGTTGACCACTCATGCGGTTTGAATATACGCGGTTCAACATTGGTGAGGTTGAAATTCTCAATAAGGACTACAACCTAAACTCAACACACAAGTTAGTTAAAAAAAATGGATTCATTTAAGTTCAAGCATACCCATTTCTCCTCTAAGGAATGAAAACCTCTTGGAGTCAAGAGCCTTCGTGAGGATATTAGCAATCTGGTTGTCTGTCCCCACGTACTCTAAATGGATATTCCTCTTTTCCACATGATCTTTGAGGAAATGATACATGATATCAATATGCTTGGTCTTGGAGTGCATGACAGGGTTGTTGGAGACTAAAATTGTTGAAGTGTTGTCACACATGATAGGGCAATTTCCTTTATGGATTCCATAGTCCACCAACTGCTGCTTCATCCAAAGGATTTGATAGCAACAACTACCAGCAGCAATGTACTCAGCCTCTGTGGTAGACACTGAAACTGATGCTTGCTTCTTGCTGGCCCAAGCAACTAGTCTATTCCCGAGGAAATGACAAGTACCACTAGTGCTTTTCCTGTCAATAGTACAAGCTGCATAATCAGCATCTGAATAACCTACAAGATCGAAGTTCGAATCTTTGGAATACTAAAGTCCAAGGTTAGTGGTTCCAGATAAATAGCGGATTATACGCTTGACTGCAATAAGATGTGCTTCTCTAGGATCTGCTTGATAGCGAGCACATACACAAACACTAAACATGATATCTGGCCTACTAGCAGTTAAGTAAAGTAATGAGCCGATCATACCTCGATATAAAGTTTGATCAACTTTCTTACCTTTGAGATACTTATCTAGCTTATTGCTGGTGGCCATAGGACTATCATATGCTTTAGCATTTTCTAATCCAAACTTCTTTATCAACTCCTTGGTGTATTTGGCTTGGCTGAGGAAAATACCTTCTTCGCATTGCTTGATTTGAAGCCCGAGGAAGAATGTTAATTCTCCCATCATGCTCATCTCAAACTTGCTTTTCATTAGCTTTTCGAAACGCTTACAAAGTAACTCATTAGTAGAACCAAAAATAATATCATCGACATAAATTTGAACAAGTAAAGTATGCTCATTATATTTGGCAATTAAAAGAGTTGTATCAATTTTACCACGTTTAAATCCCTTTTCTAGTAAAAATTTAGAAAGAGTCTCATACCATGCCCTTGGAGCTTGCTTAAGTCCATACAAAGCTTTCTGGAGTTTGTAGACATGATTGGGAAATTTGGAGTCTTCAAATCCAGGCGGTTGGGCAACATACACGGTCTCTTACAATTCACCGTTTAGGAATGCACTCTTTACGTCCATTTGATATAACTTGAAATGCTTGAAAGAGGCGTAGGCTAAGAATATTCTGATAGCTTCCAATCTTGCAACTGGAGCAAAGGTTTAATCATAGTCGATTCCTTCTTCTTGCCTATATCCTTGTGCAACCAACCTTGCTTTATTCCTAGTGATGCTTCCATTCTCGTCCATCTTATTCCTAAATACCCACTTAGTTCCTATCACTCCTTGATCCTGAGGTCTAGGCACCAAAGTCCAGACATTGCATCTTTCAAACTGGTTGAGTTCTTCTTGCATAGCAACGACCCAACTGGAATCTTGGAGTGCTTCATCAATCTTCTTGGGTTCAACTTGAGATAAAAAAGAAGTATGCTCATCATAATTCGATCTCCTTGTTTGAACACCGGAAAACAGATCACCAATCACATTTGTGAGGGGGTGACTGCTGACTTCACGAACCTCCGGGGGTAAGTCTGGTTGGACTGAGGTTTGATGAAGATCTTCAATTGGAACATCGTTAGATCCTTCAGCGAAGTCATGGAATGTAAGTTGACGAAGAGGTTCTATAAGCTGGATAGGGGAATTCTCAACTTCTTCTTCCCTAGGAGTTGCATGTGGAGTAGGAACTTCAGGTGCAGTTTCAAACGTGTGGTTTGAGGGAATTTCAGTTGAGGGTGCTGGATTTTGCGGTTGAGGTTCAGGTGCGGTTTGAGATGGTTCACCTGTTTCATTATGCTCAACAAAATCATCAGCAACATTTGGAGCCAAATGTGGCTCAAGGAGAGAATGCTCATCAAAAGTAACATGGACAGACTCAACTATTTTTAAACTAGTTTTATTGAAAACACGAAAAGATTTTGAATGTTTAGCATACCCAACAAAAATACCTTCGTCGGCCTTGGCTCCAAATTTACCTCTATTTTCTCTTCCGTTGTAGAGGACAAAACATTTGCAGCCAAAGATTTTGAAGAATGCAATGTTGGGGGTTCTTCCTCGCCAAAGCTCATAGGGAGTCTTGTTATAGGTTTTGTTGATGAGGAGCGGTTACGAGTGAAGCATGCGGTATTGATTGCTTTAGCCCAAAAATGCGAGGTAGCTTCGCTTCGAGATATCATTGTCTTTCCGGCCTCAATCAACGTCTTATTCTTCCTTTCCACAACCCCATTTTGTTGTGGAACACCGTGATTGAAAAATTGTGATCAATCCCATGGTCATCACAATGTCGAGCAACACCGTTGTTCTTAAATTCTGTTCCATTATCTGATCGAACACTAACGATGTCGTCTTCTTTTTGAGTTTGGAGCCGTCTAAAGAGTGCGGTGAGAATCTCATAACAATGATCTTTGGAAATCATCATCTCAACCCACGTATATCTTGAATAATCATCCACCACCACTAAGGTATATATATTTCCTCCAATCTTTGGCAAAGTGGTTACGGGTCCAAACAAATCAATGTGAAGCGGTTGTAAGCATCTTGAAGTTGATGGAGCGGTCTTGCTGGTGAAAGACGACGCGACCGCTTACTAAGCCGGCATGCACCTGCATTTTCTGGATGGTGGTCAGCCACTTTGGGTAAACCACGAACGAGGTTTTCCCTACCAATCTTTGCAAGATACTTGAAGTTCAAGTGGCTCAACCTCTTGTGCCAAAGCCAACTATTTTTGCTCACATTCTTAGCTACAAAACAGAGATTAGTAATACTACATGCAGAATTTAGATCAATAATGTAAATATTACTCTTACGAATCCCTTTGAGTAGGGTGACGCCGGAAATGCTATCTTTGATAAAGAAATTTGATGACGTGAAGTTGTAAAGCATTCCTTTGTCGCAAAATTGAGAAATTGAAAGGAGGTTGTGCTTGAGTCCTTCAACAAGGGAAACCTTCTCAATGGTTAGGTTTCCTCTCCTTATGATACCATATCCAATGGTCTTCCCTTTGTTGTTGTCACCAAAGGTTACAGACGGACCACTTGCTTCAATGACATCTTCAAGTAATGATCTATCTCCAGTCATATGTCTTGAGCGAGCCCTTTGTCAAGATACCATTCATTATCCTTGGAGTGACCAGCCATTAAGCAGAGGACCTGAAATGTAAACATTAAGAACGAGGTCCCCCTTTATTCCTTGGGTCCTGAAGTTAGCAACCCTTTACGACCCACACCTGTTTAACAGATGAGGTTTACTCTTCCTGGCATTGGATGTGAACAGCAAAAGGCATTCTGCAGCCTTGTGACCTAAACCATCACACACAGAACATTTATAAAAGCTACAAGCTTCATGAGGTTTTACTAACTCCTTACTCTTCTTAGGAGTTGCATGCGGTTTGGGAGAAGCGGTTGTAGCTGGGACAAAAGGAACTGGCTTTAGTTTGACCACGTATTTTCTAGGAACGCTATTCCTGCTTTTGAAGGCAAGAGGAGCGGTCGAAGAAGAGGCGCGGTCAGACCTGGAATTGCCAGAACTGCCTTTTCCACCAGAAGCGGTTGGAGCAGGGATTCGACCAATTCCATAAGCCATTTCCTCTGAAGCTACACTCTCAGAATCCTTTGGCTTCATTTGAGAGCTCTTCCCATATTGCTT
Organism: Adenophora triphylla var. japonica; assembly: GCA_022495995.1. Classification (NCBI taxonomy): domain Eukaryota; kingdom Viridiplantae; phylum Streptophyta; class Magnoliopsida; order Asterales; family Campanulaceae; genus Adenophora; species Adenophora triphylla. The sequence continues at coordinate 10,792 of JAFEMH010002204.1, forward strand.
CCCTTTAGGGTAGACATAATTTATTTGTCGTCCTTTACCCTTTCCTTTGGCATGCTTCCCCTTAGGAATTTCTTTAGTTAGTTCCAAAATTTCCTCATCCTTTTCACTCGAGGATGCACACTTCTCCTCTTCCTTAGATCCAAAACCTAGACCTTCCTTAATTCCAGGAGGAACTTGGGAGTCTATGATTTGATCGTTTGTGGATTGAGACTTGAGCCACGAATCAATAATCTTTTGGAGATCATTGATTTGGGTTACCAAGTCATCATTCTGAAGTTGAAGTGCAGCAACCTTAGTTTCAAGGATGCGGTTCTGATCAGCAAGAGGAGTCATACTTCTGATTTGGTCCTTAAGATTTGAAATTTCAGACCTCATCACAGTTTTCTCCGTCTTGTACAGATTAAGTTCATCATGAGCTAAGCTTAAGGCTTTCTTAAGATTAGAGAATTGATGGATCACCATTTCAGCTTCCTTGAACATCTTTTCATGTTCCATGGGAGAAACCTCTTCCACCACCTTTTTCAAAATTTTCTTTGGAATTGCTTTTGAAGGTGGAGCATTTTTAGATGAGAAAATGGGACGTGAATACGAGCAATTTCCTATCTTAACGCTAGGAGTAAGTTTGATATCATTATCCAATTTATAATTTGGAAGCTTTGTAAAAACCTCTTTTTCCTCCATATCTTGTAACTCAAATGATTCAGAATCCGACTCATCAAAAGCGTCTGCAACTAAGCAGAGAATAACCTCTTCGGTTTCATCATCACTTCCATCATCAGAATCTGTTTCAATCCAAGTTGCTAATTCCTTGGAATTCTCTTCCTCCTCATCAACCATTCCCTTGCGACGAGAAAATTTTGCAGGAGAGGTTTTCTTTTTCATATATTCATACTTAGGCTGTGGACACTCAGATGCAAAGTGGCTAGGTTTCCTACAGTTGTAGCAAACTAGGTCACTCTTTTTCTTTGTATCTGCAGCCCTAGAAAATGTTGCAGGAGGTTTGCCTTTTGAAAATGATTTTGTGAAAGGTTTTGACGATTTTCTAAATTTTTGGAATCTTTTCACAAACATGGCAAAATCATCATCATCCATCTCGATGAGTGATGAGATTGATATGGAAGGATCAGCGGTTTGATTGGTTGTAGATGGTTTCTCCTCTTGTTCCACTACGGACATAAAAAGCGATTTGGTTTTCCCTTCTATCTCTTCAATATGATTTAATTTAAGTTCATAGACTCTAAGATTGGCATACAAGTTACTTAACGACCATGTACCTAATACTTTGGAGTCTTCTAGAGAGGTAGCCTTATTTACCCATTTAGAACCTAAAGCAGATAGGAAAGTCATATTGATTTCCTTATCGGTTAAAGTTTTACCAAGAGATCTACAAGCATTAACTACCTCAACATAGCGATCGTAGGTTTGACGCAAGGTTTCGTTGTATTTTCTGTTCAAGTTGTTGTAGGATCTTTCAATAGTGTATAATTTGTTTTCCTTGCACTCTTCGTCACCTTCGAGGTAGCTCTCTATGGCATCCCACATCTGCTTTGCGGTTTTGAGGTACATCACTTTCTGAAGAGTTGAAACGGGGAGGGTTCCAGAAATGATGAACCTTGCCTTGCTGTCCAAGGCAACTAATCTCTTCTCTTCATCCGACCACTCATCTTTTGGCTTTTTGACCTCTGGATTTTCAACATTGGTGGTTGCATCAGTGTTAGCCTTCATTGGAATTAGAGGGCCATTGATTACGCACTCCACCAGCATTTCATCTATAGTTTCCAAATGAATAAGCATTCGGCACTTCCAGATGTCAAAAACTAAACCTCTAAGCTTACAAAACCTCTTGCAGTGTGTAAGAAACTGCAAGTAGAGTTGTAAAATGTACAGCGGAATATATGAGTTATAAAGCGGTTTTGGGAGAGGCGGTTTTGCAAAGCGGTTTGATAGTGCGGTTTACTGTGGTGGCAATTGGTCCTGGTCGAGTTTTAATATCGAGGAATGCTCCCCTTATCGGATTAGCCTTGAGTCCTCTGAAACGTTTGAGGTCCCGTGCTAGCTGTTCCATCCTTTCTGTAGTTTCTGTGCTGACTATCCCTGCTTCTTTCTCATCTTCATCAGTTCCACTTTCGGTCCCCTCAGTTCTGTCAGTTTGTCGGCTGTGCTCGGTCAGTCCCAGTTCTAGCTGTCGGTTCCCTCAGTTCGGCTGTCGGTTCTCTTGTCGGTCCCCTCAGTTCTGCTGTTGGTTCCCTTGGTGAAGTAATGAGTGTTGGTCCCAAAGGTAGCAACAAGGGTGAAAATACAGCTAGAGGGGGGGTGAATAGCTGTTACAAATTTTTCGCCCTCTTTAAAAACTAAACCTCTAAGCTTACAAAACCTCTTGCAGTGTGTAAGAAACTGCAAGTAGAGTTGTAAAATGCACAGCGGAATATATGAGTTATAAAGCGGTTTTGGGAGAGGCGGTTTTTCAAAGCGATTTGATAGTGCGGTTTAGAGAAGGTGCAGTTTGCAAAAAGTGAGGCTTTGACAATGTTAACTCCAAACACTATTTCACAATAATGGATAACTAAATAAAGATCAAACAGAGACAGAGATAAATAATTAGTAAGCACAAGAAATATAAATGCAGAAAATAAGAACACGCTATTTGGAGTGGTTCAATCGATAAACGATCTACGTCCACTACCAAGATGGTTAGTCTTAGATTTCTAAGAGAGATTTTATATTAAGTATTTGAGAGATTACAAAGTACAATAAAATCTTTTCTATGAAGAACAAATCCTAGACTATAACCAGTGTATCTCAAATGAATAAACTATGTGTTTAAACAAGTGAGGTGTGTGTTTGAGAACAAGATCAAGGCTCTTTAAATCTGTGAGATGTAGAGCTCAATGATTCTTGAATGTGTTAAGGCTTGATTTCTGGGCTAGGGAATATTTCTTGAAGGTCTAAGATGAAGATTCAAAGGACTAAGAATTTCTGGGCAGAGCTTCAACTTCTTATGAACACAACACTTCTCAATTTTTCAAGCAATCTTCAAATGGCGAAGAATAGGGGTATTTATACCCAAGCATCTCAAATATAGCCGTTGGACACAGCTATTGTAAGGACAGTCCTTGATGCATTCTCATTGGTCCACAGCAACCACTTTTGTCCTTTGGTACAGTAGTTGCAGATAAAGGCCGATAATGCTCCATTCAAGCAAGCAATGAGGTTTGGACACCTATCACTTTTCAAGATCTTTGCAGATCTTCTCTGACATTGAATCACGTGACAAGATAAGGTGGTTGACATTGGATATTGCTGATGTGGATTACAATGGTAAAAGGTGGTTCACTTCAAGTCTCAATCATTGGGGCGGTTCTGGAGTATAAGCGGTTTGACATGTGCGGTTGATAACTCCAGTGAGGTTGCAGAGTGCGGTTGATGTTGAACTGCAAGGGTGCGGTTCATCATAGGGAGGTTGCACTGAAGTAGTTCAAGGGTAGTTTCAAACAAAGAATTCCACCAAGCAAGTGCTAAAAGCGGTTTTGCTAAGGCGGTTGGAAGGGCGGTTTGAAACTTCTGAACTGCAACTCTCAATTCCAATAAGTCTTGAGCCAGTCTTCAAGCCTATATTTAACCTATTCTATAAAATGGACTTAGCTAAAAAATTGAAGTCTAAGCTTCATTACATAGGGTCCTAAAGTCCTTAAAATAGACAGGAGGTTATGGTATCAATCAAATCTAATACAAAATAGGAGGGTTAAAACATGCATACCCAACAATGAGCGAGGTCGAAACTGTAAGGCCGGAGGTTGGGTGTGCCGTCGGAGGTTCCCCTTTTGCGGGCTGCTGCCTTAGTGCGGGCGAGCCTCTTGTTTTCCCTGATGTCAGCCGGTGTTGGCACATAACCAAGCCCCTGGACCGTGGTGTGGTCCTTGACTTCGATGACTTGTTGTTGGCCTTGTAACCTTTTGCCGAGCCCCAGTCCTGGGATGAAGTTCATGAGTTTCATCATCTTCATAGCGGCGGGAATCTTGTCTTGAAACAGTGGAAGGTCCATGCTGCATATTTGGATTTTGGAGGTCTCCAGAGTGAATCCAGTTAATGCCATGTCATCATTATGCTTGATTTCTAACACTGGAATGTCGTTGGTGCTGGTCCCCTCGGTGGTGATACTGTCATCGTAGACTGTGGTTAGCTCGTTGCCTTGCATGAACTTGATGCACTGGTGAAGGGTGGATGCCATGCCATTGATTTGATGCAGCCAGGGTCGCCCCAGGATGGCTGTGAAAGTGATTGGAATGTCCAATACTTGGAATTCGGTGGGGATCATCCGCTTGCCTAACCAGATATTAAGAGTAGCAACCCCGAGAACTGTACGGGAAGTAGAGTCATAGGCCTTGACAGTGTGGACTGAAGGCTTCAGATCTGTGGGCTTGATAATAAGCAGGTCCATCATCTTGGCAGGCAAGATATTCATTTCGGAACCTCCGTCTACCAACACGCAGGGAAGGCGACGCTCGTCCAGCTGGACTGTGATGCAGAGTGGCTCATTGTGATCAGCCCCAAATTTTGGAAGGTCCAAATTTGTGAAGGTGATAATTTTGCTGTAGTGGATGTTGCCGATCATCTGAATGACTTCGTCTGGGGTTGCTTCCACGGAGACCATGGTTCGGGCCAGACTTTCCTCTAGCCTGAGCTTGTGAGGATACGAAGATGTGAGAAGGGACCAAAGGGAAATGTTCGCCTGGGTCTGCTTGAGCTAAGTGAGGATAGGGTCCTCTTTCAGGGAACTTGTGTCATCGGGCAGGCCGGGTTGCGGTTCTGGCTCCATCGGCTTTTTGGTGGCCTTAGGTGGTAATGCATGAATTTGACCTGATCGGGTTAGGACGCTGACATCAGGCTTGGTCCCTTCTGAACATGTCGCTCTGAGCTGAGCCATAGTCAGAGGAGGATTCCTCGTAGCATAGGGCCATATGTCTTCCCTCAATTCATTAATTGTAGAAGTGTTCCCGGGAGCTTCGGCAGCTTTTCGGATTCTGTCCCAGGATACTGGCTTGGGTGCCTCCGTGGGGAGGTAGTTTATGGATTGTCGCAGCTGTTCGAACGTCAATGCGCAACAGTGGTTGCCACAACTGAATTGTGCGTTGCTGACCCTCCGGGGGAGTTTAGAGAGTTCTTGGTTCATGCGAACTGTCTCCTTGATCTCTTCACGGTATACCGCGCTCCTTTCCCTCTTGCTGAGCATGCTCAGGGCATTCTGGAGTTGGGTTTGGCGATATTCATGGTTTGCTAATTTTCATCCACTCTTGGCCTAGATCAACTTTCTTGCAGCAGAACCTGCGTCGAGAGTTAGCGCCTGCATTTCTTCCCACGTGAGAATAGCCAGTGCTTCTTTGAACTGCGTGCGACATTCTAGATAAACCTCTATCGGGGAGAGCTTTCCTTTCTGCTTTATCTGAGTGACGGGTATGTCGGAAGGTGAGTTCACGGCTTCCCGAACCTCTGTCCATGTAACTGGTTGCTGACACAGTTGATCGTTTCTGTACACGAATGCCGCAGTCTGTGGAATCTCCTTGAGCAGTTGTTGGAGGTGTATTTCCATCTTTCTCTTGTTTTTGAATAGACCTTCCTCCCTCAGTTGGCCTTTTAGTTTGAGAGCGGAAATGATCCATCCCCATCCTCCTAGGACCCTTGGGATTCCGGTTTTGTTGACTTCATGTCTGTCTTGGAAGAGAATGGTTTCATCGTCTCCGTCGTCGCTTTCATAGAGAACTTGCTTTCCTCGGGGAGGTAAGCGCTGATACTCGTCCTGCTGTGTCATTCCATATCCTAGGTCTTCGGGACCGTTGACCGCCCTCGCTGGCCGGAGGGGGTTGGATGAGAAAAGACGGTAGTCCAGGAAGTTGCCGTGAGCAAAACCCTTGAGGTCGAACTGGTCTAGAGTGGCCTCTAGTTTTCTCGTACGCATTTGTGACACTTTAAGGGCTTGGTCCACAGCCTGGGTCTTTTGAGCTTGGTTATCGTCCCAGAGACGGTTCTCTTGAGCGGCTAGTTCCATGAGGGCTTTCCTTGCGAGAGCTAAACAGTCTCCGTAGGTGCGGGCCGTCTGACTAGTGTCTAGAACTGTGATTACATCCAAATCCCCGAATGGCGGAAACACTTGGATTATGTTGATGACGGAAGTCGGGCTGGGACATTCCATGCAGCCCTCCTTGATCTCGGTTACCAAGAAGTTCGCCCATATCTGCTTGATTGAACCCACGAGGGTGTTGAATTCTGCAATGTTGATAGTCTCATGATTTCGCTGGATTGCCAAGTCTATCAAAGCTAGCAGTTTGGTGGCGGGATGCCTAAATCCGTGGCCGTGACGACTGGGAGCAGGATTGAACAGGAGCATGTTGATGCTAAGGTGATCATTCCCTTCGTCGGAAGGTTGATCTGTCTTGAGGGGATGACTTTTACAGATATTTTCAGGGTGGCTACTGGAAGCGTTCCCGAGGTTGATCTGATTAGTAGCAGGGTGAGGAGCTTTGTCTCCTTTGCTATTGCTCTTGGCCTTGGCGGCGCTTGTGGCTGTAAGTTTGACTGACGGCACAGGCCGGTTGCCACTAGGGCTGGTAGCCGGAAGTGATGATGAGCTCTGAGCTCGATTGGCCAGGGCCTCATTTACCATGAGCAGGCAGTCGTCGAGGGTAACTTTGGTGTTGCAAAATCTGATAATAATAACCGGATCCTTGGTATCATCGGGATATCAGGAAAAGATGATGTTGACGAAGTTGTCGTCAGTCACTTGATTAGAGGGGTTCTTTGTCGTGTCAACCAGTTGTTTCCATTCTCCGGATAACCGCTTGTACGGGATGTTGAGCTTGATAATTTCCTTGGTATTGGAGCCATGGTCGTTGTTGACATCATCGGAACTGGTGCCATCCTCAAAACTGAGCATATGTATGTAGGGATCTGCCCGCGGATCTGCCGCGTCCTCGACTCCGGAGAGTCCTAATTCATCGCCGTCTGACGGCTCAACCCAGACGTAGGGACGCCTCACATCCTGCTGCGCTGCTGGAGCTGCTATAAAAACATCATGCCCTTCGCTAAAGAAGAGGGGTTCAGCGGGTAATTCCTCGTGGAGGACGTCCCATACGACTGCCATACATTCATCACGAGTGTGACGATGCTTGTTAACCTTTATCACGAAAATTTCCTCGCCTGGCGGGGCCAGAGAGTAGGATTGAAGGATACTGATAAATCTTCGATCGGAGACAGGGGGTTTATGTGCCCGCATCATGGCGATGCTCAGTGTTGTCTCAGCTTCGTTCCCTATGAGGAAACTGTCCCCTCTGATGACTTCAAGATCTCCCTGCCGGTTAATGAACTTGACGCATTGATGGAGAGTGGAAGCTATGGCTTTCATGTGGTGTAGCCAAGGGCGTCCCAACAGAGCCGTGAATTCGGACGGAATGTCCATCACGTGGAATTTTGTTGGCACCATTTGGGTTTCGAACCAGAGCTCCAGAGTCACCGACCCCAGGATGCGATGAGACGTGCTGTCGTAGGCTTTAATAGTCCGGGTTGATGGAATCAAGTGGCCTTCATCGATGCGTAGGGCTCGCATCATGCTGAGAGGGAGGACGTTAACGGCTGATCCATTGTCTACCAATACTCCGGGGAGAGATATGGTGTTGAGCTTGAGAGTGATGTACAGAGCTTCATTGTGCCCTGAGGCATCTCTCGGTAGGTCCTCATCACAGAAAGTGAGCATACTGCCATACAGTCGGGAATCGTAGATCTGGTCTCTATCCGGAGAAGGAGAGTCATCAAGCCATCTGTTTCCTGTTTTCCTCTTGAGATGCAAAGCCTTTGCGGGTGCCTCAGGAATGTGTTGAGGCTGTTTGTGGGGTTGCCGCCATTGGTTAGCGCAATTATTGAGTGCGAGTGCCAAATTGACTTTGATCTTCCTTTACCAGCTGTAAGTACCCAAATCCGGATCGTCCAAATCCGTCAGAAAGTTAACCGAAATCCGTTAACTGGCCCGCTCCAGGTTAACCGGAACTCGTTAAACTCCCCGTTGCCGTGCCAACGAAACGTCCCGGGACTGCCCCGTGCATCCCGACGTCGAACCGTACTTAGCACGTGACATCTCACGTAAAAGTATGGCTTTCCCTGAAAAACGCATTTTCCGGCACTTTCCGGGGGCGTTTCGGACATTTCCCGGACTGTTATTTTTAAAAACGGACAAAACCGGGACCGGGGAACAATCTTCCACCTCAGCTGGTGACTCAGAGGGCACGTGGCAGCCATGCCACCTCCCTCTAGTCACCCCTCAATCAATTTCAAAGGGAAAAGACCAAAATGCCCCTGGTTTGCAAGCCAAGTCCGGCGGACTCACTTGTGCACTTTTCCTGAAATTGCCGCAACTCCCAGATTTCCAAAATCCCCAAAACCCACGAAATTCAGTCCAAGTCCGGCCGGACTCCTACTGCAATTTTCACCCTATAAATAGAAGTTGCTGTCAAAGGCAAGAAAAAGGATTTTTACACCAAAAATCACCACCCCCCACGGTCCAAACTGGTTTTCACCCCTCCCGAGCTCCCGTTCTGTCTCGATTCGCGTGAAACCTTCGTATTTCGATCAAATACGCACCCTACAACTTCGAAACAACCTTTGGAATCACTTTCCGTGTCCCGTACACACCTCCCGAGCCAAAGGAGTCAACCCTAGCCATAGGTATAACTCCATCTCTCTAAATCTCCCGTTCCGTCTCGGTTTACGCGCCAGTCGCTATAACCGTTTCGAACGTCGTTATCGAAATGTAGACGCCTCCGTCTAACGGGGTCCGATACGTTTTAGCCCCTCGATCCTCTTCTCTTTCCGTAAGAGAAGTAATCACGGGTTAAAACGGCGTTCCGACCCCGTTCCGTTTACTTTTACGTCATTTACAATTCCGAGCCGTTTGGCCTCATTGATCGTCATTTACAATTCCGAGCCGTTTGGCCTCGTTGATCGTCATTTACAATTCCGAGCCGTTTGGCCTCGTTGATCGTCATTTACAATTCCGAGCCGTTTGGCCTCGTCGATCGTCATTTACGAATCCGGATCGTTTGATTCCGTTGACACCGCTTTAAATACTGTCATTTACAAGTCCGATCCGTTTGGATTGTGATAGTATTTACTTTTCAAAGTCCGAGTCGCAACCCGATTCGTTGATCGCATGTCATTTAATACGCATTTTTTTCGTAAAAATCGTTAACAATGTAATGCCCGGTTCAAAACCGGAGTTCGTCCGTCGAACTCTCTTTCAAAACGCGCGAAATGACGTTCGGCCTCCGAACGCTCATCTTCAAACTGCAAGCCACCATTTGACACTTAAAATCATTTAATACGCATTTTTCACGTAAAAATCGTTAACAATGACTCGTACAGCTCAAAGTCGACGTTTGTCACGCAAACGCTCATTTCAACTCAAAGTCGACGTTTGCCACGCAAACGCTCATTTCAACTCAAAGTTGACGTTTGCCACGCAAACGCTCATTTCAACTCAAACCGACGTTTGTCATTCAAACGCTCGTCTTTTCAAAAGTCACCTAATCAACGTTTGTCATTCAAACCAAGATTAAGCTTGTCATTCAAGCCCCCATTTCAAAAGACACACTCACACACACACACGATTTCGAGAAAGGTAGAAAGACTCGTCATGCGAGGCGTTTCGGGCGATCTCGTCATACTCTACCCGAAACGTAACCTGACCTCCGAACCTAACAATCTCTGGTACAAAAAAGCTTTTTACTCGTTTTTGCTGCCAATAAAAATGATCCTTTTTTAAGCCTTTTCCTATGTTTTTGCTACCAATAAAAACGACACCTTTTCACAAAAGCCGTTTCTCAACGTTTTGGGCTCAAAATACAAAAACCGCGTGGCGACTCCTCAATTTTGTTCCTTCCCATGAAGCGAGGTCTCAGACACCAACGCCCCCCGCGAAAGACAACCGCCTTTTCCGCGCCCCCCGCCCGCGCGCGAAAAAGATCGGGTAATTTCAGTTGGCGACTCCGCTGGGGAAAAGATACTTTTTTCAAAACTGCCGATGTTTTCTAAAAAGCCTTCCGTGGGTCAAACTTTTGTTTACCCTTCCTCGTTTTCGTGTGTGTGTTACTTTAAACCTCGAACGGTTTTTTTTCAAAGGCATTACATTGTCAACTTTTCAAAATCTTACCATGTTTGTGCACTCCACGTGCACTTGCTGCCTCGGTACACTGCACACTACAACCCCTAACCCGGGATGGCCTTATCAGTTGCACTCCGATTGGTCTGCCAGACACCTTTCGGGGGCGCACGGGGTCGTCCCAAACATCCCATCCTAGCCCGTGTAAGCCATGCACTCTTTGTGTCACACTTTGTCCAAGACCCCGGTTGGTTTTTGGCTTAGTTCGTGTCATAAAGCCTAAGTGTATGTTTTTCACGCCGGGCCCCGCTCCGAGTCAAGCTCGAGAGTTTTAGACCGAAGGTCGTTCCCGACCCGAAGTCTTGAGCTTTTTCAGCCTTGACTTTGACGCGGAGCTCTGCCGAAAAATATATCCGAAGGTTCAATGTGACGCCGTGTCACCAAACCTCGCCGTATGTACCGTGCCAGCCACAACTTGGCCAACGCTAAAAAGCTAAGGTCTCTCGCACAAGCGAGTCAGGAGAGGTCATGCCCAAATTTCGGCACGATCCCCGCCTTAACTTAAGGACGTTGACTTCGACCGTGGCCCGTACGTCACATACGTTGAAAGTTTGCGTGATCAGCTAGCCTTAAGTTCACTTTTTCCTTTGTCGGTGGAACTCGCTTGCCTTATCAGACCTCGCTCGGGATAGTCCGTCCTGAGAAAGATGATCTACAATGGAAACGAGGGGCTTATAAGCGTAGTGACGAGATCCACTGATTAGGACTCTGAGAAAACGCGCTTTAAGTAAACTTTAATCGGTAACTGCACATTGCACAAGCCCGAAAACCTTGAGCCAAATACCCTTTTCCGAAGCCTAAACCCTTCCTTTCGTTCCCTGCAGCGAGCAGAAAGTGGTTCAGATTTCCGGGTCGGCGCCTTGCCGGGATCACGATAACGGCGGCGTCGAGACGGTTCTTCGATTCCCTCGGTTCCCTCGGCCAGAATTTCCGACATGTCTAGCTCACCGAGAAATCGTGACGCGGGAAGGACCCCGCCACCGTAACAGATATGACATTGGAAGAAGCCATTCGGGCTTGTGAGGTTCACAAGAGGCGAGAAAGAAGATCGGCGAGAATTTCGTGGTACGGCTTACGAATGAGCGAGGTATAGCGGCTATCCCCGGTCGGACGGTACTTTTGTCACAGTCGAGGATGACGATTCCCCAAAACTAGTTCACCAAACCTTCAATCGGGTTCCTCCCCCGCCAACTTACGGGATGCCTTCCGGCCCAAGGAAACGGCCGACCTAGGCTCCATGTTGCCACCTCTCGGGGCGGCCACCTGTCAATTTTGGTCGGCCCGGTGCTACACCCATCACTCAATATCACCGGCGCACCCATTTGGACCATCTCAGGATGCCAATATCCCTCAATATCCTCCCGGGTTCGTCCCGTTGCCTATACACGAATCCTTAAACACCGGGGACAAACCCCGATACGATTCGAGAAAAGGCTCCCGTATATGCTCATATACCAAGCGTTCCACCTCCAATCACTACCGCTCACGTGGTAGCACCGTGCCGAGCCTCACGAGTCCACCACTTGGACCCAACCTTAGCACTGGATGGTCGAGCAAATGAAAGACCCGAAAGCCACCATGAGCGGCTCAAAGCGGGAAACGCTCAAATCCACGAGATCCGGAATGGTCACGCCTCTCCTGCCAAGTTCGGAATGCCGGAGATGGACCGATTCGATGGAACCGAATGTCCTCAAACGCACGTCGACACTTACGTTCTCGGCATGAGAGCAAAAGGAGCAACCCTCCGACAAATGGGTGACCACTTCCGGCATACGCTCAAAAGTTCGGCGTTACGATGGTTTCGAGGGTCAAGCACTGCGGATCGCCACACAGGAGCGGATCGGCAACATCTTCCTGGGCAGTACGAGATCCAACTTAGAGTGGGAAACAAGTCGCGAGGACTTAATCACCACCGAGCGTAAAGCGGATGAAAGTGTTGGGGAATTCTACAAGAGATGGAGAGTGGAAACTCTCAGAGATCATGGAGCCACTCTCCAAAGACGAACGGATGCGGATCTTCAAGTCCCGCTTAAGACCGTCCATCGAACTCTCATCGGTCACAATTTCTTCCCGGATCTCCGGGCCATGGTCAATGCCGGCTCACGGTTCGAGAAGGATCTCAAGGAAAAGTTGGCTCTTGCACGGCCATACAATCTTGCTCGGCAGTGCATTCAATCCCGCACCGCCCCGTAGCAAAGGGAAAGATACGTCATCAACTACGTCCATCGGGGACAACGGTCGGGTAACAAACCCGATCCCGCAAAGCAACGGTTCTAATCGAAACGACTGCCAGTACACTTCGACAAGTTGGACATGCCGCAGAGCAAGATCTTTGGAGGGGTTAATCAAGGAGGGTCTCCTTAAGCCCGTTGCCAATTACAAACCCAAAGTTCCCGTAGCCAATGCGGACAAGAGCAAATCTGCGCCTTCCATCGGTATCACGGCCATACCACACGACAAGCTGTTTGGGGTTACGATACGAAATCCGAACTTGATAGAAGAAGGCAAGTTAGAGCGCCCCGTGGGCCCAATACGATCGGGAATCCCTTTCCGAACAATAACGGCGTGAATTCCATTGAGTGGGTGCCCAAGAAGAGTGCCACGAGAACCCGTTTCTCCGCCTCTCTCATTGGATCCTCCTCTAATGTCCACATCGGCTACGATGTTTGCGGCGCTCCGCTTTGCACAGATACGAGTCTCGAGAAACCGTCCGGAGCAATCCTCCGAGAAAACGAAGAAGAAATCCTCTCAACATCAGGCGAGAGAAAGATACGAAGCTGGAGATACCAAAGGTAGGAACACTTGGAGAACCCTCCGGGAGGTTCGACTACTACGTCTTGTACTCCGGCCAGTCCTCTTTGCCTCCAGGCCATGCGGCTTTAGAGCAAACGGGGGTGGGAAAGCCGAAAAGTCCAGTGAAACCGGAGGTCGGATCTGGGACACTGAAATACCTCGAGATCTTGGTAATCTTGCGCCGGTCGAAGCCTAACCCTCCGCGGGATCGGCCAAGATTCAATTTGTCCGGCTTCCGAGCTCGGACCGCAAAGTAAGATCAAGGACGGCTTGGCAATCGCACTCGATCAATGTGCTAACCAAGGGCGGCAATCGCCACGGGCGGCCTCAACACACTCCCCGAGGTTCCACCAAAGGCTTTACCTCGCAAGAGGAAGACAGAAACGGATGGGTGGATGACTCTCCTTCTACGGATAGAGACGAGATCTACGACTCCCGCCTATATGGGCAAAGCATGATCACGTTACGTGACGAAGACTTACCGAGAGAAGCCTCGGGGCACAACGAAGCTCAGACATCACTCTCAAACTCAACACCATATCACTCCCCGGAGTATTGTAGATAACGGGTCAGCCGTTAATGTCCTCCCTCTCAGCATGATGCGAGCTCTCCGCATCCATGAAAGCCATCTGATACCGTCTACTCGGACTATCAAGGCCTACGACAACTCGTCCCGTCCTATCACGGGGACGGTGACTCGAACTCGGTTCGAAACCCAAATGGTGCCAGCAAAATTCCACGTGATGGACATTCCATCCAAATTCACAACTCTCTTGGGATGCCCTTGGCTACACCACATGAAAGCCATAGCTTCCACTCTCCATCAGTGTGTTAAATTCATTAACCGGCAGGGAGATCTCGAGGTCATCCGAGGGGATAGTTTCCTCATAGGAAACGAAGCCGAGACGAGCTGCGTGTCCGCACTCGGGCACCGGGGTTACCTCCTTCGAATCAACCGAGGGACTACCGGGGCAAATCTCATCGAATCCTCGTAGTCCGGAGATGCTAACTATGTAAACGTACTCGAGCGGGCGGACCACAGGCGATCTGATACATCAAGTTCAACTGTCGTTTCCAACATTTGGAGGCAGATTGGAAGGAAACGCTGAACATCGCCATGATGCGGGCACATAAACCCCCAGTCCCCGCTCCGAGATTCATCAGCATTCTTCAAACTCATTCTCTGGCCCTGCCAGGCGAGGAGATCTTTGTGATAAAGGTCAACAAGCACCGTCATTCTCGTGATGAATGCATGGAAGTCGTATGGGATGTCCTCCACGAGGAACTACCCGCTGCACCCCTTTTCTCCAATGAAGAGCATGATGTTTTTCTAGTTTGCTCGGCAACGCAGCCTTGACCGGGCCATGATACGTCCCTACACTGGATTGAGCGATCGAGATGATGATGAATCTGGACTCTCCGGAGTCGAGGACGCGCGGACCCGCAAGCGGACCTCCTGCATTCACATGCTCGGTTTTGAGGACGGAACTCCTTCCGATCAGGTCACCTACGACCAAGGTTCCAATACCATGGAAATTGTCAAGCTCAATGTCCAAGATCAGCAAACTATCCGATAATTGGAAGCACGTGATTCACGCAACGAGGAATCCCTACGATCAAGTAAGGACGACGACTTCGTCAATATCATCTATTCCGAGATATCCTGATGAAGCCAAGGATGCCGGTCCTTGTTATCGATGCTCGTAACACCAAGGTCACCCTTGATGACCGCCCGCTCATGGTAAACGAAGCCTTGGCCAAGCGAGCTCGTAGCTCATCACTACTTCCGAGTACCGGCCCGGTGGCAACCGGCCCGTGCCGTCGGTCAAGCTTATACCCTCAAGCACCGCCAAGGCCAAGGGCAACGGCCGAAGGAGACCAAGCTCCTTACCTGCTACAAGTCGGATCAACCTCGGGAACGCTTCGGCGGCCACCCAGAAAACATCTGCGAAAGTTTTCCCCGTAAGGCGTAGTCGGCCTCCGACACGGGAAATGACCACCTCGGCATCAACATGCTCCGATTCGATTCTGCTCCCGGCGTCACGGCCCGGATTCGTAGATCACGCCGATCGGCGCTAGCTTTGGTAGACTTAGCGATCGAGCGAGATCACGAGACCGTCAACATTGCGAAATTCAATACCCCCGTGGGGTCAATCAACGAGATATGGGCAAACTTCTTGGTGATCGAGATCAAGGAAGGCCGCATGGAATGTCCCATCCGACTTCCTTCGTCAATGTAATCCAGTGTTCCGCCGTTCGGCGATTTGAATGTAATCACGGTTACGGACACTAGCCGGACGATGCGCACCTACGGAGACGCCTAGGTCTCGCAAGGAAAGCTCTCATGGAGCTAGCCGCTCAAGAAAGTCGTCTTTGGGACGAAGACCAAGCTCGAAAGACCTACGGGGACCAAGCCCTTAAAGTGTCACGGGCGGCTTAGGACGAAAGCTAGAGGCCACTCTAGACCAGTTCGACCTCAAGAGTTTTGCTCATGGCAACTTCCCTGACTACCGTCTGTTCTCATCCAACCCCCTCTGCCAGGCAAGGGTGGTCAACGGTCTCGATGACCTAGGAGATGGAACGACACGTGCGGAAATGAGTCCCGGCGCTTACCTTCCCGAGGAAAGCAAGTTCTCTGTGAAAGCGACGATGAAGACGATGAAACCATTCTCTTCCAAGCCGGGCATGAAGTCAACAAAACCGGACTCCCAAGGGTCCTGGGAGGATGGAAACGGATCATTTCCGCACTCAAATTAAAAGGCCAACTCAGGGAGGAAGGTCTATTTAAAAACAAGAGGAGGATGGAAATTCATCTCGAGCAACTACTCAGGGAAATTCCACAGTCTACGGCATTCGTTTACGGAAACGATCAGCTGGGGCAGCAACCAGTCACATGGGCAGATGTTCGGGAAGCCGTGTACTCACCTTCTGACATACCTGCCACTCAGATAAAACAGAGGAGAAAACTCTCCCCGATGGAGGTTTACCTAGGCGCCGCACGCGGTTCAAAGAAGCACGCTATTCTCACATGGGAAGAAACGCAGTGCTAACTCTCGACGCAGCTCCGCCGCAAGAAAGTTGATCTGGGCCAAGAGTGGAGGAAAATTAGCAAACCATGAGTATCGCTGCACCCGACTCCAGAATTCCCCGAGTATGCTCGGCAAGAAGGAAAGGAACGCGATATACCGTGAAGAGATCAAGGAGACCGTTCGCTTGAGCCGAGAACTCTCCAACCTCCCCGGAGGGTTAGCAACACACGATTCGGTTCGGGCAACCATTGTTGTGCACCGACATTCGAACAAGCTGCGTCAAACCGTAGGCTACCTCCCGCGAGGCACCTAAGCCGCATCCTGGGACGAGAATCCGTCAAGCCGCCCGAAGCTCCCAGGAATTCATCCACAATCAATGAGTTGAGGGAAGACATATGGCCCTATGCTACGAGGAATCCTCCTCTAACTATGGCTCAACTCAGCGGCACCTGTTCGTAAGGGACCAAACCCGATGTCGGCGTTCTAACCCGATCGGGTCAAATCCATGCATTACCACCTAAGGCCACCAAAAAGCCGACGGAGCCGAATTGCAATCCGGCCCGGCCCGAAGACGCAAATTCCTTGAAAGAGGACCCGATCCTCACTCGGCTCAGCAGACTCGGGCGAACATTTCCCTTTGGTCTCTGCTCACCTCCTCTTATCCTCACAAGCTCAAGCTAGAGGAAAGCCTGGCCCGTACCATGGTCCCCGTGGGCGCAACCCCGCATGAAGTCATTCGGATGATTGGCAACATCCACTATGGCAACATTATCACCTTCTGATTTGGACCTTCCGAAATTTGGGGCCGATCACAACGAGCCGCTCTACATCACACCAGTGGACGAGCGTCGCCTTCCCGCGTGTTGGTAGACGGAGGTTCCGGAATGAATGTCTTGCCCGCCAAGATGATGGACACGCTTGACATCAAGCCCACAGATCTTAAGCCTTCACCACACCTTTGTCAAGGCCTATGACTCTACTTCCCGTACGGTTCTCGGGGTTGCTACTCTCAACATACGGTTCGGCAAGCGGGTGATCCCCACTGAATTCCAAGTGTTGGACATTCCAATCACTTTCACAGCCATCCCGGGGCGTCCTGGCTACATCAAATCAATGGCGTGGCATCCACCCTTCACCGGTGCCTCAAGTTCATGCAAGGCAACGAGCTAACCACAGATCTCATCAAGGATAAAGTGTCACCACCGAGGGGACCAGCACCAACGACATTCCAGTATTGGAAATCAAGCATAATGACGACATGCCATTGACTGGATTCACTCTGGAGACCTCCAAGATCCAAATATGCAACGTGGACCTTCCACTGTCTCACGATCAGATTCCTCCCGCCATGAGGATGATGAAACTCATGAACTTCATCCCAGGACTGGGGCTCGGCAAAAGGCTGCAAGGCCAACACCAAGTTATCGAAGTCAAGGACCACACCACGGTCCAGGGGCTTGGCTACGTGCCAACACCGGCTGACGTCAAGGAAGACAAAAGGCTCGCCCGCACCAAGGCAGCAGCCCGCAAAAGGGGAACCTCCGACGGCACTGTGAATGTGGTGCCCAAATTTTGTGTTGGTTTCACGCGAGTTTGAAGACATCCGAGTTATTTGAAAAACGGAGTCGCCACGCCATTTTGATTACCTCAAAACTTTGAAAAAAAGGTTTTATGGGTTCGGAGGTTAAGTTACCCCTTGGGAAGAACGTTTGGCGTTCACCCAAAGTGCCTTGCCGGAGCAAGTCTCCCAAGATTTCAGTAATCGTGCTTGCTTGCGTGCTTTCTTGTGCGCATGTGTTTGAAAATAAGGGGGGAATGTCCCAAGTTGTCTTCCGGACGTACAAACCATTTGTTGGTTGTCGCTCGGGATTCCTTGGAATTTTATGTATTCGGGATTATGATCCCGTCCTCATCTTGTGACTTGTGATCATCGCATTTTAACCTCGGGACCCTCGGGACTTGCGTGATCGAGAGAATGACTCTCTTTGTGGTCAAAGATGAGGTTCTTTAGGAAGGAATGTCCTTAGCCCATCAATCCTACGCTTTAAGACGGTCGAGCTCGTATAGAGGCTTCATACTCATTCTTAAGCGATAATCGGAGATATAGGGTTCAAGGTTATCCTTTTCCTAAAGAAATCATGAACCTTTAATGGAAGGAACGATGCAAAGATGAGAACTTTTACACCGGTCCGTTCCAAGGTTGGGGAAAAGGGGAAATGCATGATGAAAAATGACTCTTTAATGAAAAGATGACATTTTTATGTTTGCAAATGATGCTTTTTGATTTAAAGAAAGGATCTTTATTGCAAATGATGCATAAAGATAGGATTTTTATGCAAATGATGCATTGAAAAAGGAGTTTTGATGCAAAGGATGCATTTTTATTGAAAAAGGATTTGATCTTTATATGCAAATGATGCATAAAGATGACTTTTTTATTTGAAAATGGGAGTTTTAGGTGCAAAGGATGCACCTTTATGAAAAAGACTACATTTTTATGACAAATGAGGTCTTAATGCATGCAAAAGGGAAAGGGGTGATAAAGATGTGATCTTTATGAATAAATGCCAAGTCCCAAACAAGATATATGAATGCAATGAGCAAGTATATCAATTAAAATGCAAGGTTAGGGCGTGCGAGGTTACCAATCGTTTCCTTCGCTTCTTCGGACGGAGCTAGGAGGAGAGGTTCGTCTTGGGTCTTCAAGGAGGAGGGAGATGGCTTCTTGAGCTTCTTCTTCGCCTTCTTGAGCCTTCAAGGGTGTTCTTCACGTCTTGGGAGTGACTGATTGTATTGCTATGGATTGTATGTATTGTTGTTGTTGTGTTGAAATGGGTAGAGGAGGGCTCTATTTATAGGCAGTCTGGATAAGGCTAATGAAGCCGTGCGGTCAGAGGCAGCGAGCTAATGCAGCCGTGCGGGCTTATCCATTGTGACTCAGCATTCTAGAACCATGCAAGGTGGCATTATTCTAGAACCTTCCCTCCTAATTAAGAAAAACGTGTTTCTTAATTAGGAAGGATTCCCTTCAGCCTTTATTTAATTAAAAACAGTTCCGGAATGTTTCCGGAACACTAGGAAAGATACAGGGAATTACCGGAAAACTTACCAAAATTGCCGGAAATTTAACTTAGGAAGGCATGAGCCAGATTTGGGTACTTACGAAGCCCTCGGCAACGTCACTTGCAAGGCGAGTGGGGTTGTCGATAGAAAAGGATCCGATACGGCGAATGCCGAGACGAATTGGGTGACCAAGACGGTCGAGTGGTGAACCTTTTGGAAGGCTACCTACGTATCCGGAGGAATCAAGCCGGGCCGTAGTTCGGAAAAGATCCATTTGGGGAAGGAAGAAGAGAAGCTGGTCTCTTCTTTGGGGAAAAAGAAGAGAAAATGACCTAGGAGGTCAAGCAATTGATCCTACTTGGGGATATGCTAGGAGTGACCCGGGTGGTCGGATATACGAACTTCTATGAGGGGGCGCTTTATCACCGAGGAGTGACAAAGAAATGGGGTGACCAAAGTGGTCGAATGGCTGGACCTTTTATAAAAGGCTACCTACGTATCCCGGAGGAATCAAGCCTTGATCGTAGTTCAAGCATCACTAGATAGTTAGGAACGATGTCTAGGATCCTTGAGATTTTGACAATTCGGAGGGTCACACCGAAGAAGCTAGAGCTTATGGCGCTATCTCTTTATGACGGAGATAGAGGTAACTTAAGTTGGGAAACTTGAGCGTACGTCACTATTCGCGGATAGAGGTAGCACAAGTTGGAATGACTTGGGCATACGTCACTATTCGCGGATAGAGGTAGCACAAGTTGGAATGACTTGGGCATACGTCACTATTCGCGAATAGAGGTAGCACAAGTTGGAATGACTTGGGCATACGTCACTATTCGCGAGATAGAGGTAGCACAAGTTGGAATGACTTGGGCATACGTCACTATTCGCGGATAGAGGTAGCACAAGTTGGAATGACTTGGGCATACGTCACTATTCGCGAATAGAGGTAGCACAAGTTGGAATGACTTGGGCATACGTCACTATTCGCAGATAGAGGTAGCACAAGTTGGAATGACTTGGGCATACGTCACTATTCGCAGATAGAGGTAGCACAAGTTTGAATGACTTGGGCATACGTCACTATTCGCGGATAGAGGTAGCACAAGTTGGAATGACTTGGGCATACGTCACTATTCGCGGATAGAGGTAGCACAAGTTGAAATGACTTGGGCATACGTCACTATTCGCAGATAGAGGTAGCACAAGTTGGAATGACTTGGGCATACGTCACTATTCGCGGATAGAGGTAGCACAAGTTGGAATGACTTGGGCATACGTCACTATTCGGCGATAGAGGTAGCACAAGTTGGAATGACTTGGGCATACGTCACTATTCGCGGATAGAGGTAGCACAAGTTGGAATGACTTGGGCATACGTCACTATTCGCGGATAGAGGTAGCACAATTTGGAATGACTTGGGCATACGTCACTATTCGCTGATAGAGGTAGCACAAGTTGGAATGACTTGGGCATACGTCACTATTCGCGGATAGAGGTAGCACAAGTTGGAATGACTTGGGCATACGTCACTATTCGCGGATAGAGGTAACACAAGTTGGAATGACTTGGGCATACGTCACTATTCGCGGATAGAGGTAGCACAAGTTTAGAGTTCTGACAATTCGGAGGTTGTCACCTAGCGTTATCCCGTTATAACGAAATTAACGGAGGCGACTGGGAATAAAGCTTGATTGCTAAAGAGATAAGGGATATTTTCTGAAAAGATGTTATCTTGGTTAAAAGATAACGGAAATTGCATGCCCAAGTGGAAGGTCCAGGGGCAGGATTGTAATTTTCTGCTCAGAGCGAATGAGGCCGCCCGGCATGAGATGGAGAAAAAGGAGCCGTACGGCTAGAGACCTATTTTTTCCAGATTATTTAAAACAGGTTTGAACGGGCATTGGGCATTATTGCCGCCCAAGAACTGCCGAGGAAGAGAGAGAGAAAGGAGAGAATTTCTTCAAAATTCTTCAATTCCCTTTGCTTCTATCGATTGGAATGGATCCGGAGGGCAATCCCATACCGAGGCAAGCAAGAAGGAACATCTCCGCGGCTGCGAGAAGGAGGAGAAAGGAGCTCGTTCGGACGGAGAGGAAGTATGACTTCCTTACGCCTCCATCGGAGCTTTACCCGGGAAGAAGGGAGCATAAATCAACGAACCCGCGATCGGTTGGGGTAAGCATTCTCATTTTGCTCAAAACCGATGATTTTGCTTGATTTTTGAATGATTTAGGGCTTGACCCAAATTTTAGGATTTTTTGAATGATTTTTTGAATGATTTTGAGATGCATGAACAACCTATGAGGCTAAGAATATGCATGTGCAACTTGTTTGAAAAAAATTATGAGAATGACTCACTTTTTTCTCGCAAAATGAAGTAAGAATGAGAATTTTTCAAAATATGAGACGGAGTTCTTGCCTTGTGCTAGAACTAGGTCAAAATTCTGATTTTCAATGAGAAAACATGATTTTGGAAGATGAAAATGATTCATGCATGCCATTTCTGAAAGAATAATGCTTATGTGCAAAAAATTGTGAAAATTGTGATTTTGTGCCTTAGGAAAGCAACGGGACTTGACATGACGCGTTTCAAGTGATGAAAGACGCTTTTTTTTTTTTGATGCAAATAATGCTAGAAAAACTTTTGTGAATGATTTTCTTTTGAAAACATGTGCACTTTTGTGAATATATGCATGCTTTTTGAAAATGATGAAGGACTGACAATCTTCTTTGTTTTTTTTGTGCTTGTCTACAGGAGAACAAGTCTAGAGGACCATCGGAGATAGCGGTTAAGCTTTGGCAGAGGATGCCGGATTTTGAGAAGAATGGGGTGAACCCCAAGAATTTGGTGAGGGCTACCGGCCTGGATGCGTTTGTAGAGGCCATCGGCAGGGGTGTTCACATCACCTCTAAGAGCAAGGGCTTGGTCCAGGCCCTTTACGAGTTACAGTGGGGGCAAGTACTCATAGCTTTCACCTGGGGTGGAGAGCCGGCGTGACTCACTGCCGATTTCACGGCTATTGCGGCCTACGGTTCACTTAGGGAGGCCCGTGACTTGGAGAGACCACATTCTACGGCCGAGGAGTTCCGGGCTTTGGTAGGGTTTGAGCTGATTCCCAAGGGGTGCAGGGATGGAGACGCGGAACGTCGAGGTGGCGATTCGAGACTTGCATGCGAACTTTCTTTGCTAATGATGTGGCCCTTGCCAGTAGCTAGAGCATTCATATGGTTGATGCTATCAGTCACTATCTTCGCCAATTCTGGGACGCTAGCCATGACTTGCCTCCTCGACTCTCTGGAGGATGTGGATGGGATAGGGACGGTCTCTTGGGGCGAGGCCGGATTGGCGGAGTTGTACTTCTCGTTGGACATGTACAGTCGGAACAAAGCTGCTTCCATGGGTACTTCTCATTTGCCCTTGAGGTAGTCTCCTTTCTTTTTTTCTTTTCTCTTTTCTGTCTTGAGACTTTTATAAGAGAGAGAATGACCTTTTGATGTTTTGAACATGCAGGCCTGGTTTTGCGAGGTGATCGGGTTCTTTCCTTGGAACCAGCAGAGTGATATCACCATTTTCCCTGCGATGGTTCGCTGGAGGGGAGATGCGAGAGATAAATTCACGGGGAAGACCCGGATTACCTTCGATTACAAAATGGTGAAGCCTGTGCTCAATAAGGATGGACCAGATGGAGTGGACTTCTACCCCTGGGGCAGGTATCCGGAGATCTTGCTGGGAGATGCCATCGATGTGACGAGGCAGAGGAGGTGGCTCACTGGGCTGACATGTGATGTCATTTACTTGGGGGACCGTTTCTCGAGGCAGCATGGCCATGTCCCTCCATTGGACGCTATTACTCCCCACAATCCTCCAGCACGGATGCTACAGCCCAGGGGATTGGCCGGAGGATAGAGATTGCCAGAGTACCGAGCGGGCGTAGGCTGCGGAGGAGTACTTTGACATGGACACCCCCTGCTGTGTTTGTGGAACGGCGCACGAGGACGCCACAAAAGCTAGTGAAGCTAGCGGTCACTCGAGGATATGGGGAGGATGAGCCTCTTGACCCGCCGATCCCTCCTGCGCATCTGTCCTATGTGCTCCATGGAGTGCCGAGGAGGATGAGGATCCCTGTCCCCTATGCTAGGGAGCCCAGTACACCTTGCCGCTGATAGCCTTTGTAAGTATACTCTTAGGGTCTTATTCCCTTTTTAGCTTTCGGATTTTACCTTTTGCAATTTTACGAGATTTTACGAGATTTTTCTCTTCTTTTTCTCGGGTTCCGGCTCGCACTTACGATAGGTGGTCGGGCGGAATAGGGGCTGGAAGGACATGTGCCGGTCTCTTCGAGGAAGGCGCTGCGCTTCGAAGGCGGCGGCGGATGCACAAGAGCACAGGCGCAAGAGACGGCACGTCGGGGCACGGCGTCTACCTCATCGGCCTCGGAGTACTCTTCCCGGTGCCATGCCTCGGGGCGGGGACCCAACGCCCGACATTCTGGGCAGTGGGCTGAGTACGGGCACGATAATGTCCATTTGTCGACGTGAGCGACCGGGAGGACTTGATGAGGGAGGCTAGCATTTATGAGTTGAGCAGCGATGAGGAGGAAGAAGAATCGGAGGCCTAGGAGGTCTCTAGAATAGATTTGGAACGAAAACAAGCAATGAACAATTTTTATGCACACTTTGTTTATTTTTTGCTTTATTTGGGCGCCGATGGGGCGAAAACATTGTATTTACATTTTATTTGCTTTTCTAATTCATGCTTTTTCAATTTGCATATTATCGAGCCTTGGGAGTGACTTTTTTTGCTTGGAATTGGGGGAAATTTGGCCTGGGCCAAAATGATTTATAATGGTATATAAATGCTTGAATGGCTTCTGGATATGTTTTTGTACGGAGTTTTGGTTGAAAAAGTGGGGTGAAAACTCCCTTGGGCAGCAACTTTGGTTCTTTGCAGAATTTTTCTGCGAGAGGGCTAATGTAGCCGTGCGGCATGACCTTGAGGGAAAATGAAGCCGTGCGGCTAACGATTACATGTCTGAGCTGGTTATTTTACGAATAAAAGCAAGGCTTGGCCATTTCATTTCATTTTCACTCTAGACTTGTCCCAATTGTTCCCGAGCATATTTTGGACCTAAAAGCACCATCTTTGAACACTTTGCGATGGAGAAGCCCGTCAGATTGCAAAGGGGGAAGCGAGACCATTTTCTATCCGGTCTTCAATCTTGGGCGAGACATAACTTCCAAAATCAAAAGGGACTGCTTGATTCTTCCTTCAAGATCAAGTCTTTATGGCATTTGAGGGATCTCCCGCCCGATTGGGACCTGTTGAGAGCCGCGGCAAAGTTACAGGACGTCCGGAGACATGTTTACTGCTTTTCTTACAATGAAATCGTCCCGATGCACGAAGACTTCAGAGCCTTGATTGGGGGTCCCGAGACTGTGGTCATATCTATTCCGCTGATCGGAGACGTGCCGGTGACGGTAAAGCTTGCATCTTTTCTGCAGATTCCTTTGGGAGAGGCTGAGAGGATGATGGTAGCCCCGGATAGGATTGACCTTTCTGATATCCCGGGCAGGTTTGGGTCTCCAGATATGGCTGCGACCACGGTGGCTATGGATGCTTTCATTCTCTGCGTATTCTCTGTTTTGTTCACTGCTGAGTCCGTAGGGATTTGTCACGGTGGTCTCCTGGACATGGTCAGAGATTGCAGGGCTGGGAAGGATATCGTCCCACTGGTTTTGGGGGAGACTTTGCATGGGATCGACAGGATGGCTCGGGGAGACCATTTCATGAGGTCCGGGAGTCCGGCTATGTTGACTCTGTGGCTGCAGGAGAGGCTTGGGGCTTTGGGCTTTGCCGACTCGGTGTCCTTGGGTGATTTCTCGGAGAGGGGCGCCTAGGCAGCAGGACCAGGGTAGCTGGGAGGCGACGATGGCTAGGCTATCCACTTCGGACATCCGTTGGTGGATACCACACTGGAGGTTGCGGACCCGGGAGGATATTTCGGGAGTCTTATCTTTGTGAGGGTTCCGAGGATTACTGCTGGTCATCCTTCTACATACTGCTTAGTATCACTGGCGGTTTGGGGCTTTACGGGGAGCCTTTGAGTGATTGGGGAGGACATCCGGACCATGGAGGTGGTGTCATTGGACATGAGGGATCCGGCCGGCTTCTCATTCTTCTCGAGGGCTTGGACACATCTTGCTTTCCCACCCGGGGCTATCTTCGGGAGCGGGAAGAGCACCATCTTGACCACTTTGTCTACTTGGGTAGTACGAGAGGGAGATGGGAGCGACTCGGGTCATCTTGGAGGATAGACGTCGAGCTTTATTGGGAGGCGAGGCTGCGACTCGAGTAGGACTACGAGGGGCGAGGCTAAGGCGAGTTGCCATAACCCGGTCGGAGTGACTTGGTCGAGAGATATGGAGGCTCGGTACAAGAGGTTGTCAGGGTCGCTCCTTTGGCCCGAGGCTCGAAAGGGAGGAGGTGCGGACTCGTGCTCGGATAGAGAGAGCACTCATTGACACGGGGTTGGTGGAGGCTCCAGTGAGGATACCAGAGGTCGGGATGAGGGATACCGACATCATAGACAAAAAGAGGAAGAAGACTCGACGGGGCCGAGGAAAAGGGAAGAAGACCAAAGAAGACTCAGTGAATGACGGCGACGAGTCTTTTCTTAGGATTCCCTTATTGCCATTTGCAAACACATTAGTTTATTTAGGCATTTTATTGTATTTTAGATCTTTTTAGCGAGGTTAGCGAGTTAAGAGGTAGACCGTGCTTGAACTCATCAAGAAGTTTTTAACTTGTAATGAACAAGGCATATTATCTTAAAAATTAATCAAGACACATTTCATGGAAATTCAAATGTCTTTATTGATTGGGACCCGTTTTATGAAAACTGAAATACCCTCTATTATTTAGGACGCACTTCATGGAAGCTTGATGTTCCTTTTTATTGTTTAGACCGAACCATATATGGCTGCCTACGTTCCCCTTTTACAAGAAAGGCTAAGGGGCTCGGGTCTACGTAGTTCATTACGGTGAACCAATTTTTTTCGTGTGCGGCCTGTCTTTTGCCTAGACCGCCCTTTTTGGGGTTTTCGGCCTAGTGGGCATTACTCTTTTTGCACTAAGATTTTTTCTTTTTTTTTTTTTTTTATATGTGCAACCATTTTTGTCTTTTGCCTAGACCGCCCTTTTTGGGGTTTTCGGCCTATTTGGGCATTACTTTTTTGCACTAAGATTTTTTTTTTTTTTTTTTTTATCGGACATAGTATCTTCGGAGTTTATCACCGTTATTTGGGTGGACAAAGGGATTGCCATCCAAGTCTGCAAGCTTCATTGCTCCTCTGACGGTATCTTACGCACCACATAAGGGCCGATCCAAACGGGTTCCCATTTTCCCGAGGGTTGTCTACGGTAGGGGCTTTACTTTCGGCACTAAGTCACCTTCTTTGATGTCTCGGCCTTGACTTTTTGTCAAACGCTGCGGCCATTCGCCTCTGGTAGGCTCGGGTGTGTTCCATGTCTTTTAGCCTTCTCTCGTCAAGTAGGGCTAACTCATCATGCCGGTTGCGCAACCATTCCACTTCATTGACACTTTGTTTTCCGGGAGGACCCTTAATGACGGGATTTCCAACTCCACTTGGTAACACTTGCTTCCATCCCAGTAAGTTAGGGCAAAAGGATTTTCTCCTGTGGCTGTTCGACAGACGTTACGTAGCCCCGAGTGCTAGGTGCGGCTTTTCGGGCCAATCACGACCACGGGTGGCCATCTTAGGATGATCCGCTCGAGTGTCTTATTAGCGGCTTCCACGGCTCCATTGGTGCGAGTGCATGCGGGGACGACTTGTGGCGAGTAACTACGGGTCGACGGCGGTCTATCGCGGTCTCCTTCGAAGTGTGACCCATTATCGAAATGATCTCGTTGGGCACCCCATATACTGCACATTATGTTTTCTTTGATGAGCCTGGGCCACTTTTACGGAAGTGAGGGCCTTGTAGGACTTGGCCTCTACCCACTTGGTGAAGTAGTCGATGGCTACCAACACGAACTCGTGCCCATTGCTTCCTGCCGGGGCTATTTTCCCTATCACGTCAATGCCCCAAGTTGCAAACGGCCAAGGAGTCGTCATGCGATACGAGTCATGAGGTGGGAGTTGGTTGAGGTTGGCAAACCGGCGGCATTTGTCGCGAGGTTCGGACGTCTTGAAGCGCGATGCATGTTTCCATGGAGATCCGGTAGTAACCCATTACGAGGATCACTTGCATCGGGGCTCACGGCATTCATGTGAGGACCGCAAGGACCATTGTGGACTTCGGTCATCAACTCTCTGGCTCTTTCTTGAGTGACACATAAGAGGAGTGGTCCTTGATAGCGTTTCTTGTACAGATTGCCTCCTAGAATGACATAATGAGAGGCCAACCTTTTTAGGGCTTGCAAGATTTTGGCTCTGACACCTTCCTTTGGTCTACCTTCTTCGTCTCTGAAAGCTGACTCTCCGTCTTTGAGGAATTGGTAAATCTGATTGTACCAAGATTCCTTTATAGGCTCGGGTCCCAGGTCCACTTCACAACAGAAGGCTGGGGCTTCTCGTCTGCCCACTCTGAAGGGCTTTATGGCTTTTCCCTCGGGGATCTCTACCAATGAGGCTAGAGTAGCTAGGGCATCTGCGAATCTGTTCTTTTCCCTCGGCAAGTAGTGGAAAGTCACTTCTCTGAACTGTCCGATCCAACTCCTCCATATAGGCATGATACCGTTGCGGATTAGGGTCCACGATCTTCCACTTGTTGGAGACTTGGTTGATGATCGGGGACGAGTCTCCAGTAAACTTCGAGCTCCTTGACATTTCATTCTAAGGCGGCCTCCAGGCCGGCAATGCGGGCTTCATACTCGGCGACATTGTTCGTGGCGGGAAAGTTCAACTTGAGGGCTATGGGGGTATGCTCATCTTTCGGATCGACCAATAGCATTCCTACACCATTTCCTCTTTTGTTAGCGGCTCAGTCAAAGAAAAGTTGCCATCTATTTTCGAGCTCAGTGCAAAGATCCCTTCATGCAGGAATTGGGGTTCGGGCCCTCTGTCTTCACTCTTGGGGAAGTTCGCCGAGATGGTCGACAATGCTTGACCCTTGATGGCCGTTCTGGTCACATAATTGATGTCGTATTCTGCTAAGAAGAAGGACCACTTTGCTAGACGCATCGAGAGGGAAGGCTTGTCAAAGATGTACTTGATGGGGTCCATTTTCGAGACCAAATTCACGGGGTGGGCTTGCATATAATGCTTCAACTTGCCGACTACCCAGACTAGTCCTGCCTTGCACAAGTCTTTTCACATCTTTGAGTAATTGAGCTCACTACACCTGTAGCTTCGGTGACAAAGTAAATGGCGTTTTCTACCCGAGAGTCTTTCTTCTCTGAGCAAGCATAGCCCCAAGCTGCCGTGTACGCGACGGTGAGATAGAGCGAGAAGAGGTTTACTGTCTATGTGGGGGGCATAGTAGGATGTACTAAGTATGCCTTGATGCAGTCAAAGGCATCTGGCATTCTTCGGTCCATTACGTGTCCACATTCTTCTTCATGAGCTTGAAGATGGGCTCGCACATAGTGGTCAGCGATTGTGAAACGGGCGATGTCTTGCAATTTACCCATGAAGCTCGACTTACATGCAGGTTTGAGGTGGCCTCATATCCATGATGGCTTTGATCTTTCGGGGGTCGGCTTCTATACCTCGCTCCGTGACCATGTACCCAAGCACTTTTCCCCTTGTCACTCAGAAGGTGCATTTTGGCGGGGTTTAGTCTCATGGAATGTTGTCTCGATCTTTCAAAGAATTTTCGTAGGTCAACAAAGTGCTGCCCACCTTCTCCTTTGGAGTGGATTATCATGTCATCTACGTAGACCTCAATCTCCTTGTGGATCATGTCATGAAAAAGCGCGGTCGCTGCCCTTTGGTAAGTAGCCCGGCATTCTTGAGCCGAATGGCATTGCGTATAACGATAGGTTCCCAGCGGTGTGGTGAAGTTGTCTTTTCTTGGTCTTCCTCGGCCATCTTGATGCAGTTTGTAGCACTGCAAAACCATCAACGAAGGATTTGACTTCGTAGTTGGCGATGGAATCCACCGGGATGTCTATGTTTGGCGAGAGGGTAGTCGTCTTTGGGGGTGGCCTTGTTCGGATCTCGAAAATCCACACGGCGGCGCACCTTCCCATTGGCCTTGGTTACGGTCACGATGTTGGACAACCATGTCGGGTATTCAATAACTACGATGAACCACTACCGCGGTAGCTTCTCAATTTCTTCTTTGACTGTAGAGACCATTCCGGCTTAATCTTTCTCGGTTTACGCTGCGGCTTAGCATGCGGTGCTAGAGGAATTACATGCTCTACTATTGAAGCTGTCTAGCCCCGGCATATCTTTGTATGACCATGCAAACACGTCGACGTATTCTACGAGCGGCTCGATCAATCTGTCCCTTTCAACCCCCTGGAAGAAGCTTCCAATCTGTGTCTCTTTAGGTTCTTCGATAGTACCCAAGTTCACACTTATCAAAACCTCCTCGGCGGCTTGGGCCCGGTTTTCCTCTTTTACGAAACACCTTAAAGATTTCTTTAATGTATTGTTCGTTTAGTGTGTTTGCATCTTGTTCAAATGATTCATTATTAAGCATTGTTAAGTTTTGAGTTAATTTATCATTTTGTTAAGTTGGCAATAAGAGGATAATCGAAAGATTTGTCATTTCATTCAAGATAAGGGGAAAGATGACATCGATTACATTTTCATAATCCTCGGGCGTGAGGCCTTCGGATGACTACGAGGACCCGGAATTCAAAGATTCTGACTCGGCGAATATACAACGGGGTGTTTGACACGGCCCGGGTTGAGGAGGACGGGGTACCAATCCAAGCTCCGTGATCATTTCTTTGTCGGCCCGGCTATCGGCCACGAGAATGTCTCTCAATTCTTAAATGGCATTTACATCTTAGTTACCAAAGTGCGAGGATCAAAATGACTTTCACCATCGTCTCCAATAACGGCAACTATCTCATTATACGAGCGAAGTCGATCAAGTGCAGGATTTGTGCTTCTTCGTCAAACAACTCTTGCAAACCCCATTGTTGTCTTCACTTTGGCGGTGTCTATACTGGCGATCTTTGGAAGAGCTAACTCAAAGGCGGAGAAGTCCATTGTCCCCGGATGCGACTTTTTGCCTTTGGCCGGATTTCCTTTGAAGACGTACTCATTACGAACGGTAGTGGTAGCCCCGAGGATATCGGCAAATCAAGGAACATTCTTCGAACGGGATTGGTGGCTTTCCCCTAACTTTCTCAAGGTTCTCTAGAAGGGTTTTACGCAAGGAGATGCGCGATCACTTTCATCATATTGTGTCCCTCCTTTTATAAAGTAATGGGTCGAGAGACGGTATGTAAGGATGGAGGTGGACCCCTTCACCTTTCGTGCCTTTAGCTTTTACGGCATCCAGAGAGTTCGGTTTGTACCCCAAGCCATATACGGTAGTCTGCTCCTTCACATCAATGATGGTGTTACGACCTTGAAGTCTTCTACCCAATCGAGTCCGGAAGATAACTCATTTTTCGCATCATTCTCATGGCGGGAGGGATTTTATCGGAAGTAGTGGTGAGGTCGGTGCAACACACTTGTGCCTTGGAAGAAGCTATGGAGAATCCGGTCAATGCTAACCCTTCATCATCATGCTTGATCTCCAATATCGGGATATCCCGGTCTTTGGTTCCTTCTACCGTGACACTTGTCCCCATAAATGGTGGTGATAGTTCCATCACTCATTGAAATTTGGCCTTGATGCAAAGTAGAGGCTACCCCGTTTATCTGGTGGATCCAAGGCCGTCCCGACAAGGCGATAAATGAAATCGGAATATCAATAACTTGAAAGTCAACGTCCATGACCTTTTTCCGAACCACATCTTGAGAGTGGCGATCCCCAAGCGATCGTGCGGTGGAGTCGCATAGGCCTTAATAGTCGACTAGAAGGCTTTAAGTACGTTGGCTTTAGATCCAATAAATCCATCATTTTAGGCGGCAAGACATTCATTGCGGACCCAGTCGACTAGTACTCGTGGCAATCGACGCTCTTCTAACGGGGCTTTGTGATGTAAAGAGGTTCGTTGTGACTAGCCCCATACTTTGGCGAGGTCGATTCGGTGAAGGTAATGATGTTTCCGTAGTGGATATTTCCAATCATTTGGACGACCTCATGCGGGGTGACATCTATGGGCACCGTGGTCTTGGCCAAACTTTCTTCTAGCTTCAACTTATGAGGGTATGAGGAGGTCAACGGGGACCATAAGGAGATATTGGCTTGGGTACACTTCAAGCGAGTCAACCTTTGGATCCTCTTTGTCGAGTTTGGTTTTTACGCTTCCGGCTTATAAGGTCTTTTATCTGTCTTCGGCTCGGAGACGGCATTCCTTTTGTCACCCTTAGGTGCTCAATACTCATCTGTCCCGGCCGAGTCATCACATAGACATTGGATTTTCCTTGGTCATTATTCCTCTTGGAGGATTACGTCAATTCTTTCAAAGTCGGGCGGATTCTTGCGGCGTATGGCCAATTCTGGTGATTGATCGATTGGCGGTGCTTTGCCGGAAGCATAGGCGGCTTCCCGAATGCTGGTCCCCGAGAGTTACCGGCTTTTTGACCTTTTTTGAGTTTGACTGGCTGATTTCAACTTCACCTTCTCCGTTTAAAGCTTTCACGGTTTCATTCAAACTTTTCAAAGTCAGCATGCAACAAGAGTTATCACTTCCGGGGTTTGGAGCCTGGCCAATGGCTTTCTCATCCGAACTTAGCAACTTCTTTAGCAGAGTAGGATCACATTCCTCATCACTATCAAGCATGTCTTTTCTTTCCACAGGGGTCAACCTTCGACGGCATCTTTGACGTTGGCCAAACATTTTACGAAGTGGGAAATTCCATCATCAATAAGGATTTACGCGGGGTCAAACCTTATGGCGGGTTCCTTTTCCTTGCTTGTCGGGGAGATTTTACGGGCTTTTTGGCTTGGGCTAACCATTCCTCTATTGTTCCTTAGGCACTTCGGCGTGTCTTCATCGGTGTCACTACGGTAGCTCTCGTGGGAACTTTCGCCTTGACTACGATGACGATGAGGGCAAGCGGGTCGGGATACTTGACGCCATATGAGGGGTATCTCGAGACTCTTCCTCGGGCTTAGGGATTACCGGGAAAACATCATTATCATCGTAGGACATAAAGGGGTGGGGTCGCCTCTAAACTCGAGGACTCTTTCCAAGGCATCCATACATTCTTCTTGAGACCAAGTTTCGGGAGTGACTACTAACTTTTGTGATAGAGTCTACCCTTCCTGATGAGAGTTTGGCTTCGGCGACGCTTACATGTTCTAGATCGGTGGGAGGAGCCCACTTCCCTCTTTTGGCTAAAGCTTCGATCAAGTTTCTCCATTCTCCTACCATGTCCTTGTACGGAGTATTGAATTCTAGGATATAGGACTCATACACTACCTCCTTCTCAGGAGCCTTTGCATAGAGGCTGCAGACACACTTTGAAGTGATTTCATCCCCTATTCCAGTGCGTGGCTTTCTGCCTCATCTTGCCCTTCGGGTTTCACTTCCGTTGGCTCCAAGTCCATTCCTTCTCTTGGTGTCATCATCATCATGTAAATCCACCCATTCCTATTCTCATTCCCGTGACTCTTATTTGTAGCTATGCGAGAGGTAGGCAAATTCACGAGCGTTGACAAAATTGGAAAGGTCAAGCGCCTTTGGGATTCCAAGGTAGGGAAATTTGGCTCGAGTGAAAGGAGGAAAAGGGTCCCGTGGGGGATGCGAGAGGAAGTGAGGGTGTCGGGACCCTAACGGCTTGGGGTATTGGAGAAGGCGAGAAAGGGGCAGTCTTTGAAGATGGGGAGGGCATTGGTTATAGGCTAGCTCTTCTTCCTAGTCATGCAGTTACCCAAACCGGCCTTGTTCTCTGTCAAATCGGTCATTCGACTCTCGGCGAGGATTACAGCGAGCGTAGAGGATTACTGCGCTAACAAGTCGGCGGCCGGTGTTCTCACCCACTTCTTTCTCGGCTGCGGGAAAGGGATAGGAAAGGTTTAGACTCGGGGTAGGTGTTTGAGTGAAGGCTCGAGGCAATATGCAAATTAGAATCTTCAAGTTTACTTAAAACAGTGTCTTTTATTAATATCTATTTGGTTGGAAAAGGGGTTACGCCCTTCTTTTTCACAACTACTCTAGATCTGGATCGGTGGGTTCCGTCACTACGTCTATAAGCCCCTCGTATTCCACAGTATTTCGACCTCCCGGGGTGGAGCGGCC
Organism: Adenophora triphylla var. japonica; assembly: GCA_022495995.1. Lineage (NCBI taxonomy): Eukaryota > Viridiplantae > Streptophyta > Magnoliopsida > Asterales > Campanulaceae > Adenophora > Adenophora triphylla. The sequence goes on from JAFEMH010002204.1 coordinate 44,218, forward strand.
CGGGCGAGGTCACATAGGGCACGCGGATCCCACCGGCCAAGTAAGAAACGCTCTATCGGGTCTAGCGGGTCATAGGACCTTTCAACGCACGACGATGCGGATTATAGTCAAGGCAATGCGGGAAAGTCTCGTCTCTACGCCTTGACGGATCTTTAGACGAGTTTCGCTTGAGCGAATGACGGTTTCGACCTTCGGTAATGTCGAGAGAATAATAGGCATGGGTCGGGCGGTAAAAAGCCGGATGACACGGTGTCACATTGAACTTCGTTGCATACGCGGTGCGTGAGTCGAAATCGAAGTCAATGCGGTCAAGATCTTGCCAATTTTTCCTTGTCGGAATTTTGGCGAGCTTCGCTTGAGCGAAAAGATCTTTTGATTTTTGGCAAAGACTCGGTCTTGACTCTTACGCATTCCGTGCGGGTCAAGGTCAATAGTCAATGTCGGAGTCAAGATTCCACCGATTTTTCCTTGTCGGAATTTCGGCGGGAATTTCGCTTGAGCGAAAATCTTGGCTTCCGTTATGAGCTAAGGCTTGACCTTTACGTGGGTATGCAAGCTGGGCTATATGACACGGACTAGACCAAAAACCAACCAAAAGTCACGGTTTTTGAAACGTGTGACACGGGTTTGTGCATTGGTCGACACTGGTTTGCCATGGGGAGGTTGGGATGATTCCGTGCGCGCCGGGAGCATCGTAAGGCTGTCCGTGGCTGCAGTGGAACCACCCTCGGGTTTGAAGGACGTGCGTGCAAAAGTGTACGAGGATATATCGGGTGCGCGTAGTGTGCGGTCTCCTAAAAATGTTCCTTTTTGAGTTAAAACAGAGATTTTCATAAATGTGTTTTAAAGGAATGATTTTCGGGACGGGGAAGAATGCAACACATAAGCACGTAAATTTTAAGGAGCCCCGAGTCGGTCATGGAGCTGAGTAGCCCCAAGCTGCTAGGACTTGCCCAGATTAACCATGATTTTCTGGTGGAATTGCCCGAGGTCGCCCGGTCGAGAATCCAATGAGGATTGAGCCGTACGGCGCATGGATCAATTTTCCAGGTTCCACTCCTTTTGCTATTTTTCGGGTTATTTCCCGTTCAAAGTATGCAAAGATTCCAAGATGCAAATGATGCAATGCATGGTAAAGAAAGCAAGCATGATTAATGAAATCGGCGATGGGAGTCTAACCCGCTCAAAGGGATAAGCTTTCTTTTAATTTTTCTTTCAAAATTGTGTTTTTTTTTTTTTCGAAAAGGGATAATGGTACGTGGATTGTTAAACCACCGGTTATCCCAACTCCCACGTCAGGGAGTGTACAGGAAAGGCAAGTGGTTTCCACCTATATACCAAGTATCGACTTTTGTTTTGAAAATAAAAGCTTTTCTCCTTTGGGATATCCCCAGTAGTCGCCAAGCTTGTGAATGTGGTGCCCAAATTTTGTGTTGGTTTCACGCGAGTTTGAAGACATCAGAGTTATTTGAAAAACGGAATTCGCCACGCCATTTTGATTACCTCAAAACTTTGAAAAAAAGGTTTTATGGGTTCGGAGGTTAAGTTACCCCTTGGGAAGAACGTTTGGCGTTCACCCAAAGTGCCTTGCCGGAGCAAGTCTCCCAAGATTTCATTAATCGTGCTTGCTTGCGTGCTTTCTTGTGTGCATGTGTTTGAAAATAAAGGGGGGAATGTCCCAAGTTGTCTTCCGGACGTACAAACCATTTGTTGGTTGTCGCTCGGGATTCCTTGGAATTTTATGTATTCGGGATTATGATCCCGTCCTCATCTTGTGACTTGTGATCATCGCATTTTAACCTCGGGACCCTCGGGACTTGCGTGATCGAGAGAATGACTCTCTTTGTGGTCAAAGATGAGGTTCTTTAGGAAGGAATGTCCTTAGCCCATCAATCCTACGCTTTAAGACGGTCGAGCTCGTATAGAGGCTTCATACTCATTCTTAAGCGATAATCGGAGATATAGGGTTCAAGGTTATCCTTTTCCTAAAGAAATCATGAACCTTTAATGGAAGGAACGATGCAAAGATGAGAACTTTTACACCGGTCCGTTCCAAGGTTGGGGAAAGGGAAATGCATGATGAAAAATGACTCTTTAATGAAAAGATGACATTTTTATGTTTGCAAATGATGCGTTTTGATTTAAAGAAAGGATCTTTATTGCAAATGATGCATAAAGATAGGATTTTTATGCAAATGATGCATTGAAAAAGGAGTTTTGATGCAAAGGATGCATTTTTATTGAAAAAGGATTTGATCTTTATATGCAAATGATGCATAAAGATGACTTTTTTATTTGAAAATGGGAGTTTTAGGTGCAAAGGATGCACCTTTATGAAAAAGACTACATTTTTATGACAAATGAGGTCTTAATGCATGCAAAAGGGAAAGGGGTGATAAAGATGTGATCTTTATGAATAAATGCCAAGTCCCAAACAAGATATATGAATGCAATGAGCAAGTATATCAATTAAAATGCAAGGTTAGGGCGTGCGAGGTTACCAATCGTTTCCTTCGCTTCTTCGGACGGAGCTAGGAGGAGAGGTTCGTCTTGGGTCTTCAAGGAGGAGGGAGATGGCTTCTTGAGCTTCTTCTTCGCCTTCTTGAGCCTTGAGGGTGTTCTTCACGTCTTGGGAGTGAGATTGTATTGCTATGGATTGTATGTATTGTTGTTGTTGTGTTGAAATGGGTAGAGGAGGGCTCTATTTATAGGCGATGCGGATAAGGCTAATGAAGCCGTGCGGTCGGAAAGCGGCGAGCTAATGCGGCCGTGCGGGCTTATCCATTGTGACTCGGCATTCTAGAACCATGCAAGGTGGCATTATTCTAGAACCTTCCCTCTCTAATTAAGAAAAACGTGTTTCTTAATTAGGAAGGATTCCCTTCAGACCTTTATTTAATTAAAAACAGTTCCGAAATGTTTCGGAACACTAGGAAGGTGCAGGGAATTACCGGAAAACTTACCGAAATTGCCGGGAAATTTAGCAGGAAGGCATGAGCCGGATTTGGGTACTTACGAGGCACACCCAATCTCCGACCTTACGGCTTTGACCTCGCTCATTACTTCACCCGAGGGAACCGACGGCGAGCGAGGGGACCGACAAGGGAGGCAGACACGGGCTGAGGGGCCAGACGACGGCGTACCGGCAAGCAGCGGGCGGGGACCGACGGTGGAACTGATGAAGATGAGAAAGAAGCGGGGATAGTCAACACCAAGACTACGAAAGAATGGAACGGCTAGCACGGGACCTCAAGCGTTTGAGAGGACTCAAAGCTAATCCGATAAGGGGAGCGTTCCTCGACATCACGGACTCTACTGGACCAAGCCGCTCTGATCCGGCATGAGTACACATTCAACCTAATCCCAGACTTGGAGGAGCAACTCAAGGTCCTCTCCACGGGAAACAAGTTGTTCGGATCAGCCGCCGAGGCCACATTCGAGACAGTAAATCCAAAGCGAAGGAACCGGGGAATTCATAGAAAACGCTCTCGGTGGACCGGCTCTCTGAGTCTGTTTGAAGAAGTCATGGAGTTGCCCAACTTGATCGACTAGGGCTCAGAGCAACGGCATGATCGCCATGATAGGGACAGCGAAGCCAAGCCTCTCGATCCCCGCACCCTCATCAAGCATCCAGGCCAATGCCCTTTGAAGAATTGGGTAACTTTCACGGACGAGGGCAAGCCGAGCGGGGTGGAAGACAAGGCGGGCCTGCGCCCACATCTCCCTAAACCCGGTCTCAAACCCTCGAGTCGAGTCCTTGTCGAGTCCGGTCCTCGAGTCATCCAACGGCCTTACGCGAGAGGACTATAATGTTGTAGCCAATCATGTATTCCCGTTCTTGTTTAATGAAAAGTCTGACCTTTCGGAGTATCCTCTCATTGCCACTTTAACAACTGATAAGTTAACAAACAACTTAAAAGACGTTAATAATTCAATTGATAAAGAAGCAGACACATTAAATGAACAATACATTAAAGAAGTTCTCGAGCGTGTAGTTGACCAAGAGGACAACCGGGCCCAAGCTGCCGAAGAGGTTATGACCAAAGTGAACCTGGGGTCGGTCAGAGCCTAAAGAGACACAAGTGGGCGGTTTCTTCGCCGATGCGAGAAAAAAGAAGCCACGATAAGCCTCCTCAGGGAGTATGTTGACGTGTTCGCTGGTCATACCGGGACATGCCGGGACTCGATCCCTCAATCGTGGAGCACAGAATTCCCCTGGATCCCGAATCCAAGCACATCAAGCGAAGCTGCGCAAGATCAAGCCAGAGTGGTCCTTGCAAGTTAAAGAAGAAATTGAGAAAATGCTCAGAGTTGGTTTCATCGAGTGATTGAGTACCCGACTTGGCTCTCAACATCGTGACGGTCACCAAGGCCAACGGAAAGGTCGGATCTTTGCGTAGATTTCTGGATCTCAACAAGGCCAGCCCTAAAGATGATTTCCCACTGCCTAACATCGACATACTGGTCGACACCACGGCAAATTTCGAAGTAAAGTCCTTCGTGGATGGGTTAGCTGGATACAACCAGATCAAGATATCCGAGGAGGATCGAGCCAAGGCGCCTTCACCACTCCATGGGGGACATGCTGTTACACGGTCATGCCATTCGGTCTAAGAAACGGCTGGGGCTACTTACCGGCGGGCTGCAGACCCTCTTCCATGACATGATACACAAAGAAATCGAAGTATATGTCGACGACATGATCATCCACTCCAAGGGATCGGACATGCGGCACATGACGGATCGAGGAAGTTCTTCAACAGACTCGAAAACACTCCGTGAGGTTGAACCGGCAAAGTGCACCTTCGGCGTCAAGCGCGGCAAGGTGCTTGGGGTACATGGTTACGAAAAGAGGTATCGAAGCCGATCCCGAGGAAAAATCAAGGCCATCATCGACATGAAGCGCCTCGAACCACTGACGAAGTAAAGAGCTTCGTGGGAAGACTTGATACATCGATCGCTTCATCAACGAGTTGACATCTCTCTGCGAGCCCATGTTCAAAGCGATGAAAAAGAATGCCGACATCAAATGGGACTCCGAGTGCCAAACGGCTTTCGAGAAGATCAAGACCTACTTGGTTAATCCCCCAGCCATTGCCCGCCACATGAAGACAAGCCACTACTCACATGTATCGACGGTGAGACACGTCAATCGGAGCAATGCGCGCACAAGAACGAAAGATTCCAAGGTTGAGCATGCAATCTACTTCGTAAGCCAGAAAGCTTCAAGGAAGTGAACTCGGCTACTCGGCATTAGAGAAAACTTGTACCGCCTTGGTATGGGTAGTCGGAAGCGAAACACTACATGCGGTCGCATTCGGTGCTCCTGGTCTCCAAAGTGGACCTCGTCCGATATCTCTTTGACAAGCCATCCTGTCAATGCGGCTAGCCAAGTGGTCATTCTTCTGGCTGAGTTCGACATCAAGTACATGGTCGGAAAATCAACAAAGGGCGAGTAATGGCGAGATCGGCTGCCGACTTCCCGGCAGTGAACCTAAGGGTCTGATCCGCAATTTCCGGACGACGGAATCTTTTCACTTGACGGGCGCAAACCGGCTGGAAACTCTTCTTCGATGGGGCAGCCAACAAGAAGGGGAATGGCATTGGAATGCTCCTTGTCGATCCCAAGGACGAGCATACTCCCATAGCCATCAAGGCTAAATTTTGAAGCAACCAACAATGCGGCGAGAATATGAAGCTTGTGCGGCGGGTTTGGAAGCCGCCCTCGAGCGCAACATCTCGGAGCTGGATGTATATGGAGACTCGGCATTGATCATCAATCAAGTATCCAACAAATGGAAGACGGTAGATTAGGCCTTCGAAGTACCACGCGTACATGGAGGAGCTCATTGCTCGGTTCAAGGACATCTCTTTTCATTATTTGCCAAGAGATAGGGAACCGCCGCGATGCCACAGCAGCCCTCGCCTCTCTTGTCGAAATTCCCAGAAGGGAAAGCGGTAAAACCCCTCGAGAATAGGCGAGACGGAAACACCCGCCTATTCTTTGTGAGATCGAAAAAGAAAAAGAAACGATCGACGAACCACAGTACAATCAAATTTACCGGTACCTCCAAAGCGGAGAAGCTTCCTTCACAAGTGAAGATGGAAAATACAAAGAAGGGATCAAAGCCAAAAACATGATGGCATTAAAACGCACAGGCATCCCATTTCGTCATTACAGGGGTATGTTGTACAGAAAGCGCCACGAGGGCCACTCCTTCGGTGTGTAAATAAAGAAAAAGCCGGCGAGCTAATGAACGAAGTTCACAACGGAACTGCGGTCCGCACATGAACGCCGAGCATTGACACGAGATCATTCTCCGTATGGGATACTATTGGATATCAATGGAAACAGAGGCTGCATCCGGTTCGTCAGAAGGCTGCGACAAATGTCAACGGTTCTCCAACCTCAATCACATCCCTCCTCATGAACTCTATTGCATGACTACGCCATGGCCTTTCGCCACATGGGGAATCGACGTCATCGGCAAGATCACTCCTCCCGAGGAGCAATGGTCACGAGTTCATTTTAGTCGCGATCGACTACTTCACCAAATGGGTAGAAGCCGAGATCGTACAAGGTGCGAATTCTAAGAAGGTGGCCGAGTTCATCAAAGAGAACATCATGTGCCGATACGGAGTGCCCAGCGAGATCATCTCAAACAATGGGACTCACTTTGAAGGAGATTGTGACCAGCTGGCCGAATTCGAGTCACACGTCACAAGTCTTCTCCTTACGAGACCACAAACTAATGGTGCGGTAGAGGCGGCCAACAAGACTCTCGCCATGATAATCGGAAAGATGACCACCGTGAGGTCGGGAGCGGCCCAGCTACATCTAGCCCTGCAGGGATACAAAACATCGATCGGAACCGCCACGGGAGACTCCGTTCGCACTTACCTACGGAATGGAAGCGATGTTACCCGTGGAATTGGAAATTCCATCCCTCAGGAGTCCTCTTGGAAAACGGGATCAATGAAGTCGAATGGCTTCGAGTCGTCAAGACGAACTTGCTCTACTCGACGAGCGCGGATTGAAAGCCATGGAACACACTCGAGCCTACCGGAGCGGAATGGCACGAGCATTCGACAAGAAAGTCAAGATCCGAGACATCGAGAGAAGGCGACTTGGTGCTAAAGGAAAAGCCTCCTACACGGACCAATCCCCTCGGAAAGTGGGAGCCTACCTGGATAGGACCGTTCGTGGTACAAAGAATCTTCTCGGGAGGAGCCATGAAGCTAGCGAGATTTGGACGGAAACCCTTTCGTTAACCCCGTGAACGGAAGCAAGCTCCATGAATACTTCGTTTGAGGAAGAGCACGAGTCAACTCTCCTTCCCCATACACCGTCCCCTCGGTAAATTAAAGTGCTAAAAGAGTAATACCCATTTGGATACATTCCCGCTAATGATCCAGGTAAAAAACAGTCGCACTTCTTTTGTCTTTGTTTTTCTCAAATTCACCTAAAGTGTCGAACTACGGTGACTGAGCCCTTAGTCCAATTGTAAAAGGGGAACGTGGCGGCCATCATTGGTTCGGTCTAAAAAAACAAAAAAAAAAAAAAATACAATAAGCATCAATCGCTTGTGTTTCAAAAACTCTTTTCATTTAACCTACAAATTCATTACGGTTAAAACAATCTTTGATGAGTTCAAGCACGGTCGACTCTTGACTCGCTACACGCTAGCAAAACTACAATAAAACATTAATCAATTAATGTGTCTCGCAATGACAATGGGTGGATACTCCGGACATGCAAAGGTCAACCTAGTTTCCCGTACTAGGTCCTTCATCCTTCTTCCCCTTCCCTTTTCCCCGGCGAGTGTTCTTCACCTTCACGGGAAATATTCCGGTAGGCCTTCTACTTGGCTCGGGGACCCTTCCCGACGCCTCAGTCAGAGCTTGTGGCATCAGCGATCCTTTCTCTAGCTCTGTCTCGAGCCGCCTCGCTTGAGCCATCATGATAGTGCTTTGATTGGCCTCCGTCGGCACTTGCCACATAATCGGCCATGGCATCGCCGGTACGATTCCCGAGGGTTAGCCCTCGCTTTGGCTCTCCTCAAGGTCGAGGCATCAGTGGTGATCAAGACCCAATAGCTCCCTCCGTCTCCACAAAATGGCCATCTCGTGTCTCCCCATACACTCTTCGTACCGGTTCGGATCTGCGTCGACGAACAATGCCCTCTCTCGGTGAAAGAGAACCACTGGCGGGAAAGGACGTGTATTGCCACAGCCCGCGTGATCGGAAAATAGCGTCGAAGGATCTTCCATCGAAGAGGCCCCACCTCGAAGGTAGCGGCATGTCCCGAATCGATCGGTGGCATCTGCTCCCGGCCGTACTATCGCGAGAAGCAAGGATGGAATGTAGAAAGCGTCGAGACAACCCGGTACTCGACAATCAACGGACCCTCTGAGCGGTCCTACAAGTTTGTAGCTTCCAATGAGGAACCCACCATCGCAAGTGATGCGTGCAAAGTACGGCCATCCGTAGCTCCGGCTCGGCTGATCGCCCCCTATCACCGGAAGGACGTCGCGAGAAAGACCAAGGGTCACAAGACATTGGCACCTCGGGCACCATCTGCAAACCCTCCCTCAACCACACAGTGAGCATAGCGGGACTCCCTCCTCACATGTATCGGCTGCCGATCGCCATCCGAACTATGCCAAGGAACGTCTCGCCCAGGATCAAAGACACGATGTCTCCTCCGTTCCGGCACTGCCTCACCAATTCCAGTACACTGTGATGGCACACACCCAGGGACATGAATGTGAACAAAGTAGCAATCGCGCACAGAGCAAACGCGTCCCACGCAAAAATGCTCCCCTCAACACCGGCAAATTTATCGGGTGGCCCCGAAATGTCAACATAATCGGTATCTGTATCGGCATCCCGTATGCTTCTTTAGTAGAGATACCAAGCAAAGACACTAACTTCTCAACGGTGGCCATGCCACCGGCCATACGGAAGAACTAGGCTGTTTCGTCTCGGGTCCTCCCTAATGGCCCGGAAATCTTCAAAGGTGGGCGTAATCTCATTGTACGAAAAGGCGTACACGTGCCTCCGTACATCCCAAAATGAGCCGCGGCTCTCAAAAGATCCCAATCGGCATGAGCTCCTTGAGCCCAAACCGATTTCATCCCGTAACAACCCTCGAAAAACCTTTTGCTTTGCCTCGTGTGGTGCCGTACCCACGACCGGAAATTGTCCAAGTATCGCTCTTGCATCTCGAGACGATAGCTTGGGAAATGGAGCCATGGAAAGAGCAAGGAAAACCTTCAAGAATTTAAGAGAGAAATTCATGATTGATCAAGCAAACAATGCGCGGTTCTTACAATTGCAAAACCGAAGCGCAATTTAAAACAATCTGGAAATTGAATCCTAGTCGTGGGACTCGCTTTTCAAGTGACTTGGTCAACTCTGCGACCAGTAGCTCAATTTGGAAACAATTCCAAACCATACCCTGTTCAAGCCTCATTTAAACTGCGTGCACCCATGGTTTAAATCAACCACTGCCAACACCACTTCCGCCCCGGACTCATGCAACAGTGCAATTAATTAAATAACAGTGCATATAGACATAAATTTTGATCAGTTCAAATTTTGTGCACGTTTCATTATTATTTATTTTTGATTAACCTACTTGCTTATTTGCCAAAAATAACATAAGGTAATCACTAAATAAATGTGCAAAATACAAGGTTCCGCCTCAAAGGCCCTTTCAAGTACAAGTCAAATTGTTTGGACAATACACACATTTTGTCTAAAATAAATCAAGATAGAGGACTATTCAGAGTCCTGCTCGTCATCCGAGCACTCGAAATACTGTCCCGCAGCAGTCGAATCCACCGAGGACAGGTAATCTCCAAATTCCTCCAGGCGGGAATACGAGAAAGGCCGCCTCCGCGCATGTGACTCCGAGGACTCTCCTCGCTCGTGCCTCGAGTACGAAGAGTGACGAGCTCCAAACCCCGCCGTCTCACCGGAGAACTGGCCGAATCCCTGCGTAAAGTCCGCCCCACCAGTCGTGGAGGCAGACGAGTCCCTCGGCCTAGACGGCATCGGCTCATGCACAGCCGCACTCCTCCGGGAATTACACCGCAGGAACTCCACGAGTCTCCTGGCGTAGTTGGACAACCCATCCAAATGCCTCACGGCCTGGTTGTACGTACGGCCAGACACCTGCAAATCAGGAAAGCCGTCAAAAGACAAACAGATGGCACAGATGCAACATTTGCAGAATGCTACTATCAAATACAGAAAATCAAAGCACTCACCGAAGCATTGGGATCCACTCTGTATCGAGGCCTCGGCTCCTCCGGAATAGGGATCACCAATCGTCTGCGAGAACCATCAAGCCCCTCATACGCCAGCCGAGCGCGAGGGAGCGGGTAGTCCCGGGGATATGCAGGGCCCTCGCCCTCCCTGTGCAGCACCTGCGGGCTCCTCAGCCTCGTCCTCAGGAAGATGTCATAGTCGGCACCCTCTATGATAAACTCGGTATAGAACACGCCCTGTCTGTACCGCTCCAGATCCTCCATCGATATCAGTGAAGGATGCTGCATGTGTGGAGGCGGGTCCATCGGAACCAAAGGAAGGGACCCCGGACCATGCTGATAGGTCACCCTCTCCCCCAAGTACATCGCATCATAATGAAGCCCCACCAGCAGCTTCCGCCGACGTGTGACCTCCCTAGCATCCTGGACCACAAAAGCATTAATCCGGTTCCACCAAGTCAGCTGGATCCGCCCGAAAAACTCTTGGCTCATGGCCAGAGACACCTCCTTATAAGTCAGCCGAGTACCCTCCCTTGACGTTGCCAGCTTCTTTACCGCCTTCTGCCAAATCAACATGGCAGGGAACAAGGACTCATACTCCTCCTTGGTCTCCCACCTCTGCAGGTGGAACACCTCAAAAAACCACACCTGTCAAGCACATGGAAAGTTATGTCAGCTACAAAGCAGATACATACGAGTACAAAATGAGACATGGAAGAGAAAAAGACGGGAACTTACATCCAAAGTAAACGAAAAGCAGCATAAGGTGTTCTCTTCTCCCCGCGAGAACCTATCCAAAGCATGGTAGAGCTCGGCCAGTCCAGCCTCCCCCCATGCAAACCCTCTCACGGCATCCAGATCAGTCAGCGAGCCGAGCAGAGGAAAGTGACATGCCGTGTCAGCGGTAGGGAACAGGGTAGCTGATAAAGCAAACCATAAGAACCCTCGAGCCAGACGCTCTGCGGTCATCCTCGGAGACCCCTCCAAATAAGCATCAATACCCCTCCTCAGATGAGCCTCCATCGGCCCGTACCGAATACCCAAGCCCCTGGCATCGATAATATCAAAACCCAGCAGCTCCGACAACTGCCCCGGGGTGTAGCCATCCACCCACACAAGTGTGTTGCCCCAGAATGGCAACCCCGTGATCGCCGCAAAGTCAGTGGGAGTCACAGTCGCCTCCCACCACCTGAAGTTAAACGTGTGGGTCGTGTCCCACCAGTACTTTCTCAGGGCAATGTGCAAGGCCCTCGCCCTCTGCATCGAAGCCACCGCGGCTATTGCGCTGATAAATCCAGCCAAACCGGAGTCAACCACAAACTGCTGTGGACTCCTCTCTTCGTCCCGAGCCTCGTCTGGGAGCATCTCCCACAGCGCTCGAACTGCCTCAAAGGCTCCCCTGCTCTTCAAGTTGCGGATGTCAATCGGCCCTCGCCCCTGCAGGTGAACAGGGCAAAAATACGTTAATATAGAAACGACATCAACAAAATGCACAAATGCATATCGAAATGATGAAACACAGAAACGGTTCAGTTTCAAAAAACCCGTTCATTAACGGTTCATTTTCCTAAAATATGTCCATCCCAGTTGGAATATTAACGGTCCAAAATCCCAAAAGTTTACAAAACCTTTCGAAAACTCCGTCGAACCCGGAACTTTCAAAGCCTTTCGAAAACTCCGTCGAACCCGGAACTTTCAAAACATTTCGAAAACTCCGTCGAACCCGGAACTTACAAAACCTTTCGAAAACTCCGTCGAACCCGGAACTTTCAAAACATTTCGAAAAATCCGTTGAACCCGGAACTTTCAAAACATTTCGAAAAATCCGTCGATCCCGAAACTTTCAAAACATTTCGAAAAATCCATCGAACCCGAAACTTTCAATACCTTTCGAAAATTCCGTCGAACCCGGAACTTTCAAAACATTTCGAAAAATCCATCGAACCCGGAACTTTCAAAACATTTCGAAAAAATCGTCGAATTCGGAACTTTCCAAACATCTCGAAAAATCCTTCGAATTCGTAACTTTCAAAACATTTCGAACATTTCGAAAAATTACTCCGTCCCGAATTAAACTTACTTTAATTTCCGAAAACACCCCTAGATATGGAATTTTGCAACCAAAATTTTTATGTTATCTACCCATGGTGTCAATTGAACTAAACTCTAGTCAATTTCGACAAAGGCACATAGCAAAGTCAAAAGCCCCAATTCGGGCACCAAGATCCCTAACTCATTTCTAATCAAAATTCCTAAAATTTAAAGAATGCACATTCTGAAAATTAACGGAATTTAGAGGATGTTTACCTGTCTTTCGATCCCTTCCTTGGACTTGTGAGTGTCCCGAGCCGGATAAACTCCGTTGGATCCACGGGAAGAGCGGTGGTTCGAATGGTCCTCACCAACCTCGTTCTTTCGTTGTCGGTCCTCCTATGGCGAGCCCTTGGTTCCAAACCGGCATCCATGATGATTTTCCCTCGAAAATTTGAACAAAACTCGCGAAATGGGGAAGATTTTCTTCTCTCCTTTTTCTATCTCTCTCTCTCGCCTGAAAGTATGGTGGAAATGTACCAGTTTGCATCGGCCTGTTGCTGATTTGAACCCGGTCAAATTCAGTCTCAGTCCGGTCGGACTCTTTTGCAGCTGAAAAGATTCCTTGCCAATTTGGCCCCTCAGCTTCTCACAATTTCAATTTTACCCCTTTTGGCCCCCAAAAGTGTAAAATTTTTCCCAAGTTATACCTTTCTAACACCCCCTCCCCGAGGTTAAGTCCCGTTAGTTTTCACTAACACTCCCGTCTCCAGACGTTAAATTTTCAGTTAGTTTTCACTAACATTTCGTCTCCAGACGTTAAATCCCAAACCGTCTTCGGACGTTAAATCACATTTCCGTCTCCAGACGTTAAATTTTTAGTTAGTTTTCACTAACATTTCATCTCCAGACGTTAAATCTCAAATCGACGTTTGACATTCAAACGCTCACTTTCGTCCCAAACCGACGTTTGACATTCAAACGCTCAGTCTCGTCTTCGGACGTTAAATCACAATTCCGTCTCCAGACGTCAAAATTCTCATTGGTTTTCACCAACATTCATCTCTCCGGCCGCCAGTCGTAAGCCCGACCATCCTACTTCAGCGGCCATCAAGGTAAGCCCGCACAACAATCTCTCTTCGGCCATCTTCGTAAGTCCAAATACCTTTTCACTCCAGCAAGTAAACAATCACTTCCCCGGCAGTCAATCGTAAGCCCGACCATCCCAATTCAGCGGCCATCAAGGTAAGCCCGCACAACAATCCCTCTTCGGCCATCATCGTAAGCCCGAACATTCCTCCCCAGCAGGATCCTAAGACCATCTATCTAAGAGGAAACATCAAATCAACCCCCCCCAGTTCCTAACTGGCCTCATTAGAACTCTGGACGCTTATCCCCAGCAATGTGTTAGTCTCTCCCGAGATCACATCCCGTTCCTAACCCCGTCGTTAGAACGTCAATCCTTCCGTGTTGTTATAACATCCATGTGACGCGACCGTTCCCGTCATTGCCACCCTATCCCCAGCAGATAAAACCTGGCCGTCATCATAAGTCCAGCACCCAAGGCACGAACGCCTTACAAAATCAATCTCAAGGCATGAACGCCTTCATCTCAGGACCAACACATCCTCGTAATCCCGGTCTGAGGAGCCACACACCCTCGAATGTTTTAGTAAATCTCGGTCTGAGGCGCCACACGCCCTCGAAAGTTTCAGTAATCCCGGTCTGAGGCACCACACGCCCTCGAAAGTTTCAGCAATTCCGGTCTGAGGCGCCACACGCCCTCGAATGTTACAGTAATCTCGGTCTGAGGCACCACACGCCCTCGAAAGTTTCAGCAATCCCGGTCTGAGGCGCCACACGCCCTTGAATGTTTCAGTAATCTCGGTCTGAGGCGCCACACGCCCTCGAAAGTTTCAGCAATCTCGGTCTGAGGTGCTACACGCCCTCGAATGTTTCAGTAATCTCGGTCTGAGGCGCCACACGCCCTCGAAAGTTTCAACAATCTCGGTCTGAGGTGCTACACGCCCTCGAATGTTTCAGTAATCCCGGTCTGAGGCACCACACGCCCTCGTAAGTATCAGTAATCTCGGTCTGAGGCGCCACACGCCCTCGAATGTTTCAGTAATCCCGGTCTGAGGCGCCACACGCCCTCGAAAGTTCCAGCAATCTCGGTCTGAGGCGCCACACGCCCTCGAAGGTTTCGAAAATCTTAGGTTCAGATGCCTCACAATAGTCTCCACCCAGGTTCAGACGCCTCACAATAGTCTCCATTCAGGTTCAGACACCTCACAATGGTCTCACTTAGGTTCAGACGCCTCACAACAGTCTCGCTTAGTTCAAGGTCCCCACGCGCGGTCCTTGCAAAAGAGTTCGGATGGACTCAACCTGAATTTCAGGGGGTCTTTTGGTCTTTTGGAAACTGGAAGGGCTTGTTGGCAATTCTGGTTTTTCCTGCAAAACAGTCCGGACGAACTGTGACAATATCTCAGGGGTATTTTGGTTTTTTCACTCTGAAATCTGATTGATGTTGACCGGAGGGCTGTGGCATGCATGCCACGTGCCCCTGTGACTCACCAGGGCATGGTTTTTCGTGCCATTATTCCCGGTTTTGTCCGTTTTTTAAATAACTGTCCGAAAAATGTCCGAAACGCCCCCGAAAAGTGCCGGAAAGTGCATTTCTCAGGAGAAGCTGTACTTTTACGTGTGACAACGTGTGTTGAGTACGCTTCGACATTGGGATGCATGGGGCAGTCCCGGGACGTCTTGTTGGCTTGAGAACGGGGAGCTTAACGGGTTTCGGTTAACTTGGAACGGACCAGTTAACGGATTTCGGTTAACTTTTAACGGATTTTGGCGATCCGGATTTGGGTACTTACAGTTAGCCCCTCAGCGACGTCACTTTCAACGGAAGTGGGGTCATTGAAAAAGATAAGGATCCAAATCGGGGGATGCCTTACTTGAAGAGACCTGAGAGGTCAGCTGGCTGGACCCTTAGCGAAAGGATTCCTACGTATCCCGAGCGGGAATCAAGCCGATCGTAGTTCGTAGGTGCAATTTTACCCTATAAATACAGAGGGCTTTCAAACATTTCAAAGTGGAAAAAACTTATCCATTTTCACAAATAGCCACGGCCCAAACTGGTTTCACTCTCCCCCGAGCCCCGTTTTGCCTCGATCCGCTTGAAAACTTCGTATTTCAACCAAATACAAACCAAACAACCTCGAAACACCGTTCCAAACACTAAATCATATTCTGTATACGCCTTCCGAGCCAAAAGAGTCAACCCCTAGCCATAGGTAACACTTTATCTCCCTAAACACTCGTTTCGTCTCGATTTACGCGCCAGTCGCTACAACCATTTCGGTCGAATGTTGTTGAAATGTAGACGTCATCGTCAATGGGGTCTGATACGTTTTAGTCCCAGATCCTCTTCTCTTCCCGTAAGAGAAGTAATCTCGGGTTAAAACGGCGTTCCGACCCCGTTCCTTTACTTTTCATGTCATTTACAATTCCGGATTGTTTGATCCGTTAAACGTCATTTACTTTACGCAACTTTATAGTCCGAAACGTTTGGTTCGTGATAATCATTTAACGGTCCGGATCGTTTGATCCGTTGAATGCTATTTACTTAACGCACCTTTAAAATCCGGGTCGTTTAATTTCGTTGATACCGCACTTTAAATACTGTCATTTACAAGTCCAAGTCGTTTGGCTCGTGATAGTATTTACTTATCAAAGTCCGAGTCGCAAAACGATTTGTTGATCGCATATCATTTAATGCTTTTTTCCCGTAAAATCGCTAACAATGTAATGCCCGGTTCAAAATCGGAGTTCGACATTCGAACTCTCTTTCAAAACGCGCAAGATGAAGTTTGGCATCCAAACTATCATCTTCAAACTCAAAACCCGACATTTGACATTAAAATCTCATTTAATGCTTTTTTCCCGTAAAATAGCTAACAATGAAATGCCCGGTTCAAAACCGGAGTTCGACATTCGAACTCTCTTTCAAAATGCGTAAGATGACGTTTGGCATCCAAACGATCATCTTCAAACTCAAAAATCTGACGTTTGACATTCAAATGCTCCTTTCTTAAAAGTCAACATTTGACACTTAAGTTAACAGTTCAAAATCATCACTCGCACCACTTTTTCCTAAAAACTCCAAAACCGACGTTTGTCATTCAAACACTCGCTTTTTCTAAAAGGAATCACAAAAATCAACGTTTGACATTCAAACCAAGATTAAGCTTGTCATTCAAGCCCCCATTTTCAAAATGCAAACACCCACACACACGCACACATTTTTGAGAAAGGTAGAAAGACTCGTCATACGAGGCATTTCGGGTGATCTCAAAATATTCTTCCCGAAACGTAACATGACCTCCGAACCTAACATTCTCTGGTACTAAAAAAGCTTTTTCCTCATTTTCACTACCAATAAAAACGACACCCCATTTCAAAGCCTTTTCCTAAGTTTTTGCTACCAATAAAAATGACACCCCTTTTTACTAAGCCATTTTTCAACGTTTGGGCTCAAAATACAAAACTGCGTGGCGACTCCTCTCCTTCCCGAAAGCGAGGTCTCAAACACCAAACCCGCGAAAGACAACCGCGTTCGCCGCGCGCGAACCCCGGGTGATTTCACAACTGTCAAGAAGTCGAATATTAAGAAGTTGAATGGTCTACTGTCTGTAGAATTCGAGATGAAGGATTTGGGTGCGATAAAGAAAATTCTGGGTCTGGAGATCTATAGAGATGGAAGCCAACGAAACTGTTCTTATCCCATAAAGATTACATCAAGAAAGTTTTAGAGAGGTTTGACATGTCTACAACAAAGCCTTTAGATTCTCTAAGTGAAGCGAATGCATGTCTGTTTGTTGCTTTTGCACCTAAGTCGGATGAGGATAAAGAGTTGTGAATGTGTGCCCAAATTCTAATTTTTTGTTTTTTTTAGATTGGATTCACGTGAGTTTGAAAACATCCGGTTTAATTTGAAAAAACGGAGTCGCCACGCCATTTTGATTTCCTCAAAACTTTGAAAAAAAGGATTTTAGGGTTCGGAGGTTAAGTTACCCCTTGGGAAGAACGGATCGTCGTTCACCCAAGGTGCCTTGCCATAGCAAGTCTCCCTAGATTCCATTTTTCGTGCTTGCTTGTGTGCTTTCTTGTGTGCATATGTTGAAAAGAGAGGGGGGGGGAATGTTCCAGGTTGTCTTCCGGACGTACAAACCATTTAATTGGTTGTCGCTCGGGATTCCTTGGATTTTTATGTGTTCGGGACTTTGATCCCGTCCTCATCTTGGACTCGTGATCATCGCTATTTGACCTTGGGTCTTGCGTGATCGAGAGAAGGACTCTCTTTTACAGTCCAAAATGGGGTTCTTTAGGAAAGGAGTGTCCTTAGCCCATCAATCCTACGCCTTGAGACGATTGAGCTTATATTGGAGCTATCATGCTCGTCTCAAGCGATAATCGGAGATATAGGTTCAAGGTTTATCCTTTTCTAAAGAGATTGCGGCACCTTTAATGAAAGAAACGATGTAAAGATAGGATCTTTACACCGATCCGTTCCGAAGGTTGCATCAAGTACCAATTGGGGGCTAGGGGGATGCATATTAAAAATGACATTTTTAGTGAAAAGATGACATTTTTGGGTGCAAAGGATGCTTTTGATTTGCAAAGGATGCTTTTTTATGTAAAGAAAAGATTTTTAATGCAAATGATGCATTTTTATGTGGAAAGTAGCATTTTTAGGCAAAGGATGCATCTTTGATGCAAAGAAATGATCTTTAATGCAAAGGATGCATTTTTATGTGTGAAAATGAGTTTTAGGGTGCAAAGGATACAATTTGAATATAAAGATTACATTTTTATATGCAAAGGATGCATAAAAGAGATTTTAAGTGCGAAGGATGCTACTTTATGCATAAAGATGTCATTTTTATATGAAAAAGATGTTCTTTTGACGTAAATGATACTACTTTATACATATAAATATCATTTTAAGAGCAAAGGATGCTATTTTGATGTAAAGGATGCCACTTTGATGTATAAAGATGACATTTTAATGAAAAGATGGCATTTTCATGTACAAAGATACTATTTAAATTGCAGACTGACATCAGATTACAGCATGGTAAAGGTTGAAATCAGATTACAAACTGAAAAGATGAAGGCTCGCAACCGGCCAAGTTTGTCGCGTGACATAGGTTGCCTGGCAAGGTATGTCGCGTGACATACTTAGCCATTTGCAGAGACTGTAACAACTGAGATTTACAGAGGCAACAAGGCATTAATATAGCCAAGTTACTTCACTGATAGGTCTCAAAAGTCATGTATGTCAACAATGAACACTTTGAGAGGGCATGGATATGTGGGATCCACACTCTTCTCTAGTGTTTATGGAAAACTATGTCAAAATGATTTGATTACATTTAATGATATGCAAAACAACAATGTATCTATGAGATCTGAGACTAAAATAGATATGCAATGATTAGATCTAAGCTATTACATCACATTTGAGGCCATTTATGTTGATTAAACTATATATTGAAAAGAGAGAGAAATAGGGAGGAAGGGAGCGTTACCCTTGAAGATCCATGACTCCTATATCAAGTTATATATAGGAGCCTTCGAATATCAACCTCTAGAGATGGTATCCAGCCTCTGGAGATGGTATCAAGCCTTGGTTTCGTGAGAACCGTTGGTTCTTTGTGTGTATGGGAAGTATGTGTTGGATTGGTTGAATGGTGAGTTTATTGAGGGAATTAGTGTGTGTTTTGGGTGTATATGAGGAGAGAGACTAGGCTACTGGACGTATTTTAACAGAGGGATACTGAGGAGTGAAAAGGGATGCCTAAAATGAGAGGTGCAGGCCTCTATTTATAGGTTGCATGGCAGTGGCTTAGTATGTCGCACGACATAACAAGCCATAACCGTTTTCCTTCTAGAAACATGCAAGGTTGCAGATTCTAGAAGTCTTCATGGCAGGGTATGTCGCACGACATAAGAAGCCCTATCCAGTTTCTAGAAATATGCAAGGTGGCAGATTCTAGAAGGCCCCTTTCCAGCGAGGTCCTGCATGGAATTTTGATTCCTAACAGGTCCTTCCTTACTTAGAAAGCTTGGGAACGTTCCCGAATCACCCCCCGAACTTTATAAAAGTTTGGGGAATTTGCCGAGAATTTTAATCGGAAGGAATGAGCCAGATTTGGGTACTTACAAGAGTACATGCCTCGAGTACCGTATGCTAGTGCAGTTGGTAGTTTGATGTATGTTATGGTTTGCACTAGACCGAATCTTGCTCATGTTGTTAGTGTTTTTAATAGGTTTATGGGGAATCATGGTAAGGAACTTTGGCATGCAGTGAAAAGGATCTTTAGGTACTTTAGGGGTACATCAGATGTTGGGTTCATTTATGGAGGTGGTACAGAATGTGCATTTGAGGGTTATTGTCATTCAGACTACTCTGGGGATGTTGGGACGAGGATATCTATGACCGGGTATGTGTTCACTCTTGGTGGGTAAGTTGTCAGTTGGAAGGCTACTCTACAATCTAAGTGACATTGTCTACTACGGAGGCGGAGTATATGGCATTGACAGAAGCTGCTAAAGAGGGGATATGGATAAAGGGTTTGATCAGCAACCTTGGGTTACATCAGGATCAGGCTGTAATATTTTGTTACAGTTTGAGTGCAATCTGTTTGGCCAAGGATCAAGCACATAGATGTGAGGTATCATTTTCTGAGAAGTGAGAAGCGGATCAAGGTGAAGAAAGTTGGTACTGCGGACAATCCTGCTGACATGTTCACGAAGTTCGTTCCAACTAGTAAGTTCTAACACTGCTTGGACTTGCTGAATGTTCGCAGCTATTAGATTGCATCTGAGGCAGAGGGGGAATTTTGGTTATGATTTGGAGGTTAGATGTCAAGGTGGAGATTTGTTGGGTTTGGTGCCATCCAAGTTGGGGATGCCTAAATTAGTGGATTAAACAAGTAAATTCGAACATTCTTGCACTCCTAGTTTAGTTAGTTCAGTAACATATGTTAGTTTATTAACAAATACTGATGCTGGTACTATTGAAACACATGTGTTGGAACTATTAACAAACTAATGCTGGCACTTTTAAAAAACTATCTGCATCCACTATGTAATGTTCTTTGCTATGTATTTTTAGGTCCATCAAAATCCTCAAAGCATAAAAGAGATGGAGACGATGATGATTTTGATACTAATACTATTAGTAAGAAACATAGGGGTGATAAATTTGAACATTCTTGTACTTCTAAAAGACTTGTTGAGCTCTGTTTAACTCCAGATCACCAGAGAGATATTAGGGCGACTGATTTTGGTTCCTTACTGAATCTTGAGGTTAAGGTATTGCCGCTTAGGCTTGTGCAGCTTCTTGTTGAAAGATTCGAACCTATAACAATGATACAAAGAATTGATTCGTCGAAAGAATATGTGATTACAACGTTAGATGTGTTTGATATATTTTGTCTACCTAGGAATGTTGCAAATGATAAGGTAAATCGATCATATAGTGAAAATATGGAATTGAAAAAACGGTATTGTGAATAATTTAGGTACACTAAAGATGGTATTCCTGCCTATAAACTTGTGGAACACATTTTTAAGTTACATTAAGGTGGGGATGAATTTAAACGTCTGTTTGTGCTATTTGTTGTTGAAATTTTTCTTGCACCGGTAGTTAAAAAAATAATTGATGTGTCGTTGTTAAGACTCGTAGAAGAATGTTTCACGAATAAGGAAGTTTGATTGGTGTAAATATGTTTTGGATAAACTATGTGAGGGTGTTACGAGATTTAAGCTACCTCATAAGAATTCGAAGAACTATAGTGGATGTTTGATGGGTTTGGCGATTGATTACCTTCACAGATTTCCATTTCAAATGTTAAAATAATCAACTGTTCGTCCTTTAATTCAACATTAGAATGCAAATAAATTCAAATTAAGGATTGATTCTGAAGCCAAAGTTGGGTGGAGAAAGTTAATTTTTTTAGAAAAGGATGTTTATCCTATAATTACCCCTGAAGACGAATTTGTGGATAATATAAGATGTGAGTTTCATGAAGAATATATTCCATTGAGTATTGAAAGTGCTACAAAGGAGAGATGCAAAATCAATTGATTTAAGTATTGTCAATTTGAAATTCTTACACTAGTACTTTGAAATGCTTATATTGGCACTAATGATTACTTTCACTAACACCATTAATTTCCTATACTGGGACATAAAAATACTGACACTGGCACCATCATTTGGCTGCACGGGCACAATTGCACTGTGAAATTGGCACCAATCATTTGCTTACACTGGCACAATTGCACTCATTCTTACTATTTTTCATTGATGCATGTTGCTAAATAGTCATGTGATATATTTAGGAAGGACCTTGATAATGCAGTCTATGCAAATATAGAAAGACTTAAACTTATCAATAAGGATAAGAGAAATAATGCAGAAGAGGAGAAGGGGAAAGAGCAAGAGAACGAGGGGGAGGGGATGAAATAGAAGAAGATACTTTTAACAATGAAGATTTTTACGATATTGATACTATTGTTTAAGAACTTTTGAAGAAAACAAAGACTGATATGGAAAAAAAAGAAAAGATTCAACTCCGTTATTTGACCTTTTTTCTCAGCAATTGGGAGAGGAAAAAAAAGATATGGTACAGAACGAATAAGATTTAAATGAGATTTTGCGTGAGATATATGAAGTTTATCATTGTAATACGATAGATGAAAATGGTGAAGGAAATAAATTGATATAAAAGAAAGAAATGGACAAGAAAAATGTCAAGAAGATGATGGGGAACAGATTGACAAAGATGTTGGAAATTTGGTGAAGAATATAAATCAGAGTTGCTTTGTGAGTTGTTACGAGATGTTTAATGTAGGGTGCTCATTGATTTGTGGAGGAGATAACGAGAAAGTTATATGTTGTTCTCGGTTTATGATTAGCAACCCTGATGTTTTTCGATCAATGTTTAATATGAGGAAGGAGGTTGTTGACCTATGCATGTCTGCACACTTTTCAAAAACTTTTAAGGGGTAAGCTATAAATTTATTTAACACTGACACTTATCAATACAAAACACTGACACCTTTTTTAAATGTAAGTGTTGTCATTTATAAACATAAACACTAACACTCAATAATTGTATATACTGGTACTTAAAAGCATTTACTATTTTTTTTTCTTTTATAGCGAATGTCATCATATGTATACAATGGTCTATATCTTGTTACTTGAAGATATTTTGAGATTGGAAGAAGATAGACAAATAACTTCAAATACCATTGAGTGTTGGGTTTTGCTTCTTAATAATTACGAACAAAAGTTTGGTAAAATGAGAAAGTTTATTTTTGGGGTAAGTTATTGTGTAAGTTCTCTACATATGATTCTTTGTTAGTTAAATCATATTTGTGCTCATTTTTTAATTTGATGTTATTAATGTGTTATACAGGCTTCTTGGTTACAACGTACAATGAAGAATCCTCGAGATATTGTGCAAAATGCTGGTCAAGAAATTACAGAGTATTTGATACATTGGATTGAGCTTAATGTCAATGTTGAGGGTATTGATTTGAGTGAAGTTAAATTGGTATGAATTGTTATTTCATAAAGTCACACACTGGTACACTAAATTACCAGCATTTGCACTATGAAACCCAAACAATGGTATACTTAAAATCACATGCACTAGTACACTAAGTCTCAAACACATGCATTAGGAAACACATGCACTAATTCTAGATAATTCACTCATTGACACTATTATTCTCTTGTAGGTTTTCTTGACCTTACATAGAGATGACAACAAAATTGATCATTACCCTCTTTATGTTGTCAATACTGAAAGACAAACAATTAAGTATCTTGATAACTTGTCAATGAATGAATGGAAGAGGGAGAACATGCCAAAACTTGCTTATAGCATGATAATATTTTTTTATTGAATTTGCTTTTTTTAATGTTACCAAAACTTCCTTATTAATTTTGTTGATTTTTTTATTTGCAGCATGCACCATTCAAACACTTTTTACAACACATAAATCATCCACGTGCTGCAAATGTGTCAAAGTTCAAGTTTGAGTATATGCCGTGTGAATGGGTTGTGAATGAAAATTGTGGTAATATAGACTATGCAGCATATTTAATGGATGAAATGAGACAATTTAATGTAGCAGTTTACTCATACCCTGAGTTGTGTGATGACTCATCAATACTGCGTATTAGGGCTGAGATTCTAGCATCTTTAGTTTTCTGTGATATTAACTGTGCAATACAAAGTTTACTGCTTGAATTATTGTTGTTTTCAAACGATAAATAGCAGCCTTGAAGAAGAAAGAAGAAGAAGAAGAAGAAGAGAAGATAGAAGAAGAAAAAAATAAAGAAGAAAAAAAAAGTTGTAAAGAAGTATTGTAATAGGAAGTATAAGAACAAATGAGTTTTTGTTTGTATTATATAATTGTTTGTATTTGAGTTAGTGTTTTTTTTTTTTTTGCATTTTTATTGATGCAGAGTATTATGCCGACACTTTTATAAATAAATTAGTGTTAGCATTTTTATTAATGCAGAGCATTATGCTAGCAATTTATAAACCATGCACTTGCAACTGCATTTACAAGCCTTGTCACATTATAAAATACTGGTATATTTAATTAAAAAACTGGCACATTCAATAACTAACACTGGCACATAGAATAAAAATATTGGCACATATAATAACAAATATTGGCAAATTCAATAACTAACACTGACACATATAATAAAAAACATTGACATATATAATAACACACACTGAAATTTTATAAAACAAACATTGTACTACAAAACCAGTGTGCTGACATTATATAAAAACAAACACTGGCACTTCAAAAAATAAACACTGGCACTTCAAAAAACAAACACCGGCATATTATAAAACTAACACTAGCTCTACAAAACCAGCGTGCTGGCATTATATAAAACAAACATTGTCATTTCTAAAATCAACAACTACTACTTAAAAAATTATACTACCATAAGTTATAACAGTTTTAAAACACTAAATTTTGGTTACAAAAATATCAATCAAGTGTTCATTCGTAGTATTCGAACCATACTCATTAGTAATTTATTTATTCGTTCAAACTTTGTTTTAGATTTTCTTTTTCTATCTTTTGTATTTGCACGAACAGGATCCGTCACTTTAGATGCACTGAATGTTGTTCTTGTAGAAGCACTATTATTTTCACTTGTTGTTGGTCTAACATTTTATACTTTTTGGGATAGTAATTCTTGTATTAGTAGTGTATCTCTACTAAAATCATCTTCTATAATTCTTCTTGCATTACTGTTTTCATGGCATGTTATCATCAAATCGTAGTACTTTATTGCCATTTGTTATTTTCAAGAAATTGAATTATTTTGCTCAGTTGGAGTAGTAGATATTTCTTGATAAGTTTTATTCCATACATTTGATTTGGCTGTCTTTGTACACCTTTTTTGAATGTACTATTTCGGTATCCAATCAATATTTGTCAAGTTGAGAACATTAATCCAATGAAAGCACAACCAACCAACCTCACTGAAATGACTGAATGTACATTTGACAGTTATCGTTTCATTATATCACGTAAAAAGTACCATTTCAAACTTTTTGGGATGGTTCTCAAGAGCAACATCAAACCACTTATTGTTTTTATCTATGCAAAAGCCAAGACTATACTTTGAATCAAAAGCAGCCTTGACCTCAATCTCAAAAAACTTGAATATTTATTCCGTGTAAATTTCCCCTGCATGTCTTATTAAATAACCATGTATTTTTTTTGTGAGACTTTGAGTTTATTGAATCAAATTCCTTTTGTTGCTTTGTACTTTTCCAACGTTTTATTGTCTCGTTGAATATATCAAATAATTGTGTTAGAGATATGCTTCTATTTGCCTTGAAACATATGACATGATTTGTGCTCTCACTTCTTTATGAAGATAATATGCCAGCTGAGAAGAAATCTTTATTAAATGTTGCACACCATTTCTCTCTTAAGCTATATAAACGATTGAATCATCTGTACTCAAGAAGGTTATATTTTTCTACCATTGAATGACAACAATTTTCAAACTCATTCTAATCACTATATCCTCTCAAGAAATTGTTGAATTCTTTATCCATCTTTAGTTGTCCAAAGTGTACTATGACATTTTATTGAATGTGCCACAAGCATAACCTATGTATTGTTTTTCCCTCAAAAACTCGTCAATAAATAATAATATAGTCAAGCACTGGCACTAATAAAGTACAACACTTGCACTTTAAAAGACTAATACTGGCAATTAGAAATACAAGTAATGTCATTTATAAATACATGCACCGCACATTATAATGTTTTAACTCTTGAACTAACAGTAGCACTTATAAAACGAACTCTGACACTTTATAACACATGTACTGACACTTATTAACACAATCACCGGCACATATAATGTACCAGTGTAAAAAGTTGTTACACATCATTAAATACATCAGTTCAAAAATTGACAAACATATTAAATTTAGTCAAATATATTAATTTTTGTCGGTGTAAAAAGTTGTTATATATTATTAAATACAACAGTCAAAAAATTAACAGTAAAATGAGTTATTGATGTGGTTACAGTCTAGGAAATAGGGTTTCATTTATGTTAAATCATTTACAATTCACCAACTTTGGCACTTGAAAATACAAGCACTGACATCTATGAATACAAGCAATGACACTTATTAACACAAGTATTGTCTCCTATAAATAAAAGCACTGACATATTTGAATACAAACACTGACACTTATAATCTCAAACACTGGCATTTATATTTTAAAACATTGACACTTAATAAGACAAACACTAACAACAACTTGGTCAACCATATTAAAGATAACAATCAAAAAATTAACAATCTAGGAGATAGGAGGTTCATTTATGTTAAAACATTTACAATTCACCTACTCTGATCAAACATATTAAATTTTGTTAATGGGTATATACATTATAAATAAGAAGGGGTTTGATTGTTCAAAATAACATATCTTCCTTTTATTAAAATCAATTCAATTCTAATTTCTATCAATACAACTCATCACAATGACTCCTAAGAGGAGTATGACTTTGATGAGAAATGTTTAGGAGTGATTTTCGTGAAATGACAAAGAAACTCAACTTTGGTCACCTTCGTATCCCTCAAACTGACTGTAATTCTCCGGTAAAGTCGTATATATGCCCTCTACAGCCTTGCACAAGGCGTATGCAACTTCAATGGGACCAAACTGCAATGTTTCATCATGCATTTGATTCTTGTAACCCCTCTTCCACTCTTTCTAATGTTGTCAAAGCTGAGCACAAGGCTTTGGCAAAATACCTTAAGAAGTATTTGGAGTTATTTGGACCTGTGGAAATTCCTTATTGCAAGAGGATAAGATCAAGAAAAAGCCCTTTGATAAAGGTGATGGAGGATGTGGTGGAGCTTCTGGTGTGAATCCTTATGGTGGTTCTAGGCAGGAATCAAATGTATTTTAATTTTTTATTATTCTGCATTGTAGTTTTTTTTATCTTTTTTTTTCCTTTCTATTTGTAACTTTTTTTATCTGTCTTGTACTTTTTTTATATATAATGTCTTTCCATTTAGTAATTTATTTTCTTTCGTATCTCCCTCTTAAAAAATACAAGCACTGATACTTATAAAAGACTAACACTTACACTTATAAATATTAACACTGGCACTTATAAAAGACTAACACCGGAAGATATAAATATTAACACTAGCACATTAGCAATAACATAGTTTAAAAAAATACTGAAACTTTTTTATAACCACATGCACTGACATTTATAAAAGACTAATACTGACACTTATAAATATTAACACTAGCACATTAACAATAACATAGTGTAAAAACAATCACTGGAACTTTTATAACCACATGCATTGACATTTATTAGCATAAACATGGACAATAAAATAAAAGTTACCTTTTCAATTGCTTTCGACATTACAAAGTTTTGATCAGTGAAAATTGTTTTTGATTCTTTTCCTCCCATTGATTTTACGATTCTTTGAGAAGTCAAATAAATGTTTCTGTCTTTTCATTTTTTAAAGAAAAACATCGCTGTGTTCCAGTAGTTGTTCATTCCAACTATTGGAGCACAAATAAAATTGTATCTATTTGTGTCATAAGTTGTATCAATCACAACAACAGCCCCCATACAGTTCATAATCCTCTTCCATCATACAATCTCTCCGAAATAAAGTATTGAGTATACTTTCTTCCTCAAACTACATTTTGAAGTAGAATTCTTTATCCTCAATTTGGCTTAATCTATCAACTACAGTATGTGCATCGCCCATTTCTATTGTTTTCATTCTCAATCTCTGTACAAAATTGATATGATTTCTTCTTGTACGCCCAACATATTCCTCCCCACCAGCTGCCTTTTCTAAAACATTATATCCATCAGTTGATTTGATGTCAACTTTTTCAAATTGATCTATTATTTTGCCGTTAACTTCTGATATTGACCTTTCACTTCGCTTTGCTTTAAGTTGTTCCATTCTGGCCTTGTCATCTTATGATTGTGTTCAGTTACGTGTCATACAATTTTATATAAGTCTTTCTTATTTATTAACTTTTGTCATCATATAGATCTCAACCGTACACCTCCGATATAATTTTGCACTGGCCTAAATCCATGCGTTGACTTTATAGTGATAGATATTTGTAACGATTGGTTAAGAAAGTAATTTCAGGTCATTGTTTGAGGACTGTAGGTGTGAAAATGGCATAAAAGTCATTCCAAATTGATTGGAGGAGAGTATATTACCATAGTTTATTGCCTCTATTTGACCTTCGTCATGCAATTTACAAAGGTTAATTTGTCCATTGACCATGACCGTTCACGTTAGATATTATTTTAGAATGTTTTTATAGGAGTATTAGTCATATGAATTTTTATTGTTTTGATGCGGAATCAATCACATGGTTTCACATAAATAATACAAAGCTAGTCAAAATGTCACATTTCAACCAAATTAAAAATAAATCTATTTCTAAAAATAAAAAATCTGTAAACTTTTATACCATCTCAAAAAAATTAAGATAACTCACTTTCCAAAATCAAAGTAAATAGACGCAATGAATTTGCTGGGATGTGAGAAAAATGACTTGCGGTACCAAGCTTATTCTCACAATTATGGAGGGCGCAATTAGGAAAGCGAAAGAAAGAGAAACAATTGAAGAGAAGAGACGGGGAGAGAAAGAGAGAGTCATGCATGAAACTTGGGCATTGTGTTTATATTTTGAAAACTAAATTAATTGAGATATTGTATGTTATTTTCTCACAAATTTGTATTTTACTTGCGTTTCATTATATTATAATATTATAGTTTTTGAAAGTTTAGTTTATTTAGTAAATCAATTTCAACCAACAAGATTACATATGTAAATATAGATATTAGTTACAACTGTTCACACATACACCAATAAACAGCGAAATAAAATAAAGAACACAAATAATTAAACGTTTACTGTTTCTTTCCCATCAAACAAGACTTTAAGCTCAAAAATGTTTTCAAAATTAAAGATCCGTTTTACAGAAAAAAAAATAAGAATAAGTGAAACAAAAATATTAAAATACTAAAGCAAGTTATAACCAACTTCTAAACCAAAAACAATCTTCATTTCCCAATGAGAACCTATTCTAAACAGAAGTAGAACAAAGAAATTGAAAAAAAAAAATCTAGATGTGAGTTCATATGTAAGTCACAACTGCACTCACAACCTAAAAGAATATCTTTAATCTGTGAAAAACAAAAGTTTTTCTCTTTCAAAGAATTCTCAATCCGTATCTTTTCAATGTATTGATGGTCTTGTATTTATATGCACCTTTGAGAATTCCTTTAATCAGTCAAACTTTTCCTTATTTGATGCAATCAAACTTATACAAGGAAACATAGATTGATGCTCACAAGGAAAGAGATTTGTTAGTAATATTAGTCCTAGTCTAAATATATTTACATAAATAAAAGATATTTTACATAATTAACAATGTCCTTTTACAAATATGATTCTAAATCTTTAATAAAAAAGTCATAAAATCCACTTACCAAACTTACCAATTGGATTCGAATTTAGGTACGTCAATATTCCCTAAAATCTCACTCTTTCAATCTCCCCCTATTTTGTTCTTTCCGGTCAAAAACAAATATTTAGCAATTATAGATCAAATAAACTAAGTCTTGTCAAATTTCAAACCCCCCTGAAATGGATGTGTGTGAGGATGTGTAACCACATTCAAACAAAAGCTTCATAGACATCATGACGCGCCCCGAACCGTGGTCCTACTTGGACCCACGCCCGGAACACGCTCGAAAGACGCCTTTATTTAAAAAAAACTTTCGAAAAGTCCTTTCCAAATTATTCAATATACAAAACCTATTTAACTTAAAGAAACTTTTATATATATACCATTAACGGTAAAAACACTTAACTTCAAATCCCAAACTCAACAATTTACAAACCATTTACAACTAAGGAACATAGTTCCAAAAACATACAATATTTACAATCACTAAAGAGTTTCAAAATAGTGACATACATCTCAAATCCCGGGTATACTACCCCCTTATTTCTACATTTACATAATGTAAACCACTACAAAATACCTTTCCCAAATTACAACCTAACTAGGCGTCCTCTCCGTGCTCAACGTGGCCTATTCCCTGGCTCGCCCCTATCTAAGGAAAACAATAAAAGGACGGGGTGAGATAAATCTCAGCAAGCTATTATATATGCAACAAGATGATATGCAATCACATTAGGAAAACATATATCAACCTATTCATCATATACATCACAATCTTGTAAACACATAGAAGGATGTATAAAATAAAACATAAGTGCAATAATGTAACACTTAGAAGGATACTGAGCCAAGGTTTAATAAAAAAGGATATAGCAGTCTGAGCAGCATCAACAGCTGAAGAAGCGGTTTTGGAACCAAGTAACAACATCAACAACTGGGAGAAAATGACACAAAGTCATACCCCAAAGTGCAGCTAGACCTCACCCGAAGGGAGCTAGCCCACAACCCAACCATAGCCAATGGCAGGGGGGAAAAGGGACCCAGTGAATGGTATTATAATGAACTCAGATCGGGTGCCATTATAATCTCATACCACTGCCCGAACAATCAAGTACCAGCTGGACTTTAAATAAAAGCACAGTAATAAATACTTGCTTAAACAACCAATATATGATTCCAAAGTAGGGAACCATACCAAATATACCATAACAAGATGATAACAAGTAGCACTC
Organism: Adenophora triphylla var. japonica; assembly: GCA_022495995.1. NCBI lineage: Eukaryota > Viridiplantae > Streptophyta > Magnoliopsida > Asterales > Campanulaceae > Adenophora > Adenophora triphylla. The sequence goes on from JAFEMH010002204.1 coordinate 74,887, forward strand.
ATAAGTAGCACAACGGCTACACATCCTTGAAATCAATCACTTTAACTTAGGATTCTAAAGTAGGGAACCCTATAAAACACACCATTAAAGATGTCAAACAAGTCCATAATGTGTAACACTTAAGGTCTACACACTTAATATAACAATTCAAGGGTCTAATATCAACCATATAAAGATGTAGAGCCATTTAGGTTTCATGGAAATCAAATGTTCCAACCTATTTTAACCACGTATTTAACCACCTTCCCAACATCACAATTGGTATGCAAATACATCTTTTTGTAGCTCATATGTAGTACTTGGATTATAGTGTTCAATTGGGTAAAAGATATGTTAGATAGTTGGACATACATTGCTTTGAAAATGGTTCAACAAAACAGGGCAGAGCACGACTCGTGCCCAACAGCACGAGTCGTGCCAATTGAAATCACCACGAGTGCATTATTTTGCACGACTCGTGGACACTACTGGCTGAGGGGGACGTCTCGTGACAAGGGGCACGAGTCATGCCCTTCAGCAGAAATTCAGAAATTGTGCTGAAACATCAGCAAAGGCTTGACAATTCCCATTTTTCCTCAAAAGCTAATATTTCCAACACCTCAAACTTCAGTATAACACATCCATTTTTACCTCAATCCATTCCAACTCAACCAAAGACCATTTCAAGCATTCCAAACTCAAAGAAAACACTCCAAAGCAACATGAAACATGTAGTATAGCATGAACATCAAATGAACTTAATTTGAAGGGAAGAATATAATAACTTACCTCCCAAAATGAAAGGAAAGACTTCAGTATTTATTTGGATGAAAACGATCCCCTTGGCTTCCCGAACATTTAGACACAAACGGATTGAAGAACGGATGAAAGATGAATTTGTGGTGGATTTTTGAAATAAAACCTAGGTTGAAGCTTTTCTTTGGAACAGAGGAAAGGAAGAGCTTGGCTGGGGTTTGATTTTTGTTTAAATGAAAATGAAGCTTCCTCATTAAACCAAAACAAGGATAAACATTGAATAGTTCCACCTAGGCTCCTCCATGAATTAAGCATTCTACCATTACCTTTCTTAAGTTATAAATCTTACACTTTAGCACCTCATATGTTTTATAAGTTTCTCAATTAAATTTCACAATTACAAATTCAATTACACAGCTCCTAATATTTTCAATTAGACATTAAATAATTATATTTAATTTATTAACATACTTAAATATCAAATAAGTTATTTAAAATGTGTTAAACTAACACATAATACTCACCAATAAAATGTGAAGCATAACAATGAGATGCAACGCACGCCATATTTACGAGTTCAAGCATGTATCAAAATAGGACCTAGGTTTAGGGTTGTGACAATTACTCCCCCTTAAAAAAAAATCGACCCGAATTTTAGGTTTACTTACCAAGTAGATCAAACAACCACGAATACTTTCGCTCCATCTCTTCCCGAAGTTCCCAAGTTGACTCTTCAACGTCATGATTCCTCCATACAACCCTAATAAGGGGAATACTCTTATTTCTCAACTCTTGAACCCCTGTATCAATCACTTGAATTGGTTGCTCCACATAAGACATATCCGGCTCAATATCCTCTGGTACTCTTGGCAACACATGAGAGGGGTCATACAAATACTTGCGAAGCATGGATACATGAAACACGCTATGTATCTTACCAAGAGAAGGGGTCAACGCAAGATGATACACAAGCTTTCTGACTCTTTCCAAAATTTCAAAGGGTCCTACATACCTTGGAGCGAGTTTACCCTTCTTGCCATACCTCTTAATTCCCACCTTTGGCGAAACCCTAAAAAATACAAAGTCGCCTATCTGGAACTCAAGGTCTCATCTCCGATGATCGACATAGCTCTTTTGTCTACTTTGGGTCGTCTTCAATCGATTTCGAATAGTCTTCACTTTCTCAACTGAATCTTGAACCATATCAACGCCCCAAAGCTTGGCTTCCCCTACTTCATCCCAACAGATAGGAGATCTACACTTCCTCCCATACAAAGCTTCATAAGGAGCCATCTCAATACTCGACTGATAGCTGTTATTGTAAGAAAACTCAACAAGTGGTAAGTGAATATCCCAAGAATCTGAGAAGTCAAATGAACAAGCCCGTAACATATCTTCAAGAATCTGAATTGTTCTCTCGGATTGGCCATCAGTTTGAGGATGAAACATCGTGCTAAATCTCAAATCTGTACCCAAAGCCTTTTGCAATGCCTGCCAAAATCTAGAAGTAAATCTAGGATCACGGTCTGACACAATACTAACCGGAACCCCATGCAATCTCACAATCTCATGAATATATAAGGTTGCAAGCTTCTCCATCGAATAACCAATGTCAATAGGCAAGAAATGAGTGGACTTTGTCAATCTATCCACAATCACCCAAATGACATCATGCTTCCTACTAGTACGAGGCAATCCCGTGACAAAATCCATCGTGATATGCTCCCATTTCCACTCCGGAATTTCTAAAGGTTGAAGCAAACCTGCGGGTCTTTGATGTTCGGCTTTAACTTGTTGACATGTCAAACACTTTGATATATAATCCGCTATTTCTCGCTTCATATTGTTCCACCAAAAATGTTGCTTCAAATTTTGATCCATCTTTGTACTCCCGGGATGAATGGTATAATTGGACTTGTGGCCTTCATCAAGAACTTGGCGTTTAACGTCATCATGGTTAGGTACATATAATCGGCCACTATAAGTTAGTACTCCATCGGAACTAAGAGAGAAATCCTTGAATTTTCCATCCATAGTTTTATCCATGATTTTCTTCAACTCAGAATCATTCTTTTGAACCTCCTTTATTTGTTGAATTAAGATTGACAATGCACTAATATTCGCAAATATAGCTCCATGCCTCGACTCCCGGGGACACCAATTTCGAGCATCTTCTAACATCTTCCATTCTCGGACCATCATTGAAGCTACATAAGACTTTCGACTAATAGCATCCGCAACCACATTTGCTTTGCCCGGATGATAAGAAATGGTAAAATCATAGTCCTTCAAAAGCTCCATCCATCTACGTTGTCTGTTGTTCAACTCCTCTGAGATAAAAGCTACTTCAAACTCTTATGATTCGTGAAAATCTCAAACTTTGCTCCATAAATATAATGCTTCCATTTGTGTAACGCAAAAACAATCGCAGCAAGTTCCATGTCATGAGTTGGATAATTCTGCTCACAAGAAGTTAACTTCCTCGAAGCATAAGCAATGACCTTCCCATTTTGCATCAAGACACACCTCAAACCTTCCTTCGAAGCATCACAATAGATAACCAAGCCATCATTCCCATTAGGTAACACAAGAATAGGTGTCGTAGTTAATCTCTTCTTTAATTCTTCAAAACTAGCTTGACATTTCTCATTCCACACAAAGGGTACATTCTTCCGGGTCAACTGAGTCAACGGTGTAGCAATCCTCGAAAACCCTTCAATGAACCTTTGATAATACCCGGCTAAACTCAGAAAACTTTGAATCTCGGTGACTGTTTCCGGCCTCTTCCAACTAATAACGGCTTCAATCGTAGAAGGATCAATGGTAATTCCCTTTTTCGACACAACATGCCCCAGAAAAGAAACCTCCTCAAGCCAAAAAGCACACTTACTAAACTTTGCAAATAACTTTTTCTCTCGGAGCACCGCCAAAACCAATCGCAAATGTTGTTCATGTTCCTCTCGAGATTTAGAATACACAAGAATATCGTCAATGAATACAACCACAAAAGTATCAAGATAAGGCTTGAAAACCCGATTCATCAAATCCATAAAAACGGTCGGAGCATTTGTTAACCCAAACGGCATGACAAGAAACTCGAAATGGCCATACCTGGTGTTGGTGTAATTCCCTAGGCATTTAGTTATGTTTGACTTATAATCTAAATCGCTATGTAATCATCTTTATCATTTATTATAGAGAAAGTTTATTTGGTTCATTATATGTTTACATGTTTATTATATTAAACTGCGTCCCTAGTTATTGTGAATAACTAGTATAAGTTGGTAATGGATAAGCATGGAGATGATTATATGCATGAGATGCACATTACACTTACGGATACTTTCTAGAGAACAAGTATTGGACATGACCTACCAATGAGATTTATGACATGGTCTATAGTCATATATGTCATGATTAAATCTTATGATAGTTGTGTCATTGAATCCTTTGAACCTGAGATTATCATCGTCTTCCACATGATGAACATTGTGTTTGATATAGTCTAACACTATCTTTAATCGGATAGCAATAAGGGCTATGTTGGCACGATTGGATTCTTTTAAGGAAGAATGATAAGTCAAGATGGGATTTACCCCTCTCGTTGAGAGAGTGTTTGCTTGGGCCCCTCGATGAATGATGTTGATGAAATGTGTGGCCACACTCAAGTGATTTGATAGAGATCAAATGCATTTGGATTATCAACATATTCAGAATCGAGTAAGCATTGAACAGTATGAGTTGACATGGACCATGACTCATGTTCAATTTGACATCGTGGACAAAGGGATTGTGACATTTGATCTATCAAGGAATCAAGCTTTGCTGTTATATTTAATTGGGTGGACATAATGACTTGCTAGAAGTCACTTATATCTTGTGAAATTAATGTTTCAACTCATTACCAACATAAAATATAATTCTTAAAGGGTCACACACAAAAGAACGGATTGAAAATGGCTAACTTTTGGAATTCTGGGATCAAGGGACGACTCGTCCCCTATGGGATGACTCGTGCCCTAGGGGACGACTCGTTCCCCGTGTTGGCCCAACTATTCCCCAAGGCAGGGATGACTCGTGCCCTATGGGACAACTCGTGCTGGCGACGCTGGAAACCCATTTTTGCAAGGAAAAAGGACTCTTCTCCCTAAGTGTTAGGGATTTATAACAAGTATAAATAGAACCCTTTTGTCCCAACAAAAAGTGACAAAAATTAGAGTTTTTTGAAACACGAATTGGTTGATTTTGATTACGAATCAAAGATCAAGTTCCATAGATTCATTCTACCAAACAGCCATTGATTGTTGAATATTGATTCAACAATCGGGGATCATCTAGCAATCCAACAAGAAGTGTTCTTGGTCCGTTCGCGTGTGGATTACCGATAGAGGGTGATTACTTTATCACCAAAAGCTTGAAGACTTTCAATCGTTGATTCATCACAAGGTTTAGAACAAGGAGAAGATCAAAAACTTCATCAACGTTTTTTTAGATTCGTTTTGAGATTCTCTATTGAGATTCGTTTTGAACAAACTTAATCGCATTCAAGGTATGTAAATCTATTTCATATGTTTCTAATCTCTTCATGCTAGACGGATTAAAGGGTTAGGGTTTTGTTGTTTTTCAAAGTTCTTCCGCTGCGTTTATAACCCCAAAAGCCAACACCTGGTACGAAAAGCAGTCTTAGAAACATCTTCTGAATGGACCTTCAACTGATGATATCCACTCCTCAAGTCGAGCTTTGAGAAGACTGTCGAACCTTGAAGTTGATCAAATAAATCATCAATATGAGGCAATGGATATTTGTTCTTCACCGTCACATGGTTCAACTGCCGATAGTCAATGCACAATCTCAAGGATCCATCTTTCTTCCTAACAAACAAAACTGGAGCTCCCCATGGTGAAACACTAGGTCGGATGAATCCTTTATCAAGCAATTCTTGTAACTGAGCTTTCAATTCCTTCAATTCAGCCGGAGCCATTCTATAAGGTGCCTTTGATATTGGAGCTGTACCTGGAAGCAAATCAACACCAAACTCGATCTCCCTATCCGGAGGCATAACATACTCAGAAGATAACACATCAGAGAACTCTTTAACTACTGATACATCCTCAAATTCAGGCAACACTTTAGTAGTATCTAATACACTAGCTAAAAATTCGGTGCAACCACGAAGCAATAATCTCCTAGCTTTCACATAAGAGATAACACGAATATTCCCAACCGATGGAATAGCCTCAAAAACAAACTTAGGCATATCCGGGACTGAAGATGTAACAATCTTCTTACGACAATCAACCAAAGCATGATACTTGCTTAGCCAATCCATGCCCAAAATAACATCAAAATCATGTATGGGTAACACTACTAAATCAGCATGTAACACATGATCACATATATGCACATCACAGGCACGTAACACTTCATCAGTTACCAAACATTCTCCCATAGGAGTCGATACTTCTAACAGATAAGGCAAAGACTCAACAGAAGCATGCAATTGCGATGCAAAATGCATGGAAACATAAGAATGCGATGAGCCAGGGTCTATAAGTGCGTGTGCTCTTAGACTTACTATAAAAATGGTACCTCCTATGACGGTGGAGGAATTCGCCACTTGTTGTTGATTCACGGCAAAGATACGGCCCTGAACCTTAGGCCTCCTCGAAGCATCCCTCTTCTGCCCTTGAGAAGTCCTGGGGCCACTCCCCGTTGGTTGATTCTTTGGTTTAGGACAATCCCTTTGAAAATGCCCCAACTATCCTCAATTTAAACATTTGCCTTGCTTCTAACACTTGACTGACCCTGTGGTTGTCCTCTAAGCTGTGATGTCATTCCTTGACCTCCTCGACTATCTCGGCCTTGTTGTTGTCTCCCTTGCCTTCCTTGTCTTTCGGTACTTAACCCTTACGTATTCCTCTTATGTTCCTCAATATCATGCTCCACATGGTAAGCATAATCCACCGCATCTTGAAAGTCTTGAAACTTATGAGACACTGACTGTGTTCGAATCACTGTCTTCAATCCCCAAACAGATCTCATTGATTTTCTCTCTTCGGTTGCAACTAGATGAGTGCAATATCTAGATAGCTCAGTGAACTTGGCCACATACTGAGCCACTGACATGAAATTCTGCTCCAAGTTAATAAATTATATCTCCTTTCTATCTTGATCCACTTTCGGAATGAAATGTTCCTTGAACTTTCTCATAAAATTCTCCCATGTATACGGTACAAGAGCATCATCCCAACTTGCCTTCAACGTCCTCCACCAGTGTTACGCAGCTCCAGAAAACTTATAGGCAGCGAATCTAACTCGATCCTCCTCGGTGTATCTCAATACATCAAATATTTTCTCCATGGCTTCTATCCATCTCTCAGCTTTTGTCATATCTGGCTCACCATCATACCCAATGGGTTTCATCTTCAAAAATTGTTCAAGTCCAACCCTTGGAGGTGCCTGCTCTCCTCCCTGCCTCTGATCATTCATAGCTTTCATGGCTGCCTCTAACATGCCTTGAAACATATCCTGAGTCTCCTCCCTTACATTTCCATGGCCTAAAGGTTCTGTTTGATCACCCTCAGCTCTTGCCATAATAACTGAGTACCTGCATAAAACATTTAACGTCACTCACTCAAACCATAACTACCCTCCTAGGTCACGTAGTCACTCTAGACTATCTAAAACCGAGCTCTGATACCAACTGACGCGCCCCGAATCGTGGTCCTACTTGGACCCACGCCCGGAACACGCTCGGAAGACGCCTTTATTTAAAAAAAACTTTCAAAATGTCCTTTCCAAATTATTCAATATACAAACATGTTTAACTTAAAGAAACTTTTATTTATATACCATTAAAGGTAAAAACACTTAACTTCAAATCCCAAACTCAACACTTTACAAACCATTTACAACTAAGGAACATAGTTCCAAAAACATACAATATTTACAATCACTAAAGAGTTTCAAAATAGTGACATACATCTCAAGTCTCGGGTATACTACCCCCTTGGTTCTACATTTACATAATGTAAACCACTACAAAATACCTTTTCCAAATTACAACCTAACTCGACATCCTCTTCGTGCTCAACGTGGCCTATTCCTTGGCTCGCCCCTATCTAAGGAAATCAATAAAAGGACGGGGTGAGATAAAACTCAACAAGCTATTATATATGCAACAAGATGATATGCAATCACATTAGGAAAACATATATCAACCCATTCATCATATACATCACAATCTTGTAAACACATAGAAGGATGTATAAGATAATACATAAGTGCAATATTGTAACACTTAGAAGGATACTGAGCCAAGGTTTAATAAAAAGGATATAGCAGTCTGAGCAGCATCAACAGCTGAAGAAGCGATTCCGGAACCAAGTAACAACATAAAAAACTGGGAAAAAATGACACAAAGTCATACCCCAAAGTGCAGCTAGACCTCACCCAAAGGGAGCTAGCCCACAACCCAACCATGGCCAATGGCAGGGGGAAAAGGGACCCAGTGAATGGTATTATAATGAACTCGGCTCGGATGCCATTATATAATCTCATACCACTGCCCGAACAATCAAGTACCAACTGGACTTTAAATAAAAGCATAGTAATAAATACTTGCTTAAACAACCAATATATGATTCCAAAGTAGGGAACCATACCAAATATATCATAACAAGATGATAATAAGTATCACTCATAAGTAGCACAATGGCTAAACATCCTTGAAATCAATCACTTTAACTTAAGATTCCAAAGTAGGGAACCCTATCAAACACACCATTAAATATGTCAAACAAGTCCATAATATGTAACACTTAAGGTCTACACACTTAATATAACAATTCAAGGGTCTAATATCAACCATATAAAGATGTAGAGCCATTTAGGTTTCATGGAAATCAAATGTTCCAACCTATTTTAACCAAGTATTTAACCACCTTCCCAACATCACAATTGGTATGCAAAGACATCTTTTTGTAGCTCATATGTAGTACTTGGATTATAGTGTTCAATTGGGTAAAAGATATGTTAGATAGTTGGACATACATTGCTTTGAAAATGGTTCAACAAAACAGGGCCGGGCACGACTCGTGCCCTACAGCACGAGTCATGCCAATTGAAATCAGCACGAGTGCATTGTTTTGCATGACTCGTGGACACGACTGGCTAAGGGGGACGACTCGTGACAAGGGGCACGAGTCGTGCCCTTCAGCAGAAAATCAGAATGTGCTGAAACATCAGCAAATGCTTGACAATTCCCATTTTACCTTAAAAGCTAATATTTCCAACACCTCAAACTTCAGTATAACACATCCATTTTTACCTCAATCCATTCCAACTCAACCAAATACCATTTCAAGCATTCCAAACTCAAAGAAAACACTTCAAAGCAACATGCAACATGTAGTATAGCATGAACATCAAATGAACTTAATTTGAAGGGAAGAATATAATAACTTACCTCCCAAAATGAAATGAAAGACTTCAATTTTTATTCGGATGAAAACGATCCCCTTGGCTTCCCGAACATTTAGACACAAACAGATTGAAGAATGGATGAAAGATGAATTTGTGGTGGATTTTTGAAATAAAACCTAAGTTGAAGCTTTTCTTTGGAACAGAGGAAAGGAAGAACTTGGCTGGGGTTTGATTTTTGTTTAAATGAAAATGAAGCTTCCTCATTAAACCAAAACAAGGATAAACATTGAATAGTTCCACCTAGGCTCCTCCATGAATTAAGCATTCTACCATTACCTTTCTTAAGTTATAAATCTTACACTTTAGCACCTCATATGTTTTATAAGTTTCTCAATTAAATTTCACAATTACAAATTCAATTACACAACTCCTAATATTTTCAATTAGACATTAAATAATTATATTTAATTTATTAACATACTTAAATATCAAATAAGTTATTTAAAATGTTAAACTAACACATAATACTCACCAATAAAATGTGAAGCATAGCAATGAGATGCAACGCACGCCATATTTATGAGTTCAAGCATGTATCAAAATAGGACCTAGGTTTAGGGTCGTGACACATCAGACATTACAAAAAATTAGATTATAAACTCTCCCTGAGTTCAAAACATCTCAAACATCTTCCCAACTTCCCCAGTGGTATTATCTGTAGCAACATAAACATCTTCATCTTCATCTCCCCCCTTTTTGACTAGAAAGTGTAGTCATCCATTTTGGAGATTCACCTTCAAAGATTTGAGATTCTCAGCATGTGTCTAGGAGACAATTAGTTGAGCTTTAAGAGCTGTGGAGAGAGCTTTAGCATCAACAATCTCTGCATCTATAACTTCCAGTTGAGAATTGACAAAGTCCTTAGATGTGTGACTGGATGTGGCTACATCTTGACTCACAACTGCAAACTCAGTTCCAAGTGGTAGATACACAAATAGTTTTGGTCTCTTTCAATAGCTCAAATTCACTTACCCTAGGCTCACCCTTTTCTATCTTAACCCCTTTAGCAATCAAAATTTGAGAGATGAGAGAGGGGTAATGAAGGGACCATTTCTTAGAAGGGGACTCACAGTACCCACAAATCTTTTTAAAGATAAAAGCTCCAAAATTGATAGCTTTCTTGGTACCCAACCTATACATCAAATCAGCATGAACTCTAGTCACAGATGTTTTGTTATTAGAGGGGCAGAGATTGGCAATGATGATGAGATGGAGAAAATAGTAAAAAGAGGTGAGAGATCCACTACCAAGGGCCTTAGGTTTTATAGGTCAATCTTTTAGCTTCCCATGAGTAAAGGTGGACACAATCTCATCCTCAGAAACCTCTCAATCCTCATCAGGCACTTCATCTAGCCCTAGAAAGGTATTAATGTCAGAGGGGGAAAAAGATATGAACTTCCCTCTAACATAAACTGTACAAAACATAGGGGATGCAGGATTGTTCAAGCCTTTAGATAAGTTGGCATATAATTCATGTAGAACTTTGGGAAAGAAAGTTTTGGGGTGATCTACAGTCATCAAAAGACTGCTATCCTCAAAAAATTGTACCAATCCTAGCCTAGCAAAAGACTCCCTATCTCTCTTCATCTATTTGATCAAAACCTTATTCACTATTTGCTCATACCTCTCAGAGGCATCCAGAGACAGAAATTTAGGGGAGACAGGGATCATAGCAGTAGATGAGGAGAGAGAGATAGGTTTACCCTTTTTGGTTGTCAAGCCTGGAGGATGTGCGTTTGGATGTGTGCACATCTGATGTCAAATCCTTTGGGAGAAATGGCTCCTTTTCTTCTTCTTCAGCAGCTATCTCCTCATCAACAACTTGTTCCACTTCTTGGTCTTCTTTTTCTTGTTCTAGCTCATCATGCCCAAGTTAGAAATTCTTATCATCAGCAGTGTCATCACTTTCCTCACTAGACTCTTCTTCCTCCATAACTTGTTTAAGCTCAGTTTCTGCAGCCTTTTTCTTCCCTTTCAGTTACAGTAGCAAATTGGCAAGGGGTTCCTCTTCTTTGTCAGTGGTAGATGGTGTATCTTTCTGTGCCTTAGCCCTTATTACAAGCTTAAACTGGGAGTCATCCTCCTCTTCTTGTTCATCCTCAAGTATGATTGTTGTTGAGGGTTTGCCACCAAGTAGTTTCTGGTGCTTAGCTTTGTCTGCTTCAGAGAGTTTTTTGACTCTGTGGGACCTCCTCACCTTTTTAGGTGGTGAGGTTTTGGCAGCCTTCCCCTTGGAGATGGAGGGTGGCACCTTCCTTTTCTTTGAAGTTGGGGAAGTAATCGAGGGAATAGAGGCTATGGGAGGAGAGTTCTCACCAGTTGATGGAATAGGAGATGCTGGAGGAGTAGGAACCTTTGTTGGTGGTGGAACTAAGGTTTGTTCCACAGAAGCAAGTTCAGATGGAGGAGGTACCTCCATTGATGGAGGTTCAGCAGGTAACTGTTCCGATGATTGTGTAATAGAGTCAGGAGTGGGAAGTTGAGCCATTTGCTCAGTTTGATGTGCCTCAGGCAATGCCATAGAAATTGGCTTCACATCCATAACTTCATCATCACGAATAGGGTTTAAAGTCTCCATTGTTTCTTCAATTAGGTTAGACAGAGAGAGAATAACAGATATGGTGTGTGTGTGAGAGAAAGAAATTTTGGGGCAAAGAGGGAAGAAACACAATTGATATTTTAAGGATGATGTGAAGGATGTGAGTCACATTTATACCCACAAATCCCCCTTTCCTACTCAATAAAGGATTCTTACCTCTCGTACTCTAGGCTTGCGGCTTGATGTGACTGAGTCCCAAACGGATATAAACCCTTGTCCTTCACACGGATAACCACAAAAAATTAGAGGTTAAATTCAATCAAAATTCTATTTACCTCTTTAGGATAACAAAGGATCTCTTCAGTAATATCTCTTCCACAAATACCCTTTTGAAATTGTCCTTCCTTTTTCCATGAGGATCTTGGTATACAACTTTTTATTTTCATAAGAGATATTGGAAATCAAGAACATGTTAAATCAAACAATAAATTAAGAATGAAAAATAAACTAGAAAATATTTACAAAGCACCCTATATGAACTGAGATGCTGAATGACTAGAATAATGCATCACACATGTGAAGGAAATAATCTCAGTTTTAGATGTGGCATAGGATGTGAGTCACATTTGGGGACACATCTGATCATAAAAAGTCAATAGGCAATGAACGGTATAAACCGAGGTATGAACTTGGATCCGTGACCGGGCAAAGCCCAATGATTTGGGCCCAAAATATAATTCATACAAGTCTCAATTACGACAAAGGGAGTGGGCCTTCCCAACCTTTACTTGTATTGCCTCCTCGTCATTCCCCTATGTCGACCTCGACATAGCAGGCGCATAACGACTAAGGCCCAACTAGGATCCTATGCCGACGAAGCATTATCATCATCTAGGCCGAGGAAGGCATCCCTCCAAGGCCAAGCAAGGCTCCCCTTGAAGATGAGGAACCCCTCCTCGGCTATCAACAAAGTAGAAATGGGCTTCCCCATTCTCCACCTCTCCTCTTCGGCATAATCTAAGCCGACCAATCAATATAAGCCAAGGAGACTCTGTAGGTGTTAGTGCCCTAGGCCTTTAGAGATAGACTTATTTGTAATGTCATTATTCATTTATATATGAGATTATTACTTTGATTATTATATATGTTTGCATGTTTATTGTAATAATCGTGTCCCTAGTACTTATGAAGCACTAGTATGAAGTCTAATGGATAATCATGTGATGATTATATGCATGGAGATGCACATTAGATTCATGGGTACTTGTTAGAGAACAAGGTACTGGACTTGACCTATTATGAGATTTATGTCATGGTCGAATGTCATAATTAAATCTCATATAGTCATATCATTGATATCCTTTGACCTGAGATTATCATCGTCTTCCACTCGATGAATATTATGTTTGATATAGTTTAACGTTGTCTTTAACCGGATAACAATAAGGGCTATTATTGGCATGATAGGATTCTTGTTGGGAAGAATGATAAGTCAAGATGGAAATTTGTCCCTCGTAAAGATAGATGTTTGCTAGGCCACTCATAAGTAAGATTGATGATGTACATGGCCATGTCCGAATGAATTAATGTGATTAATATCATTCGATTGATCAGTTTACTTAGTAACGAGAAAGCATTGAACAACATGACTCATGTTTAATATAACATCGTGTGACAATGGGATTGTGATATGTTCTATATAGGAAATCGAACTTGATATTATATTATTTGGGTAGGCATGATGGCTTGCTAGAGTCCGCTCATGTCTTATGAGGATCGATGTGATCGAACTCATTGCCAACATAATATAGTCCTATGGGGTCACACGCATTGAACGAATTGTCAAAAATGAAGAATATGGAATTTTTGTACACATGGGACGACTCGTCCCCAGACCAGAACCAACTATTCCCTTGGCCGGGGACGAGTGAATCTGAGGGAGAGTCCTGAGGGACAACTCGTGCCCATGGGGACGAGTCGTGCCCATAGGGACGACTCGTGCCATGGGCTTGTACTAACTATTCCCCTTAAGGGGGATGCCTATATCAGAAGCTTGGTAAAAGGGGACGACTCGTGCCCTGGGGGATGAGTCATCCCGTCGGCGCTGGACTGATACGTAATTGACTTAAAATTAGGGTTTTCGCGAGGGGAAAATATTTATAACGTATAAATACAAACCCTTGGTTGCCCTAGCAGTCATACTCATGTTTTGGGTTTAGAGAAACACAAAAGAGAGAGATTTTCAATTGTGAATTGAGAAATCAAAACATCCAATTCCATTATTCTTCATTGATTGAAAGGAGTTTCAATCAAAGGATCTAGCAATCCACCTAGAATTGTTCTAGGGTTCATTCAACGCGTGGATACACATAGAGGATCTTCGCCAATCAAGATCTAACGTTCGTGATTCAAGGATCGTTCATCGGGTATTCACTAGTTCTTCAATCTGGAGTTGGAACGCGTTTATCAACGACAAAAGCACACAAGGTTGGTAATTCTATTTCATACTTCTTAATTAATCATCTAGAACGGATCCTAGGCTCCGGGTTTTTCGAGTTAATTTGCTTTCTTCCGCTGCGCATGGACCCTCGAAACCCAACAGTGGTATCAGAGCCCCGTTCATGATGTTTATATTAGATAATCGTGATAATTATATAATGGGATTATGTTAATTTTCATGATGAATATGATTTAGAATATGAATTTATATGGGATTTGCTTATGGAAGTAATTGTATATTTTGATATGCCATGATTATGAATTGAATTATATGATTAATGTGATTAATCTAGAATATGGGTCTTGAAGTATTACTTAGTATATGGGCTGGAAACCAAAAACTTCCCCACAGGCACTTCTTGGAAGTGTGGGATAACATTGGATTACAATGCCACGTACTAGTAATTACACATCAAATGTGATTTGTGATGCATCATTCCATGTTCATAATTATGCTCATATAATTTTCATGAATCAACCTTGCCATGTTAATTAATAAACATGAAAATTGAACCTTCTTTGAAATTTGAGTTTGTTTATGCCACCCATTTTAAATACTTGTGAGTACACGGATAGTTTTATGTAGGCTACGCCATAGCGAGGTACATTAATTCTATCTTTGTATGATCAAGATGAGCAAACGGTGATTGCTATACGTTTAAAATGGTTGAATTCAATTAGGCTATCAAAACAGTTTTGGGCCTAAGGCATAAGATGAGATTGAAACATGTGACATATGATGTCTATAATCTCATAAAGAATCTAAGAGTCATATGTTGATATGATTGATAAATGTTATCTACCTTTTTAGTTTAATTTTGAGCAGTCATGCCATAGCCGACTTGAAATTAAATTAAAGTTGGGTCTTAGCCTATTAAATTATGTTATGCATGATTGTATAAGAAGGTTATATAATTTAGTGGGAGTATTTATGAAATACGTTATTTAAATCTCTTAAATGAAATAGGTACTCATATGTGTGTTCATATTTGTTGCATATCTTTGTAGATCAATGGCTGTAAACACTAATCAAACTCTGTTATTGCTATCAGTCCTTGAGAAGGACAAGTTAGAAGAGAATGGCAACATCTATGTGGATTGGATCCGCAGTTTGAGAATTGTTCTCAAACAGGAAAGGAAGTTGTACATTCTCGATGGACCCGTTCCACCCGAGCCTGCTGCTAATGCAACTCGAGCTGAAAAGGATCAACATAAGAAACATATGGATGATTCTATTGATGTTGGTTGCTTGATGCTCGCTACCATGTGTAAGGCCCTTTAGAAGGACCTTGAACACATGGATGCTTATGATTTGGGAAATCATTTGAAGGAAATGTTCCAGTTGCAAGCACGTCAGGAAAGGTTTGACACCATGAAGGCTCTTCATTCATGCAAGATGATTGAAGGACAACCTGTTGGGCCTCATGTGTTGAAAATGAGGGTCACCTCGAACATCTTGAGAGGCTTGGATATCCTATCCAGTTGGAACTGGCTACGGATATGATATTGCATTCACTCCCTGAAAGTTATAATCAGTTCCTTATGAATTATAACATGAATGGGATGAATAAATCTCTATCTGAACTGCATGGGATGCTTAAGAATGCAGAAAACAATATCGCCAAGAAAACCAATCAAGTGTTGATGCTGAATAAAGGAAAGGGGTTCAAGAAAACCAAGGTTAAAGCAAAAGTTGCTAAACCGGAGGCAAAGGTTGCCGTTGTTGAGAAGCCTCAACCCAAATCCCAAAAGGATGCGGTTTGCTACCATTGCAAGAAAACTGGGCATTGGAGGCGTAACTGCAAAGCTTATCAGGAAGGACTGAAGAAGAAGGGCAACGAGATTGCCATGACTTCAGGTATCTATGTGATAGATATTCTACTTTCTACCTCTAGTTCTTGGGTATTAGATACCGGATGTGGATCTCACATTTGCCTAAATGTGCAGGGACTAAAGAATAGAAGGTCGCTCAAAGAAGGTGAAGTAGACCTACGTGTTGGAAATGGAGCAAGAGTTGCTGTATTAGCCGTAGGGACTTATGAAGTCGCTTTACCTAGCAGACTAATATTAGTTTTAAATAATTGCTATTATGTTCCGGATTTGAGCAGAAATATTATTTCAATTTCTTGTTTAGACAATGAGGGTTACAGTTTTCTTATTGCGAATAAGAAATTTTCCATTTATTTGAATGATATGCTTTACTGTATTGCTCATTCTTTTAATGGCCTTTATGTCTTAGATGTTGAAAATAATGCTGATAATGTCTATCATGTAAATAAGAAATCTAAACCAAACAATGTGAACAACACATTTAAATGGCATTGCCATCTTGGTCACATAAATGAGAAACGCGTCTCTAAACTCCATAAAGATGGATATTTAGACTCATATGATTATGAATCATATGATGTTTGCGAATCTTGTTTATTGAGCAAGATGACTAAAGCACCTTTTACTAAGAGTAGTGAAAGGGCTAGTGATTTGTTGGCTCTCATACATATTGATGTATGTGGACCAATGAATAGCATTGCTAGGGGAGGATTTCGGTACTTCATAATGTTCACTGATGACTTATCAAGATATGGCTATGTCTATCTGATGAAGTACAAGAGTGAAGCATTTGAGATATTTAAAATATTTCAAAATGAAGTACAAAATCAACTTGGTAAAACTATTAAAACACTTCGATCCGATCGAGGTGGTGAATATTTAAGCCAAGAATTTGACGATCATCTTAAAAGTTATGGAATTGTTTCAGAACTTACTCCACCCGGAACACCACAATGGAATGGTGTGTCCGAGAGGAGAAATCGAACTCTATTAGATATGGTTCGATCAATGATGAGTCAAGTTAACCTTCCTATTTCTTTTTGGGACATGCACTGGAAACAGCTGCTTTCACGCTTAATAAGGTCCCTACTAAATCGGCTCCTAAGACCCCACATGAGATGTGGCATGGAAGAAAACCTAGTTTATCTTTAATGAAGATTTGGGGATGTGAAGCTTATGTAAAGAAATTGGTTTCTGAAAATAAGCTTGGACCCAGATCCGATAAATGTATTTTCGTTGGTTATCCTAAGGAAACGAAAGGATATCAATTTTACAACCGATCCGAGAACAAAGTGTTTGTTGCTCGACATGGTGTCTTTCTAGAGAAAGAGTTTCTATCTAAAGAAACTAGTGGGAGTAAAATTGATCTTGAAGAAATTCAAGAACCCGAAAATGACAAGGAACCAATAGTAGAGATGGAACCAAATTCACAAGCTGTTGTGGAACCGGTTCAAGATACACAAGTTCTTCGCAGATCAGATAGGATATGATCCGAACCTGAGAGATATGGATTTCTCATGACGGAAAGTAACGAAGTAGAAATCATTGAGAATGATGAACCTACTTCCTATCAAGAGGCGATGTCCACTCCTGATTCGGACAAGTGGCTAGGAGCCATGGAATCCGAGATCAAATCCATGTATGATAATCAAGTTTGGAACTTGATTGATCCACCTGAAGGTGTAAAAACCATAGGGTGCAAATGGGTTTTCAAAAAGAAAACCGACATGGATGGGAAGGTACATACTTACAAGGCTAGGCTTGTTGCTAAGGGGTATAGGCAGATTCATGGCGTTGACTATGATGAAACCTTTTCGCCCGTAGCAATGCTTAAGTCTATTAGAATCTTAATTGCCATAGCCGCATATTATGACTATGAGATATGGCAAATGGACGTCAAAATAGCTTTCTTAACGGAAACCTACTTGAGGATGTATACATGATACAGCCTGAAGGGTTTGTCGATCCAAAGAATTCTAACAAAGTATATAAGTTGCAGAGATCCATTTATGGGTTAAAGCAAGCTTCGAGGAGCTGGAATCTACATTTTGATGAATCAGTCAAAGAGTTTGGCTTCATCAAAAACGAAGATGAGCCTTGTGTATACAAGAAAATAAGTGGGAGCATAGTACTATTTCTGGTGTTATATGTCGATGTCATCTTACTCATTGGAAACAATGTTCCTGCACTTGAGACTGTCAAGTCCTGGTTAGGAAAATGTTTTTCAATGAAAGATATGGGTGAAGCGGCTTATATCCTTGGTATCAAGATCTATAGAGATAGATCAAGAAGGATGATTGGTTTATGCCAAAGTACATATATTGACAAGGTCCTTAGAAGATTCCATATGGAAAATTCTAAGAGAGGGAACTTGCCAATGGGACATGGCATTACTCTTAGCAAGACTCATTGTCCTAAGACAAATGATGAGCGAAAGAGGATGAGTGATATTCCATATGCTTCGGCAATTGGGTCTATCATGTATGCCATGTTATGTACTAGACCTGATGTCTCGTATTCTCTGAGCATGACGAGTAGATACCAGTCTGATCCTGGTGAGAACCATTGGATAGCAGTCAAAAATATCCTTAAGTACTTGAGAAGAACTAAGGATGTATTCTTGGTATTTGGAGGAATGGAAGATGATCTGGTTGTAAAGGGTTACACAGATGCAAGCTTCCAAACCGAAAAAGATGACTTTAGATCGCAGTCTGGGTTCGTGTTTATGCTAAATGGAGGTGCTGTTTGTTGGAAGAGTTCCAAGCAAAGCACTGTTGCTGATTCTACAACCGAAGCCGAATACATAGCAGCATCGAATGCGGCTAAGGAGGCGGTTTGGATCAAGAAGTTCGTTAGTGACTTAGAAGTCGTTCCGAGCATCACTAACCCGATAGAGCTTTATTGTGACAATAATGGTGCTATTGCCCAAGCAAAAGAACCAAGGTCACATCAACGATCCAAACACATTTTGAGACGTTTCCACCTCATTCGAGAAATCTGTGAAAGGGAAGACGTCAAGATATGCAAGGTACCTATGGATGACAACATTACGGACCCTCTCACCAAGCCTTTACCACAAGCTAAACATGATGGTGATGTTAGGTCCATGGGTATAAGATACATGAATGATTGGGCCTAGTGCAAGTGGGAGACTGTAGGTGTTAGTGCCCTAGGCCTATAGAGATAGACTTATTTGTAATGTCATTATTAATTTATATATGAGATTATTACTTTGATTATTATATATGTTTGCATGTTTATTGTAATAATCGTGTCCCTAGTACTTATGAAGCACTAGTATGAAGTCTAATGGATAATCATGTGATGATTATATGCATGAAGATGCACATTAGATTCATGGGTACTTGTTAGAGAACAAGGTACTGGACTTGACCCATTATGAGATTTATGTCATGGTCGAATGTCATAATTAAATCTCATATAGTCATATCATTGATATCCTTTGACCTGAGATTATCATCGTCTTCCACTCGATGAATATTATGTTTGATATAGTTTAATGTTGTCTTTAACCGGATAACAATAAGGGCTATCATTGACATGATAGGATTCTTGTTGGGAAGAATGATAAGTCAAGATGGAAATTTGTCCCTCGTAAAGAGAGATGTTTGCTAGGCCACTCGTAAGTAAGATTGATGATGTACATGGCCATGTCCAAATGAATTAATGTGATTAATATCATTCGATTGATCAATTTACTTAGTAACGAGAAAGCATTGAACAATATGAGTTGACGTGGACCATGACTCATGTTCAATATAACATCGTGTGACAATGGGATTGTGATATGTTCTATATAGGAAATCGAACTTGATATTATATTATTTGGGTAGGCATGATGGCTTGCTAGAGTCCGCTCATGTCTTATGAGGATCGATGTGATCGAACTCATTGCTAACATAATATAGTCCTATGGGGTCACACGCATCGAACGAATTGTCAAAAATGAAGAATATGGAATTTTTGTACATAGGGGACGACTCGTCCCCAGGCCAGAACCAACTATTCCCTTGGCCTGGGACGAGTGAATCTGAGGGAGAGTCCTGAGGGATGACTCGTGCCCATGGGGACGAGTCGTGCCCATAGGGACGACTCGTGCCCTGGGCTTGTACTAACTATTCCCCTTAATGGGGACGCCTGTATTAGAAGCTTGGTAAAAGGGGACGACTCGTGCCCTGGGGGACGAGTCGTCCCGTCGGCGCTGGACTGATACGTAATTGACTTAAAATTAGGGTTTTCGCGAGGGGAAAATATTTATAACGTATAAATACAAACCCTTGGTTGTCCTAGCAGTCATACTCAAATTTTGGGTTTAGAGAAACACAAAAGAGAGAGATTTTCAATTGTGAATTGAGAAATCAAAACATCCAATTCCATTATTCTTCATTGATTGAAAGGAGTTTCAATCAAAGGATCTAGCAATCCACCTAGAATTGTTCTAGGGTTCATTCAACGCGTGGATACACATAGAGGATCTTCGCCAATCAAGATCTAACGTTCGTGATTCAAGGATCGTTCATCGGGTATTCACTAGTTCTTCAATCTGGAGTTGGAACGCGTTTATCAACGACAAAAGCACACAAGGTTGGTAATTCTATTTCATACTTCTTAATTAATCATCTAGAACGGATCCTAGGCTCCGGGTTTTTCGAGTTAATTTGCTTTCTTCCGCTGCGCATGGACCCTCGAAACCCTACAGACTCCTCACTGGCGCACGTGCATAATACATATTCTAATCCTACTAAAAAAAGGACTGTGAACAGTTATAATATTCCTAGTATTATAACCTTATCTAACATGAATTCTCATCCAACAAGGACTGAACAGTTATAATCCTCCTTGGAGTAAAATCTTATCTCCATGCATTCCTATCCAACATGGATTATACAATGCTATGCCTATATATACAAGCCATAATTCACATTATTTTGGTAACCCATCTTTTGACTCTAAACTCTTGTCAATTGATTTCTCTCTCTAAATACAAATACTTACTCTCACGCCAGAGGGCCTTCGCCGGTGAAGCTCCGGCTAAGTTTACGTGTTTGTTCATCTTTTTCAGGCTATTCAATCGTCAGGATACAACCTGCTATTGGATTTGTGCTGATCCAAATGTTTTTGGCATCATCAATTTGGTTCCATTGCCGGGAAACGATTCGAAAACACCCATTGAATAGCTTGAAAAATTTGTCCGCCTGAAAAAGTTGTTCGCCTGAAATTTCTGTTCGACTTGAAATTTCTGTTTGCCTCTCCTAATCCCAATGGAAGACGGACTCACCGCTAGTATTACTCCTGATGGGGATCATATTCATGTGGAAGAGAATCATGGGTCTAATAGGACTGCTCTTCCTCACAATAATGGGGAACTGCCTCCTCTACCACCGCTGATTGATGGGTTGCCGCCCCTGGGGATGAATTAGCGTTCCAATGGCCAGCCCGTAATCGAGGTAGTCATAACAAATCCTCCTCATCGTCGGCGTCGAGGAAGGCCTGTCGACAGCCAGACGATGAGGAATGCTGCTCAGGGAGGAGCTAGGGCTTCTACCCAGCAAGTTGATCGTGGAACTTTATTGCACCAACAGATGGAAACAATACAACGTATTTACGAAACACAAAATGCCTTGCTATAGTTGGATCATAAACACTAATTGGCTGAATTCATGAGGCCTACGAGGACTGGAAATTCCCTTGGAGGGGAAAGTCATCTTGACAGGCGTGGTAGTCGGGGGAACAGAGAAAATCTTCCTCCTGGCCAAAATCCCCCTCATCATGGCATTGCTGGTAGATCCAAGCAAAACCACCAAGAAGTCCCTCCTCGTCATAAGTCTAATGGACATGGAAACACAAGAAACGAGGTGGTAGACTTGAGAAGTCATTTGAACATCTAAAGGGAACTGGAGGTTGATTCTAGTGACTTAAGAGCAGAGCAAGGCTCAGTCAGGCAAGGCACAGAACCCCTCCCCGTCATATAC
Organism: Adenophora triphylla var. japonica; assembly: GCA_022495995.1. Lineage (NCBI taxonomy): Eukaryota > Viridiplantae > Streptophyta > Magnoliopsida > Asterales > Campanulaceae > Adenophora > Adenophora triphylla. The sequence continues at coordinate 96,968 of JAFEMH010002204.1, forward strand.
ACCTCCTCGGCCTAGGAACCCACCTCGTCCAAGGAGCCCTCCTCGACCGATGAGCCCTCCTTGTCGCAGAACTCCTCCTCAGCCTGAAAGGGAACCTAGGAGGGAAAGAACACCATCTAGACATGGGGACAACCACCAAGAACCTGATGAACATAGCAGGGTAAACAGGCACAGAAAGAAAGAAAGAAAGGTCCCACTGGAGTTCTCATTACAGCTCGGGGATCGATGCCAGAGAATTACTACTCTTGAAAAAGAGATTAGATGAGATGGAAATGGGGAGAAAGGAAATGGACGACGATGATACCAGTGCCACTCATCCTTTCCTTCAGCATATTAATGATCTTCCTCCTAATCCTGCTCTCAAAATCCTGAGTTTTGACAAATACGCATAAACCACCGATGCACGGGACCATGTGCAAAGTTTTGAATCCACCATGGCCCTCCTCACTAAGGCAGATGACATTCTCTGCAAAGCTTTTGCTAGTACCTTCTCCGAAACAGCCTTGTCCTGGTTCCGTGAGCAAAAGAAGGGAAGCATTGATAGCTGGAAAATCATGAGGAGGAGGTTCTTGGATCACTTCGCCACAACAGGGAAGAGGAAGAAGAGATTGACTGATCTTGCTAACATCGAGCAAGGGAAAACGAAACCACTCTGAACTACTATAACAGATTCAGAGCTATGGCCGACCAAGTTGAGGAAAGCTTGACTTACCCGGAGGTGATTGTCTGCTTTAATTCCGGATTGAGATCCGAACAGTTGATCTATGAGCTTTCTGCCAGGGAGCCAAAATCTAGGTCCGATTTATACATTATGGCTTACACCATAGCCATGACAGAAGAAAAAAGTAAAAAAGAGGTCTGAGAAACCCGAAGTAGAGGCAGTTGGCACCAACCAGACCTCAAATGGAAGTGGATATAAGGGGAAGAATAGAACTCGGACTACCGAAAAAGCCGAGGTTTTTACTCCCCTCACAAAACCTATCACAGAAACTATCACAGGTTTTTACTCCCCTTCAGTGATAAATCAAAATACACCCGTGACACCTCCAAATACTATGCCTTTCACAAGGACTATGGACATGACACGAAAAATTGTATCTCCCTCAAAAGAATGATCTAGAGATGGGTAGACAAGGAAAATCTTGACCGCTACGTTATGAGAAAGGATAGCAAGCGAAAGAGAAATGACGACGATCATGATGATAAAGAAGATGAAAGGGAAGACAGACCTCCTAGAGCTAAGCTTCATGTGATAAGGGAGGAGATTGTCTCCAATAAAAAATTGAAAGACCATATCTATGAGCTAAACAAAGTCTATCATATCCTCGCCTGGATTCACAAGGAAGAGAAAGTCATAAGCTTCTCTCCTAATGAACTAGCCGAAAGTCGCACGGCTCGCGGGAAGCCCTTGGTGATCAAGGGAAGGATTGACAACTGTGAGTCCAAAAGGCTCCTCATTGACTCGGGGGCGTCTCGAGATATTTTTTACTATTCCACCTTCTAGAAGATGGGTCTGAAAGATAGCATACTGGAACCATACTCTGGAAGACTAGAAGGCTTTACAAACCACAAAGTCAGCGCCATGGGGACCGTCGACTTATTACTGGAATTGGGAGTTCATCCCTTCCGAGCAGAGGCCACAGTTACATTCATAATCATGGACTTGGCAAGCGACTACCACGCCATCCTAGGCATTCCAAATCAAGGAAAACTTGGGTTGGTCACCTCCCTCCCTCACCAACAAGTTAAATTCCCTACTCGTGTTGGAATTGGATGCATGAGGGCGACCCCCAAAGACTTCTTGGAACATGTCATAAGGAGTAGAAAAACATACAGGAAAGTGGAGATGTACACCCCGGAAGAAAACATGAAAATATCTAAGTCTGTGAAAACTACCAGCACTAGTTCCAGACTCAATCTGATTTTTGAAGCAGAAGATGAGGATCACATGATCCTAGAGATAGATAAAAACAATGACACAGTTTTGTCCGTCCTGGATCTTGCCTCTCATCTCGTTAGCCTCCAGAACTTTGAGGCTAACCCTGACTTGAGACAAGGAGATCTCCCAGACATAGACGAACCAGTGGACATGGAAGAGCTACACCTTGATAGCGAGGATGGCAGAAGACTTAGAGAAATAATCATTGAGACTCTACAGTTCTGAGACGGTCCAGAAATGGAACCCATAGAAGAACTAGAAGAAATTATACTCAACCCCGACTATCTGGATCAAAAAATAAAAATCGGGGGCCAGCTCTCCCCAGATAAAAGGGAAGAAATCATCACACTCCTAAGAAACAATCTTGGCATCTTTGCCTGGAAAGTCGAGGATATGAGGGGAATCAAGGAAGAGATAGCTCTCCACAGGTTGGAATTTGATTCGTCTGCTAGACCTATCAAGCAGACAAGGAGAGTTTTTGCAAATGATAAGGAAGACACTATCAAATAAGAGGTGCAAAAATTGCTAAGTGCTGGGATTATCAGGGAAGCAACATACCCTGTTTGGTTGGCCAACGTTGTGATGGTCAAGAAACATAATGGGAAGTGGCGAATGTGCGTAGACTTTACAGATCTCAACAAAGCTTGCCCAAAAGACAGTTACCCTCTCCCCATAATTGGCAAGCTGGTAGACTCCATCGTTGGACATAAAACACTCAGCTTCCTAGATGCCTACTCTGGTTAACACCAAATAAAAATGGCCAAGGAAGATATTGAAAAAACGGCTTTCCAAGCAGCTGGAGGGATCTATTGTTACACTATGATGCCCTTTGGACTCAAGAATGCAGGCGCAACCTACCAGTGCATGGTCAATAAAGTCTTTGGGGAGAAGATAGGTCGTAACATGGAAGCCTATATTGATGACATGATCATCAAAACTAAGGATGGAAGTCACGCACCAGACTTGGAGGAAACTTTCAACAACCTACTGTAAGTACCCAAATCTGGCTCATGCCTTCCGGTTAAACTTTTCGGCAATTTCGGTAAGTTTTCCGGTAATTTCCCGGACCTTCCTAGTGTTCCGGAAATATTCCGGAACTGTTCCAAATTAATTAAGGGCTGAAAGGAAGGCTTATCCATTAAGAAACACGTTTTTCTTAATTGAGAGAAAGGTTCTAGAATTTGCCACCTTGCATGTTTCTAGAAATGCTGAGTCATTGTGGATAATGCCGCACGGCTGCATTAGCCAAGGACCTCCAGCCGCACGGCTTCATTCGCTCTTCCCAGATTGCCTATAAATAGAGCCCTCCTCTACCCATTTTAATCATCAACAAAAAACACAATATCACCACAATACGAAAAATACACTCCAAAAGGCTGCTGGAAGTCCAAGAAGGTGAAGAAGAAAGCCAAGAAGCCTCCTCCCTCCTCCCTCCTCCTTGAAGATCCAAGATCGTTCCTTCCTCCTAACTCCATCCAAAGAAGAATAGGAAACCATTGGTAACCTCTCACACCCTAACCTTGCATCCTAATTGCTCTATATGAATTAATTTGCTCATTGCATTCATATATTGTTATTATCTTTGCTTGGGACTTGGTAGTTTAAAGATCATATCTTTATCATCTCCCTTCCCCTTTGCATGCATTAGGCATCCCTTGCCATTAAAAATGTAATCTTTATATATAAAGGTGCATCCTTTGCACCTAAAAACCCCATTTTTACATAAAAATGTCATCTTAATGCATCCTTTGCATATAAAGATCAAGTCTTTATCATAAAAATGCATCCTTTGCACATAAAATCCTTTTTCATGCATCCTTTGCATTAAAGATCATATCTTTATCCTAAATTAGCATCCTATGCTTTTCAAAATGCAATCTTTATGCATCCTTTGCATACTAAGCCCTAATTTCCTCATAAAAATGCATCCTTTGCATAAAAATCATGTCTTTACATTCAAAAATGCATCCTTTGCAATAAAGATCACTTCTTTAAATCAAAATGCATCCTTTGCAACCCAAAAATGTCATCTTTTCACTAAAAATGTCATTTTTATATTAAATCATGCATTTCCCCCGTATCCCCATTAGCAACCTTGGAACGGACCGGTGTAAAGATCCTATCTTTACATCGTTTCTTCCATAAAGGTTTCATAATCTCTTTAGAAAGGGACAACCTTGAACCCTATATCTCCAATTATCGCTTAAGACGAGTATGAAGCATCTATATGAGCTCGACCGTCTTAAAGCGTAGGATTGATGGGCTAAGGACCCTCCTTTTCTAAAGAACCTCATCTTTGACTATAAAGGGAGTCATTCTCTCGATCACGCAAGTCCCGAGGTTAAAAAGCGATGATCATAAGTCCAAGATGAGGACGGGATCAAAATCCCGAATACATAAAATCCAAGAAATCCCGAGCGATAACCAATAAATGGTTTGTACGTCCGGAAGACAACATGGGACATTCCCTCCCCTTACTTTCAAACACATGCACACAAGAAAGCACGCAAGCAAGCACGGTTAATGGAATCTTGGGAGACTTGCTCCGGCAAGGCACCTTGGGTGAACGACGATCCGTTCTTCCCAAGGGGTAACTTAACCTCCGAACCCATAAAACCTTTTTTCAAAGTTTTGAGGTAATCAAAATGGCGTGGCGACTCCGTTTTTCAAATTAAACCGGATGTCTTCAAACTCGCGTGAATCCAACACACAAATTTGGGCACACATTCACAGTTTGGCGACTCCGCTGGGGATATCCCAAAGGAGAAAAGCTTTATTTTCAAAACAAAAAAATCGATACTCGGTATATAGGTGGACACCACTTAACCTTCCTGTATCACTCCCTAACCCGGGGCTTGGGATAACCGGTGGTTTAACAATCCCACGTACCAGTATCCCTTTTCGAAAAGAAAAAAATTTGAAAAATAAAAGAAAGCTTTTCCCTTTGAGCAGGTTAGACTCCCGTCGCTGATTTCATTAATCGTGCTTGCTTTCTTTGCCTTGCATTGCATCATTTGCATCTTGGAATCTGTGCATACTTTGAACGGGAAACAACCCGAAAATAGCAAAGGAGTGGAACTGAAAATTGATCCATGCAGCCGTACGGCTCAATCCTCCTTGGATTCTCGACCGACGACCTCGTGGCAATTCCACCAGAAAAATTGAGGTTAATCTGGCAGCCCGGCACTTGGGGCTATTCGGGCCTCCAAGACCGACCGGGGCTCCTTAAAATTTACGTGCTTATCTCGTTGCATTCTCCCCGTCCCGAAAATCATTCCTTTAAAACACATTTATGAAAATCTCTGTTTTAACTCAAAAAGGAACATTTTTAGGAGACCGCACACTACGCGCACCTGATATATCCTGTACACTTTGCACGCACGTCCTTCAAACCCGGAGTGGTTCCAGCTGCAGTCACGGACAGCCTTACGATGCTCCCGGGCGCGCACGGAATCATTCCAACCTCCCCATGGCAGCCAGTGTCGACCAATGCACAGTCCGTGTCACACGTTTCAAAAACCGTGACTTTTTGGTTGGTTTTTGGTCTAGTCCGTGTCATATAGCCCAGCTTGCATATCCTCGTAAAGGTCAAGCCTTAGTTCATAACGGAAGTCAAGATCTTTCGCTCAAGCGAAACTCGCCAAAATTCCGACAAGGAAAAAATTGGTGGGAACCTTGACTCCGACATTGACTTTGACCTTGACCCGCACGGAATGCGTAAGAGTCGAGACCAAGTCTTTGCCAAAATCCAAAGATCTTTCGCTCAAGCGAAGCTCGCCAAAATTCCGACAAGGAAAAATTGGCAAGATCTTGACCCGCATTGACTTCGATTCGACTCACGCACCGCGTATGCAACGAAGTTCAATGTGACATCGCGTCATCCGGCTTTTGCCGCCCGACCCATGCCTATTATCTTCTCGACATTACCGAAAGTCAAAACGTCATTCGCTCAAGCGAAACTCGCCAAAATTTCGTTAAGGCGTAAAGACGAGACTTTCCCTGCATTGCCTTGACCATAATTCGCATCGCTCGTGCGTTGAAAGTTCCTATGACCCGCTAGACCCGTTAGGAGCGTTCTTTACTCTCGATCGGTGGGATCCGCGTGCCCTATAGACCCTCGCCCGGGCCGCCCACCCCGGGAGGTCGAAATACAGTGGAATACGAGGGGCTTATAGACGTAGTGACGGAACCCACCGATCCAGATCTATAGTAGTTGCGAAAAAGAAGGGCAAGTCCCCTTTTCCAACCAAATAGAAATTAATAAAAGACACTGTTTTAAGTAAACCGGAAGATTCTTAATTTGCATATTGCTTGAGCCTTCAAATTCTAAACACCTACCCCGAGTCTAAACCTCTCCTATCCCTTTCCCGCAGCCGAGAAAGAAGTGGGTGAGAACACCGGGCCGCCGACTTGTTAGCGCAGAATTCTCTACGCCCGCTGTAATCCTCGCTGGTCACCCGTAGAGTCGAATGTCCGATTCGACAGAGAACAAGATCGGTTTGGGTAACCAGATGACTAGGGAAGAAGAGCTAGCCTATAGCCAATGCCCTCCCCATCCTCATATAATCCATTGCCAAAGACTGTCCCTTTTCGCCTTCCCCAATATCCCAAGCCGTCGTGGTCCCGACACCCTCGCAGCCTTTGCATTCCCCCATGGGACTCTTTCCTCCTTTCACTCGATCCAAATCTCCTTACCCCGAATCTCAAGCATCACCGACCTCTCTAATTTCGTCAACGCCCGTGAATTTGCCTATCTCCTGCAAAGGGTAGTGAAGAATCACGGAAATGAGAATAGGAATGGATGGATTTACAAAGTGATGATGACAGCTCAAGAGAAGGAATGGACTTGGAGTCACGGAAGTGAAACCCAAAGGGCAAGATGAGGTAGAAAACCACAAACCCGGAATAGGGATGGAATCACTTCAAAGTGTATCTCGCACTGAAGGCTTGGGAAAGGAAAAGGATGTTAGCTCATATGAGGCAGCGTATGAATCCTACATCCTAGAGTTCAATACTCCTTACAAAGCCTTGGTCGGTGAATGGAGGAACTTAATTGAAGCTTTAGCTGAAAGAGGGAAGCGGGCTCCACCCGCCGATCCGGAACACGTAAGCGCCGAAGCCAAACCCTCATCGGGAAGAGTAGACTCCATTACGCCGTTAATCGTCACTCCCGAAACCCGGTCCGAAGAAGAGTGTATGGATGCCCCGGAAAGAGTCTTAAGTTTCGAGGCGACCCCGGTCCCCTTTATGTCCTGTGATGACAATGATGTTTTCTTGGTAATCCCCAAGTCAGAGGAAGAGTCCAAGATACCTCTTATATGGCGTCAAGTATCCCGACCTCGCTTGCCCTCATCGGTCATCAAAGTCAAGATGAAAGTTCTCACGAGAGTTACCGTAGTGATACCGAGGAAGACACGCTTGAAGTGCCGAAGGAACAAGAGAGGAATGGTTAGCCCGTAAGCCGAAAAGCCCGTAAAACCTTCCCGACAAGAAAGAACAGGACCCGCCATGAGGTTTGACCCCGCAGAAATCCTTATTGATGATGGAATTTCCCACTTCGTAAAGTGTTTGGCCAACGTCAAAGATGCCGTCGAAGGTTGACCCTAGAGAAAGAAGGGACATGCTTGACAAATGATGAGGAATGTGATCCCACTCGTTGAAAAAGTTGCTAGGTCCTGATGAGAAAGCCATTCGCTGTGCTCCAAACCCCGAAAGTGATAACTCCCGTTGCATGCCGACTTTGAAAAGTTTGAATGAGACTCGTGAAGGCTTTAAACGGAGAAGGTGAAGCCGAAACCACCGGTTGCTAAGCCAACTAGAGAGTCGTAACCTCGAGAAGGCCGTAAAGCCATTAACTTGGGATCGATTCGAGAAGCCGCTTATGCCTCTAGTAGCGCCGTTAATCGATTAATCCGCCAGACTGGCCATACGCCAAAGAAGAGCCCGCCTCTCACTTTGAAAGAGCCGACGTAATCCTCCAAGAGGAATGATGACCCTGAGAAGTCTAATGTCTATGTGATGACTCGGTCCGGACAAATGAGTATTGAATGTACCTAAGGGTGATAAAAGAAATGCCGTCTCTCGAGCCGAAAACGCAAAAGACCCTATAAACCGTGGCGTAAAAGCCGACTCGACAAGGAGGATCCACCCTAACTCGCCTTGAAGTGTACTCGCCAATATCTCCTTGTGGTCCCCGTTAACCTCTTCATACCCTCATAAGTCAAGCTAGAAGAAAGTTTGGCCAAGACCACGGTGCCCATAGATGTCACCCCGTATGAGGTCGTCCAAATGATTGGAAGTATCCACTACGGAAACATCATTACCTTCACCGACTTGGACCTCGCCAAAGTATGGGGCTAGTCATAACGAACCCTTTACATCACACCAGCTTAGAAGAAGCGTCGATTGCCACTGGTATTAGTCGACGGAGGGTCTCGCAATGAATGTCTTGCCACCAAGATGATGGACTTATTGGATTTGAAGCCTACAGATTTGAAGCCTTCTAGTCGACTATTAAGGCCTATGACTCCACCGCACGATCGCTTTGGGGATTGCTACTCTCAAGTTGTGGTTCGGGAAAAGGTCATGGACGTTGACTTCCAAGTGATTGACATTCCGATCTCATTTATCGCTTTGTTGGGCGACCTTGGATCCACCGTGATAAACGGAGTGGCCTCTACTCGCACCAATGTGTCAAATTTCGCCTAGTGATGGGACTATCACTACCATCTACTTGAGACAAAGTTGTCACGGTAGAAGGAACCAAAGACCGGAGGTATCCCGATATTGGAGATTAAGCATGATGATGAAGGGTTCGCATTGACCGGATTCTCTCGTAGCTTCGTCCAAGGCACAAGTGTGTTGCACCGACCTCACCACTACTTCCGATAAAATTCCTCCGGCCATGAGAATGATGAGAAAATGGGTTATCTTCCTGGCTCGATTGGGCGTAAGACCTGTGGTCGCAATACCATCATTGATGTAAAGGAACAAACCACCGCATATGGATTGGGATACAAACCGAACTCTGGATGGCAGAAAAGCTAAAGGGGTCCAAATTCTATCCCTACAGCTTATCCCCGACCCATTACTTTACAAAAGGTGGGACTCAATACGATGAAAATGACCATCGACCTCCCCGAAGGAAAACCCTTCCGGAAAACCTTGAGAAGGTTAGGGAAAACCAGCAAATCCCGTTCGAAGGATGTTCCTTGACTTGCCGTACATTCCCGGGGCTACCACTACCGTTCGTAACGAGTATGTCTTCAAAGAAAATTCAGACAAAGTTGTCAAAGAATCAAGCATCCTGGTAATGGACTTCTCCGCCTTTGAGTTAGCTCTTCCGAAGATCGCCGATAGAAGCCGCCAAAGAAGTGAAGACAATGAATGGGGCTTGCAAAAGTTGTTTGATGAAGAAGCACGTATCCCGCATTTGATCGACTTCACTCGATGATGAGATAGTTGCTGTAATTGGAGACGGTGGTGAAGATCCTTTCGATCCCCGCACTTTGGTGACTAAGACAGAGATGCCGTTGAAGAATTGGGAGACATTCTCGTGACCGATAGCCACCGACAAGAAATGATCGCGGAGCTTGATTGGTACCCCGTCCTTCTCAACCCGCCGTGTCAAACACCCCGTCGTCTATTCAGCCGAGTCAGAATCTTTGAATTCCCTCCTTCCGAGTCATCCGAAGGCCTCACGCCCGAGGACTATCAATATGTAATCGATGTCATCTTTCCCCTTATTTTGAATGAAATGACAGATCTTTCTGATTATCCCCCTATTGCCAACTTAACAAATGATAAATTAACTCAAAACTTAACAACAAGCTAATAATGAATCATTTGAACAAGATGCAAACACACTAAATGAACAATACATTAAAGAAATCTTTAAGCAAAGGTTACGTAAAAGAGGAAAACCGGGCCCAAGCCGCCGAGGAGGTTTTGACAAGTGTGAACTTGGGTACCGTCGAGGAACCTAAAGAGACACAGATCGGAAACTTCTTCCGTGGGGTTGAACGGGACAGATCAAGCCGATCTCGCTCGTAGAATACATGGACGTCTTTGCGTGGTCGTACAAGGATATGCCGGGGCTAGACAGCTCAATAGTAGAGCACGTAATCCCTCTAGCACCGATGCTAAGCCGCAGCGTAAATTGAGGAAAATCAAGCCGAGTGGTCTCTACAGTCAAAGAAGAAATTGAGAAGCTACCAAGGGTAGGATTCATCGTAGTCATCGAATATCCGACATGGTTGTCCAATATTGTGACCGTCACCAAGGCCAATGGGAAGGTGCGGCCGTGTAGATTTTCGAGATCCGAACAAGGCCAGCCCCAAAGATGATTACCCTTGCCAAACATAGACATCCCGGTGGACTCCACCGCCAACTACGAAGTCAAATCCTTCGTTGATGGCTTCTGTGCTACAACCGCATCAAGATGGCCGAAGAAGACCAAGAAAAGATGCAAATTTCACCACACCGTGGGGAACTTATCGCTATACAAGAATGCCATTTGGGCTCAAGAACGCCGGGCTACTTATCAAAGGGCAACACCGCGCTTTTCCATGACATGATCCACAAGGAGATTGAGGTCAACGTAGACGACATGATAATTCACTCCAAAGGCGAGGATGGGCAAGACTTTGTTGACTCGCGGAAGTTCTTTGAGAGGCCGAGACAAAGATTCCATGAGACTAAACCCCGCCAAATGCACCTTCTGAGTGACAAGGGGAAAAGTGCTTGGGTATATGGTCACTGAGCGAGGTATCGAAGTCGACCCCCGAAAGATCAAAGCCATTATGGATATGAGGCCACCTCAAACCTGCATGTAAGTCAAGAGCTTTATGGGGAAGTTGCAAGACATCGCCCGTTTCACAATCGCTGACCACTATGTGCGAGCCCATCTTCAAGCTCATGAAGAAGAATGTAGATACAGAGTGGACCGAAGAATGCCAGATGCCTTTGACCGCATTAAGGCGTACTTAGTACATCCTCCTGCTATGCCCCCACATAGACAAACCTCTTCTCGCTCTATCTCACCGTCACCGATACGGCAGCTGGGGCTATGCTTGCTCAGAGAAGAAAGACTCTCAGAGAATGCCATTTACTTTGTCACCCTAAGCCGCAGGAAGTGAGCTCAATTACTCAAAGATGTGAAAAGACTTGTGCAGATCGGTCCGGGTAGTCGGCAAGTTGAAGCATTATATGCAAGCCCACCCCGTGAATTTGGTCTCAAAAATGGACCCCATCAAGTACATCTTCGATAAGCCTTCCTCTCGATGCGTCCGGCAAAGTGGTCCTTCTTCTTGGCGTAGTACGACATCAACTATGTGACCGTAAAGGCCATCAAGGGTCAAGCATTGTCGACCACCCGGCGAACTTCCCCGCAATGAAGACAGAGGGCCCGAACCCCAATTCCTGCATGAAGGGATCTTCGCAATGAGCCCGAGAATCGATGGCAATTATTCTTTGACGGAGCCGCTAACAAAAGAGGAAATGGCGTAGGGATGCTACCGGTCGATCCGAAAGATGAGCACACGCCCATAGCCCTCAAGTTAAACTTCCCCGCCACGAACAATGTCACCGAGTACGAAGCTCGCATTGCCGGGCCTGGAAGCCGCCTTAGAAAGGAATGTCAAGGAGCTTGAAGTTTATGGAGACTCACTCGATCATCAACCAGTCTCCAACAAATGGAAGACTGTGGACCCTAATCTTCGCCGGTATCATGCCCATATGGAGGAGTTGATCGGACAGCCGTAGAAGTGACTTTCCACTACTTGCCAAGGGAAAAGAACAGATTCGCAGATGCCCTAGCTACTCTAGCCTCACCGGTAGAGATTCCCCGAGGGAAAAGCCATAAAACCCTTCGAGTGGGTAGAAGAGAAGCCCCGCCTTTCTGTCAGGAAGTAGACCTGGGACCCGAGCCTATAAAGGAACCTCGTACAATCAAATTTACCAGCTTCCTCAAAGATGGAGAGTCGCCTTTCAAAGACGAAGAAGGTAGACCGAAAGAAGGTATCAGAGCCAAGAGCTTGTAAGCCTTGAAAAGGTTGGCCTCCCATTATGTCATTCTAGGAGGCAACCTGTACAAGAAGCGGTATCAAGGACCACTCCTCTTATGCGTCACTCAAGAAAGGGCCAAAGAGTTGATGACTGAAGTTCACAATGGTCCCCGCGGTCCTCATATGAATGCTAGAGCCCCGATGCAAGTGATCCTCGAATGGGTTACTACCGGATTTCCATGGAAACAGATCGTGTCCAAGACGTCCGAGCATGCGACAAGTGCCAGCGGTTTGCCAACCTCAACCATCTCCCGCCTCATGACCTGTACCGCATGACGACTCCTTGGCCGTTCGCAACCTCGGGGTATTGATGTGATAGGGAAAATAGCCCCGACAGAAGCAATGGGCACGAATTTGTATTAGTAGCCATCGACTACTTCACCAAGTGGGTAGAGGACAAGTCCTACAAGGTCCTCACCTCCAAGAAGGTTGCCCAGTTTATCAAAGAAAACATAATGTGTAGATATGGGGTGCCCAATGAGATCATTTCTGATAATGGGTCGCACTTTGAAGGGGACCGCGATAGATTGCCGTCGAGTTCAGATCACTCGCCACAAGTCGTCCCCGTACATGCACTCGACTAATGGAGCCGTGGAAGCCGCTAATAAGACGCTCGAACGGATCATCCGGAAAATGGCCACCCGTGGTCGTGATTGGCCCGAAAAGCCGCACTTGGCACTCGGGCTGCGTAACGTCCGTCGAATAGCCACAGGAGAAACTCCTTTTGCCCTAACCTACGGATGGAAGCAAAGGTTACCTGGAGCTGGAAATCCCGTCATTAAGGGTCCTCCTCCCGGAAAACAAAGGTCAACGAAGTAGAATGGCTACGTAGCCGGCATGACGAATTGGCCTTGCTCGATGAAAGAAGGCTCAAAGCCATGGAGCACACCCGAGCCTATCAGTAGGCGAATGGCCGAGCATTTGACAAAAAGGTCAAGGCCGTAGACATCAAAGAGGGTGACTTAGTGCCGAAAGTAAAGCCCCTACCGCAGACAACCCCGGGAAAATGGGAACCCGTTTGGATCGGCCCGTATGTGGTGCGTAAGATACTATCGGGAGGAGCCATGAAACTTGCACTGACGGCAATCCCTTTGTCCACCCCAAATAACGGTGATAAGCTCCGAAGGTACTATGTCTAAGAAATAAAAAAATAAAAAAAAAAAAAAAAATATATTAGTGCAAAAAGAGTAATACCCAAATTAGGCCGAAACCCAAAAAGGGCGGTCTAGGCAAAAACAGTGGTTGCACATAAAAAAAAAAAAAAAAAAATCTTAGTGCAAAAGAGTAATGCCCACTAGGCCGAAACCCAAAAAGGGCGGTCTAGGCAAAAACAGTGGCCGCACATAAAAATAGAAAAAGAGTTCACTGTAATGAACTACGAAGACCCGAGCCCCTTAGTCTTTCTTGTAAAAGGGGAACGTAGGCAGCCATATATGGTTCGGTCTAAACAATAAATAAAAATAAAGGGCATTTCGCCATAAAACGGGTCCCAAGCAATAAGACATTTGAATTTCCATGAAATGTGTCTTGATTAATTTCTAAGATAATATCTCTTGTTCATTACAAGTTAAAAACTTCTTGATGAGTTCAAGCACGGTCTACTCTTGACTCGCTAACCTCGCTACAAAGATCTAAAATACAAAAATGCCTAAATAAACTAATGTGTTTGCAAAATGGCAATAAGGGAATCCTAAGAAAAGATCTCGTCGCCGTCATTCGCCGAGTCTTCTTTGGTCTTCTTCCCTTTACCTCGACCCCGTCGAGTTTTCTTTCTCTTCTTCTCTATAATGTCGGTATCCCTCATTCCGATCTCCGGTATCCTCACCGGAGCCTCCACCAAACCCGTGTCAATAAGTGCCCTCTCTACACGAGCACGAGTCCGCACTTCCTCCCTCCGAGCCTCGCCAAAGGAGCGACCTCTGACAATCTCTTGTATCGAGCCTCCATATCTCCGATCGTGTCACCCGACCGGTTATGGCGACTCGCCTTAGCCTCGCCTCCTCGTAGTCCTACTCGAGTCGCAGCCGCCCCAATAAAGCCTCGACATCTCTCCCCGTAACGACCTCGAGTCGCTCCCATCTCCCTCTCGTACCAATCCAAGTAGACAAAGGGTCAAGATGGTACTCTTCCCGCTCCCGAAGATAGCCCCGGGTGGGAAAGCAAGCAGTATGTCCAAGCCCTCGAGAAGAATAAGAAGCCGGGCCGGATCCCTCATATCAAATGGCATCACCTCCATGGTCCGGATGTCCTCCCAATCACTCAATGGCTCCCGTAAGGCCCCGAACCGCCCGGATACCAAGCAGGAATGTAGAAGGACGACCAGCAGAACCCCGGAACCCTCACTATATAGGACTCCCGAAATATCCTCCCCGGTCTACAACCTCCAATGAGGTATCCACCAACGGATGTCCGAAGTGGATAGCCTAGCCATCATCGCCTCCCCAGCCTACCCCGGTCCTCGCCGACAAGGCGCACCTCTCCGAGAAATCACCCAAGGGCACCGAGTCGGCAAAGCCCCCGGCAAAGCCCCGAGCCTCTCCCCGCAGCCCACAAAGTCAGCATACTGACTCCTGCACCTCATGAAACGGTCTCCCTAGCCATCCCGTCAATGCCATGCAAGGTCTCTCCCAAAACCAAAGGGACAATGTCCTTCCCAGCTCTCGCAATCTCTCGACCATGTCCAAGAGACCACCATGACAGATTCCCACGGACTCAGCGGTAAACAGAGAAGAAAATACGCAGAGGATAAAGGCATCCATAGCCACCATGGTCGCAGCCATAGCCGAAGACCCAAACCTGCCCGGGATATCAAAAAGGTCAATCCTATTCGGGGCTATCATCATCCCCTCAGCCTCTCCCAGAGAAATCTACAGAAAAGATGCAAGCTTTGCCGCCATCGGCACGTCTTCGATCAACGAAATCGATATAGCCTCAATTTCTGGACCCCCAATCAAGGCTCGGAAGTCTTCATGCGTTGGGACAATCTCATTGTAAGAAAAGCAGTAAACGTGTCTCCGGACGTCCCAAAACTTTGTTGCTGCTCTCAAAAGGTCCCAATCGGGCGGGAGATCCCTCAAATGCCATAAAGACTTGATCTTGAAGGAAGAATCAAGCAGCCCCTTGTGAAATTGGGAGTTGTGTTTCACCCAAGATTGAAGATCGGACAGAAAACGGTCTCGCTTCCCCTTTTGCAATCTGACGGGCTTCTCCATTGCAAAATGACCAAAGATGGTGTCTTTAAGTCCAAAATGTGCTCTGGGAACAATTGGGGCAAGTCTAAGTTGAAAATGAAATGAAATGGCCAAGCCTTGCTTTTATTCAGAAAATGACCAGTCCAGACAGAACTGTGAGCCGCACGGCCTCATTTGCCCTCAGGTCCATGCCGCACGGCTACATTTGCCATCTGCAGAAAAAATCTGCAGCAACCAAAGTTGCTGCCCAAAGGGAGTTTTCACCCCACTTTTCCAATCAAAGCCTGTACAAAATCATGTCCAAAGGTCATCCAAGCATTTATGCATCATTATATATCATTTTGACCTAATTTCAGCCCCGATTCCAAGCAAAAAACTGCCCCGAGGCTCAAGTAATATGCAAATTAATAAAGCATAAATAGAAAAAGCAAATAAATTGCTAATACATTGTCTTCGCCCCATCGGCGCCCAAATAAAGCAAAAAAATAAACAAAATGTGCATAAAAATGTGTTCATTGTTTGTTTTGTTCCTAAATCCACTCTAGAGACCTCCTAGGCCTCCGATTCTTCTTCTTCTTCATCGCTGCTTAGCTCATAGATGCTAGCCTCCCTCATCAAGTCCTCCGGGTCGCTTACATCTGACAAATGGACATTATCGTGCCCGTACTCAGCCAGCTGCTCCAGGATGTCAGCATTGGGTCCCCGTCCCCGAGGCATGGCACTGGAAGAGTACTCCGAGGCCGATGAGGTAGACGCTGTGCCCCCGACATGCTTTCTCTTGCGCCCGGGCTCCTGTGTGTCCGCCGCCGCCTTTGAAGTGCAAGCGCCTTCCTCGTAAGGGACCGGCACATGTCCTTCCACTCGTTCGCCCGACCGCCTTTCATAAGTGCGAGCCGGAACCCGAGAAAAGAGAAGAAAAATCTCGTAAAATCTCGTAATTGCAAAAAGCAAAGAAATCTCGAAAAAGGGAAAAGATCCTAAAAGTATACTTACAAAGGTTGCCCGGCGGCAAGGTATACCGGCTCCCTAGTGTCGGGGACAGGAATCCTCATCCTCCTTGGAACTCCGTGGACCACATATGAAATGTGCGCAGGAGGGATCGGCGGTCGAAGGCTCGCCCTCCCCATATCCCCGAGTGACCGCCAGCCTTCATCGCCTTCGTGGCGTCCTCGTGCGCCGCTCCACAAACACAAAAGGTAGGGGGTATCCATGTCAAAATACTCCTCGCGGCTATACGCTCCTCGGTACCTAGCTATCTCATCTCGCCCGCCAATCCTCGGGCCGTAGCATCCGTGGCCGGAGGATCATGGGGAGTAATGGCGTCCAATGGAGGGACATGGCCATGCCGCCTAGAATATCGGTCCCCCAGATAGATGACATCACATGTCAGCCCAGTCAGCCATCTCCTCTGCCTGGTCGCCTCCACGGCCTCTCCTAGCAAAATCTCTGGATACCTGCCCCAAGGGTAGAAGTCCACTCCATCGTGCCCATCCATATTGATGACCGGCCTCACCATCTTATAGTCAAAGGTGATCCGGGTCTTCCCCGTGAACTTATCTCTCGCATCTCCCCTCCAGCGGATCATAGCATGGAAGATGGTGATATCGCTCTGTTGGTTCCACGGAAAGAACCCAATCACCTCACAAAACCAGACCTGCATGTTCAAAACATCAAAAGGGTCATTTTTCTTTCATAAAAGTCTCAAGACAAGAAAAGAAAGAGAAAAGAAAGAGGGACTACCTCAAGGGCAAAAGAGAAGCAAGCCTACGGAGGCAAACTTTGTTCCGCCGTACATATCCAGAGAGAAGTAGAGCTCTGCTAATCCGGCCTCGCCCCACGAGACCGTCCCAATCCCATCTACATCCACCAGAGAGTCGAGGAGGCAAATCATGGCCAGAGTCCCAGAATTTGCAAAAATAGTGACTAACAGCATCAACCACACAAATGCCCTCGCAAGCTGGTGGGCAGTCACCTCACTAGCGGCAAAATCCCGTATGCAGTTCTGGACTGCCACCTCGACGTTCCTCATCTCCATTCCGAGCCCCTTGGGAATGAGCTCAAACCCAACCAAAGCCCGAAATTCCTCCGCCGTGATGTGGTCCCTCCAAGTCACAGCCTCCCAGTGAACCGTAAGCCCGTAATAGCCGAAAAATCGGCCGGAGTCACCGCGCCTCCCCAGCCTAAGATGAAAGCTGTGGGTGGTGTCCCACTGTAACTCGATAGGGCCCGGACCAAGCCCTTACTCTTCGAGGTAATGTGGATACCTCCGCCGATGGCCTCAATGAACAAATCTAAGCGGTAGCCCTCACTACCGCTTAGGTTCGCCCCATTCTTCTCAAAATCGGGCATCCTCTCCCATAGCCTCACCGCAATCTCCGAAGGCCCTCTAGACTTGTTCTCCGTAGACAAGCACAACAAAAGAAATGTGTCACCTTCATCTCATTTCAAAAGCGCACATATTTTCAAAAGAAAAGCATTCATAAAAATTTTTCTAGCATCCTTTGCATGAAAAACGCGTATTTCATCACTTGAAACACGTCATGTCAAATCATATTGCTTTCCTAAAGCACAAAATCACAATTTTCAAAATTCTTTGCACATAAGCATTATTTTTCAACAAAGTGGCATGCATGAATCCTTTTCATCTTCCAAAATCCTGTTTTCTCATTGATAATCAAAATTTTGACCTAGTTCTAGCACATGCAAGGGCTTCGTCTCACTTTAGACAATTATCATTCTTACTTTACTTTCGAGAAAAAAGTGGGTCATTCCCATTATTTTTGTCAAATAAATTCCATATGCATGTTCTTAGCCTCATAGGTTATTCATCAATGTCTCAAAATCATTCAAAAATCCTAGGAAAATCCTAGAAAATTCTTAAAATTCGGGTCAAGCCCTAAATCAATCAAAATCCAATCAAAATCGACGGAATTGAGCCAAATAAGAATGCTTACCCCAACCGATCGCGGGTTCGTCGATTTGTGCTCCCTTCTCCCCGGATAGAGCTCCGATGGAGGTGTAAGAAAGTCGTACCTCCTATCCGTACGAACGAGCTCCTTCCTCCTCCTTTGAGCGGCCGCGGAGATATTCCTCCTCGCTTGCCTTGGCACCGGATCCATTCTTGATCAAAGGAAGCAAGGGAATTGAAAGAATTTCGAATTTTCTTCCTCTCTTCTCTCTCTCTCTCTACTGAATGGGCGGCGTAATGCCCAATAGCCCGTTCAAATCTGATTTTAAATAATCTGAAAATTAATCTTCCAGCCGTACGGCTTCTTTTGCCTCCCTCTCATGCCGGCGGCTTCTTTCGCTACGAGCGTAAATTACAATTTTGCCCCTGGACTTTCCACTTGGGCATCCAATTCCCGTTATCATTTAACTAAGATAACATCTTTTTCAGAAGATATCCCTTATCTCCTAAGCAATTAAGCTTTCTTCCCAGTCGCCTCCGTTAATTCCGTTATAACGAGATAACGCTAGGTGACAACCTCCGAATTGTCGAAATCCGAACTTTAGCTACCTCTATCCCGAATAGTGAAGTATGCTCAAGTTCCTCTAAACTTTAGCTACCTCTATCACGAATAGTGAAGTATGCTCGAGTTCTTCTAAACTTAAGCTACCTCTATCACGAATAGTGAAGTATGCTCAAGTTCTTCTAAACTTAAGCTACCTCTATCACGAATAGTGAAGTATGCTCAAGTTCTTCTAAACTTAAGCTACCTCTATCCCGAATAGTGAAGTATGCTAAGTTCTTCAAACTTTAGCTACCTCTATCCGGATAGTGAAGTATGCTAAGTTTTCCAAACTTTAGCTACCTCTATCTCCTCGATAGTGACGTAAGCTCTAGTTTCCTCAGGTGACAACCTCCATTAATTGTCAATCAGGTGACAACCTCCATTAATTGTCAAAACTTCAAGGATCCTAGACATCGTTCTTAACCTATCTAGTGATGCTTGAACTACGATTAAGGCTTGATTCCTCCGGGATATGTAGGTAGCCTTTTATAAAAGGTCCAGCCATTCGACCACTTTGGTCACCCTGTTTCTTCGTTACTCCTCAGTGATGAAGTAGTCCCTCATAGAGACTTTGTTATCTGACCACCTAGGTCATTTCTAGCATATCCCCAGTAGGATCAATTGCCTGACCTCCTAGGTCATTTCCTCTTCTATTTTCCCAGCAAGAGACCAGTTTTCTCTTCTCCATTCCTCAGCGGATCTTTTCCGAACTACGGCCTGGCTTGATTCCCACTCGGGATACGTAGGTAGCCTTCCGAAGGTTCAGCCACTCGACCACCTCGGTCTCTCGATCCGTCTCGGCATTCACCAGATTGGATCCTTTTCTATCGACAACCCCACTCGCCTTGCAAGTGACATTGCCGAGGGCTTCGTAAGTACCCAAATCTGGCTCATGCCTTCCTGTTAAACTTTCCGGCAATTTCGGTATGTTTTCCGGTAATTCCCCGGACATTCCTAGTGTTCCGGAAATATTCCGGAACTGTTCCAAATTAATTAAGGGCTGAAAGGAAGGCTTATCCATTAAGAAACACGTTTTTCTTAATTGGGAGAAAGGTTCTAGAATTTGCCACCTTGCATGTTTTTAGAAATGCTGAGTCATTGTGGATAATGCCGCACGGCTGCATTAGCCAAGGACCTCCAGCCGCACGGCTTCATTCGCTCTTCCCAGATTGCCTATAAATAGAGCCCTCCTCTACCCATTTTAATCATCAACAAAAAACACAATATCACCACAATACGAAAAATACACTCCAAAAGGCTGCTGGAAGTCCAAGAAGGTGAAGAAGAAAGTCAAGAAGCCTCCTCCCTCCTCCTTGAAGATCCAAGATCGTTCCTTCCTCCTAACTCCATCCAAAGAAGAAGAGGAAACCATTGGTAACCTCTCACACCCTAACCTTGCATCCTAATTGCTCTATATGAATTAATTTGCTCATTGCATTCATATATTGTTATTATCTTTGCTTGGGACTTGGTAGTTTAAAGATCATATCTTTATCATCTCCCTTCCCCTTTGCATGCATTAGGCATCCTTTGCCATTAAAAATGTAATCTTTATATATAAAGGTGCATCCTTTGCACCTAAAAACCCCATTTTTACATAAAAATGTCATCTTAATGCATCCTTTGCATATAAAGATCAAGTCTTTATCATAAAAATGCATCCTTTGCACATAAAATCCTTTTTCATGCATCCTTTGCATTAAAGATCATATCTTTATCCTAAATTAGCATCCTATGCTTTTTAAAATGCAATCTTTATGCATCCTTTGCATACTAAGCCCTAATTTCCTCATAAAAATGCATCCTTTGCATAAAAATCGTGTCTTTACATTCAAAAATGCATCCTTTGCAATAAAGATCACTTCTTTAAATCAAAATGCATCCTTTGCAACCCAAAAATGTCATCTTTTCATTAAAAATGTCATTTTTATATTAAATCATGCATTTCCCCCGTATCCCCATTAGCAACCTTGGAACAGACCGGTGTAAAGATCCTATCTTTACATCGTTTCTTCCATAAAGGTTTCATAATCTCTTTAGAAAGGGACAACCTTGAACCCTATATCTCCAATTATTACTTAAGACGAGTATGAAGCATCTATATGAGCTCGACCGTCTTAAAGGGTAGGATTGATGGGCTAAGGACCCTCCTTTTCTAAAGAACCTCATCTTTGACTATAAAGGGAGTCATTCTCTCGATCACGCAAGTCCCGAGGTTAAAAAGCGATGATCATAAGTCCAAGATGAGGACGGGATCAAAATCCCGAATACATAAAATCCAAGAAATCCCGAGCGATAACCAATAAATGGTTTGTACGTCCGGAAGACAACTTGGGACATTCCCTCCCCTTACTTTCAAACACATGCACACAAGAAAGCACGCAAGCAAGCACGGTTAATGGAATCTTGGGAGACTTGCTCCGGCAAGGCACCTTGGGTGAACGACGATCCGTTCTTCCCAAGGGGTAACTTAACCTCCGAACCCATAAAACTTTTTTTTCAAAGTTTTGAGGTAATCAAAATGGCGTGGCGACTCCGTTTTTCAAATTAAACTGGATGTCTTCAAACTCGCGTGAATCCAACACACAAATTTGGGCACACATTCACACCTACGAGCCAATAACATGAAATTAAACCCAAGTAAGTGCGTGTTCGGGATGACTGCCGAAAAATTCCTCGATTTTATGGTATCACAGAGAGGCATCGAGGCAAATCCGGAAAAAATCAAAGCCTTGATAGAAGTGAAGGAACCTACAAACATCAAGGAGGTTCAAATACTAATGGAAGGATAGCTGTACTTGGAAGATTCATCGCTAAATCCGCTGAAAAATCGTTGTCATTCTTTGAAGTCTTAAAGGGGGCCAAGAACTTCTCCTGGACACCTGAATGCTCGGAATCATTCAAACAGTTGAATGAGTATTTGGGATCCCCTCCTTTGTTGAGCAGCCCGATTACTGGAGAGATGATATATGTCTTCCTAGCAGCCACGGAGAACGCAATAGCTGTGGTACTAGTCTGAAATGAAGGAACCACACTGAGACCTATATACTATGTCTCCAAGGCACTATCTGACGTGGAGAGAAGATACTTCAATGCAGAAAAGATAGCCTATGCCCTAGTCATAGAGTCACGAAAACTACGAGCATACTTTTTTGCACACCCCATCACTGTGTATTCTAATGCGCCCTTGAGGAAAATCTTGCATAAGTTGGATTGCTCAGGACATCTCCTTAATTGGTCCATTGAACTCACTGAGTTTGACATTACATACCAACCTAGGAAGACGCTCTTAACACAGCCTCTAGTCGATTTCATGGTTGAAGAATCGACCATCGAGCTCCCATCCAACTGTTGGGTCTTATACGCAGATGGCTCAGCCACTAAGGAAAGAAGCGGAGCTGGGATTGTGCTAGGAAGTCCTGATGGAGAGCACACCATCCAAGACATAATCAAATTTAAGTTCCCTGCCTCCAACAATCAAGCGAAGTATGAGGCAATGATATTTGGCATGAATTGGCTTCCTTCTATGGAGCAACCAAAGTTGCTGCTTTCTGTGACTCCCAGCTAGTAGTCAAGCAAATAAAAGGGGAGTATAGCATGCAATATCTTGTACTTACAAAGTATAAAGACCTGGTCCTAGACATGACAAAAAAACTGGAATTTTTTGAAATAAGTCAGATAGGAAGAAAAGACAATCAAGTAGAAGATGTTCTATCTAAATTAGCAACTATTGATGTGGCAGATCCTAATTCTAACCTACTCATAGTCTTTGCTGAAGAACCTGCCTACGAAAGCATACAAGTCATGCTCCTAGATGATGAGGAAATATGTTGGATAGATGACTACAAAGACTTCATTGAAAAGAACCAACTCTTGGAAGATGAAGCACATGCCACGCTCGTTAAGAAGAAATCAACAAGGTTCACAGTGATGAGCGGAATTCTATACAGAAGATCTTTCACAAAGCCCCTGCTGAGGTGTGTCTATCCTAGGGAAATATAAAATGTCTTGATTGAAGTCCACAATGGCATTTGCGGTGGTCACTCGGGGGACCAGAACCCTAGCTGATAAAATCAGCACGCTGGGTTACTATTGGCCGAACCTGAGAGAGGACGAGCAAGCCTATGAAAGAAAGTGTGACAAGTGCCAGAGATACCCTGATATTCCTAGAATCCCAGTAGTTGAGCAGACTCTTATAATACCTACGTAGCCATTTGACATGTGGGGAATCGACATCATCGGACCCTCCCCCGAGGTAATTGCAAGTAAGTGATTGTGGCTGTTGACTACTTCTCTAAATGGATTAAACCAAAGGCCTTTGCCAAAATAATGGAGGAGAACGCAATCAACTTCGTCCATGACTTCATTTGGTGCCATTTTGGGGTCTCACACACTATCATTTCAGATCATGGTCTCTAGTTTTCTAAGGCATTCACAACAGAACTGAACAGACTCGGAGTCCGACACATCAAGTCATCTGTGAGCAGACCACAATGCAACGAACAAGTGGAAGCATCCAAAAAGTTGGTGCTAATAGACCTAACTAAAAACCTTGAGGGAAGTGATGGTAGATAGTTGGACGAACTCCCCTTAGCCTTATGGGCAGTTCACACAACCACCCGGGGGCCAACCGGGGAAACCCCATTCGAACTGACCTTCGATTCTGAGGCTATGGCACCAGCAAAAATGGGTATCCCTACATCAAGAAATGCCAACTATGATGAGCAAGTCAACAAGGTCAACATACTCCTAGACCTAGACGTAGTGGATGAAAGGAGACTAGCTGCTCAGATGAGGATGGTGAACTACAAGCAAAGAACAAAAGCCTATCATGACAAAATGGTCAACAAGTGAGTATTCCAAGTGGGCGATTGGGTACTTAGAAAGATTGAAGAAACTAGTAGGAAGGCTGAACAAAACAAGCTCTCCCCAAACTGGGAAGGTCCCTACATCATCACTCAAGTCATCAGAGAAGGGACCTACAGAATGAAGACCCCAGATGGCCAAGAGCTGAAACATATATGGCATTCTGATAATCTATGGAAATACTATCACTAGTTTCTAGTTTGTCTTTTTTATAATAAGTTAGTGCTTTCTAGTCCTTTTCTTTATTTTCAAGTAAATTAGGATTGCAGTTCGATGTAATCAATTTCAGTTAATGAAGATTCAGTTTTTTCAATACTATCGACTAGCAAGCCAAATGACGAGGAGTGCCTCCTCGGCATCCACAAGGAGAAATCCTACAAAATCATCTAAGACCTATGCACGAGTCATCTTCCTCGGCATAGATAGATAAAAGAAGAATAATTCAAGTGTCATGCCGAGGAACCTTCCTCGGCCTAATGACCTAACTTGCAAAAAATCAAGTAAGACTTATGTACGAGTCATCTTCCTTGGCATAGATAGATAAAAGAAGAATAATTCAAGTGTCATGCTGGGGAACCCTCCTCGGCCTAATGACCCAACTTGGGAAATTGACCTATGTACGAGTCATCTTCCTCGGCATAGATAGATAAAAGAAGAATAATTCAGGTGTCATGCCGAGGAACCTTCCTTGGCCTAATGACCTAACTTGCAAAAAATCATCTAAGACCTATGTAAGAGTCATCTTCCTCGGCATCATTATAGATGAAAGAAGAAAATTTCAAATGTCGTGCCGAGGAAGCTTCCTCGGCCTAATGACCCAAATTGCGAAAATCATCCAAGACATATGTACTAGTTACCTTCCTCGGCATAGAGAGATAAAAAGAAGGGTAACTCAGCGTCATGCTGAGGAACCTTCCTCGGCCTAATGACCAAACTTGTAAAATTTACAAGTAATCAAGACCGAACTAGCTTCCTCGATCCAATCAACTTAAGTCATAAATGATGAAAGGAGATACCTCGGTTCTCCAAGATAGTTTGATACTTGTGCAAACATAAAACATACATTCAACCGAAAGCATTCAAGTTAAACAAGCAGTTCATATCAAAGCATAAAGTGAAGACGATATGGAATTGAGAAAAGGCATTATATTGATAAGAAAATTGAAGTACATAAGCCCTATTCTATTTCAAAAATTACTCAAAAGGCCTAAAAAGGTCCTCCTGATCGACTACAGCATTGGGGATGATGACTTGGTGATATTGGGCCTCTGTTTGAGCCCCATCATTGGGTTGCTACTCAGCATTGGGCTGATCCTCAGCATTAACTCCCTCGTCTTCTTCAGCACTAAGGACCTCGTCCTCGATTCTTTTAATTATAGCATTTATATTTTGTGGATCGACGGGAGGAGGAACCCAAACAGGACGGTCGGTCCAAGCATCAAGGGTGGCAATCACCTTGAGGGAGTTGTCAGAAAAGGGGACAAGGTAGTGAAGAGACCGAGCAGCCTCATCGTATGGATCCTGGCATATTAGCCGGGCAAGCACCTCTAGGTCGAGGTTGAGAGACGTGTCGACCATGGCCCTCCTGGCCAAATGTAAGTACCCATCGGTGTACATTGTGGTCGTCTTCTCAGCCACTGCTTGTTTAAAAGCCAAATTGTCCTTAAAACGAGCAATGGCATTTGCCTCCCTAGATGGGATGCTTGCCTCCACCTCTTGCAGCTGGGCAGCAGCAGCTTCCTCGGCCTTTTTCACAACCTCAGCAGCCTCAGCTATTTCCTTCTCTAGCTCGGCCTTTATCAGTTTGACAGCCTCATCAGCACGGGTTAGTGCCTCTTTGGCAACTCTTTCCTCTTCCTCGGCTTTAGCCTTAGCCTCTTTATAGGCATCAACATCATCATGGAGGCTCTTCATCAGCTCCACGGCTTTTTTCAGATCGACCTTGTCCTTCTCGGCCTGCTTATCAAGTTTCTGGCCGTGGACTTCAGTAGCCTTAAATTTGATGGCATGATAGAGGCAAACTGCACGTAAGAAAAACAAAAATGGTCAGAAAAAGTACAAATATGAAAGATAGCAAAGAATAAAGAAATTTTACAAGGTTACCTAGCTCAGAAGGAGACCCTTCCTGTTTACCAAATGATCCATGGTTGGCTTGGCCGCGATCATCTGCTCCAAGTACTCCTCATCAAAAGAACAATGAAGAACAACCCGGCCTACCCTCAGGTGGGGACCCTACGGGTAGTCAGATCAAGGCCCCTAAGAGGGAGGGCTTATCGAGCATCACTCACGAACTGTTCGGCCTCAGCATAAGTTTTTATATACCGAGCAGTAAGGGAGGTGGAGGAAGATTCAAGACAAGGTCTTTTCGAGGAGCCTTCCACCTCGGCTTCAATCCTTGGCCTCTTTGGGGTTGGAGCCCTTTCCACAGAATCTGCCCCACCGGCTTCAGTTTGGCCGGTCTGCATAAGTGCCTCATCGGCTTCAGTATTGGGTGCATGGGAGGTATGTCCCTCCTCGGCCTGGATTGTCTGGCCCTCCTCAGTCTCTTCAACGGAGGCCTCAACTCCCCCCCACCGGCTTTAAAGGCAATGTCCCATCTTCTTTAGAGGCCAGGATGGTCTGCCTCTTAGTGGCATCTGCTTGCCTCTTATTCTTAGCCGAGAAGCGAGAAGTCCTCCTCTTCAATCTAGCCAATTGATTGAGATCAGTATACTCCTCTTCCATTTGCTTGATTTGCTGCTCAATTAAATCTGGAAAAGACAAGAAAGACTAATCAGCAAAGCCGAGAAGGTAATATAGCAGTTAAAGACAAGAAGGAAAAGAAACATTACAGCCGGGCAAATCATCAACGGTCAAGCATCAATTTTCGTTGAGCTTGCACACGTCACACTCATCGTAGAAGATTAGGCCGGGATGTACCCTCCAGTCAGGATATCTATTCCCCCTAGTCACGGGGGCTATGGGTACTAAACCATCTAATAGACCAGGTATTATCCTGACTTGTACATAATATCTATGATCAGATTCCAAGGTCGACCAGCACAAAGTGTCCACCTCGGCAAACTTCCTTAGCCTCTAAATCAACTCACCACTCAACTCTGGACGCCATACTTTCTCGGGCACACAAGGGTATTTAGAGGGTGAGGCGAATTCCCAGCCTTGTCGGCTCTCTACCCTGATCACATGATTATTCCACCCCGACACTTTGCTGGACATGGGATAGATAAGCTTGGATTGGTTGGGGTCAATTCTTATCACTACCCACCTCGAATCACTCTTATAAGTAACGGTGAAGAAGTGGTGGAAGGCACACTGACAAGGCTCAAAACCTAAGCAACGACAAAGCACAATAAAGCCGGTGAGGAACCTCACGACATTGGCACCTAGCATAGCCGGGACGGCTTGCATATCCTCTAAGAACTTGTTTATAAATGGATCTAAAGGGAGACGGAGGCCCAGTTGAAATTGTTTAAAGAAAAAGTGGACATGGTTCAAAGAGTACATAAAATCCCTCATGACGTCCTCGTCTTTAATGGGGGGCATGCCGGGGACATAACTCAGCCTATACTTCTCTCTCGGCACTCCATTCTTAGAGTAAATCTCTTCTAACATAGGCTCACCGGCCTTAATGGGTTTGGGCCTAGGAACATACACCCTACCTCGGCCTCCAGATGGTTCTCCCTTGGAAAATGAATCAACAATCCTTGTCGATGTAGAAGGACCACTTCATCTTCCCGTCATGGCTGCGCAAACAAAAGAATCAAAGGGTTATTATTTGGACAAGGCATAGGGAAGACGAGGAAGAGGAAGAACATCCCTCCTCGTCCTATAAACTAAAACCGAGGAAGGATCCTTACCCAACAATGGAGGACGCTCCAAATGGTCAGACGTCAGATAGTACAAGTTGATGTGATCTAGGATCTCAGTCCAGCCGTTGAACAAAATAATATTTGGGTTCCCAACGTTAAGCCGATCTATCCTAAACCGACTAGGATATCTCACATCAGTTCGAGGGGACTGGTACCTCGTCAAAATCTCCCCAATTTCACTTAGAGATAACATCAGCCAAGGGCCATCGATTCGCTTATAAACCCTAAGGTTTTTGGTGTGATAACAGTAAAGGGCATTTGGGTTACACCTCCATGTGCGTGCCATTTCTAAAATACGAAGAAGGCACAAGGAATCACTCAAGAAAAACTCAAGAAAAGCTTCATAAAAGTACAACAATGGCGGTTCAAGAACAAGAACGCCATAAAACCCAGAAATTCGAGATACAAATATAAGAAATTAAGAGAAAGGGAAAAGTTATACCTTAAATTGAAGGTTGATGAAGAAAACGCACGCCAAATCAAGCACAAACAAATGAAACGGGCAATGAAATCAAGAACACGAACGGTAGTTTTCAACCTTGCTATTTCTCTCTCAGACTCAAAGGGTGATAAAAGATTGAAATTGTATTGGGTTTTGCCTTTTATACCCCAAATACGAAATGGATACGAGTCAAAATTCAGGTAAAGAAGCCGCCGCCTCCGTTGCAATTAATGCCCTAGTGGGTTCCCAAGGGGATGTCAGACATTAGACATTGACAGACGCGCCCCATCATTGTATGACTTGAATCGGCGAAATATAAAGTCCCTCGTGACACGTTGAAAACCCGTTTTACAGATGAAAACAAGAACAAGTGAAACAAAAATATTAAAATAATAAAGCCAGTTCTAACCAACTTCTAAACAAAAAACAATATTCATTTACAAAGGAGAACCTATTCTAAACAGAAGTAGAACAAATACATTGAAAAAAATCTAGATGTGAGTTAATATGTAAGTTACAACTGCACTCACAACCTAAAAGAATATCTTGAATCCGTGAATAACAAAAATTTTTCTCTTTTAAAGAATTCTCAATCTGTATCTTCTCAATGTGCTGATGATCTTGTATTTATAGGCAGCTTTGAGAAGTCTTTCAATCAGTCAAACTATTTCTTATTTGATGCAATCCAACTCGTACAAGAAACATTGATTGATACTCACAAGTAAAGAGATTTGTTAGTAATATTAGTGCTAGTCTAAATATATTTATATAAATAAAAGATATTTTAAATATTTAACAATATCCTTTTACAAATGTGATTCTAAATCTTTATTTAATAAGAAAGTTATAACTAATTAGTTGAAATATTACCTATCCACACTAATTGTTAAATTACTCTCAATTCATTTATTTTTAGGTTTTTCAATTTAAAACATATTTGCAAAATGATGATTCCAATTTCCTTCTTGACATCATATGTTCTGTTAAAATAATTTATTTATTTTTCATTTATAACATGTATGTTTTTTTGGTTTAAAATAAATTTTGTAAAATGATGCTTCATATTTCTCTCTCAGCATCATATGTTCATGTTAAAATAACTTATTTGATAGTTTTTTATTTTATTACTAAACTAGCAAAGTTTCATTTGCTTCAAAGTTTTCTATATCTAATGTATAAAATTGAAATTATTCTTATACATAAAGGAGGTGGATTAATAAGGAATTTTAATTTGGATTAAAGGAGGTGGGTTAATAAGGAATTTTAATTTGGATATTGAGTGTATGTATTTTAGTAAATTATTTGAGTTTATTTGTTTATATAGGTTTTGAGTGCGTCTGGGGAGAAACGCGTTTCTCCATCGCGTATGGAGAAACGGGGCTTATTATGTCGCGCGACGTAAGTAGCCAGTTTCTGGATATCCTTTACAAAGCTTCTGGATATCCAGAAGCTTTGAAATGGATAATGAAGCTTTGTAAAGGATATCCAGAAACCAAGTATTTTTCCTGGATATCCTTTACAAAGCTTCTGATATCCGAAAGCTTTGAAATGGATATCAGGAAGCTTTGTAAAGGATATCCGAAAAATATTTGGTTCTGGATATCCTTTTCAAAGCCTTCCTGATATCCGTAGTATCCAGAAGCTGATGAAGTGATATCCAGTTTTTGTGGCTAGGTATGTCGCACGACATAACAAGCCCCGTTTCTCCATAAGCGACGGAGAAACGCGTTTCTCCCCAGATTTTGTGATAGGTTTTTGGGTTGAAAGGCATTAATAAATTAAATCGAAAAAGAAAAAAAAAATGGCACTAGCATCTAACACACACCATCAGCATTAGCCATTAGCTATTAGCCATTAGCCTAGCCTATCCGCTTGCATTCGTACTATAATCCAAATTTGTCCTAACACACACAGACAAATCCCCTTCACCTTTAGATTCCTATGCCTAATTGCTACAGACAAACAGCTTTCCCTCTCACCCATTTAAAAAATTACACAAACAATCCCATCAATAGATGCCACAAAATACACACACACACACATAGTTCCCACTCACTGTTTTCCTTTTCCTTTTCCTTTTCCCCTCCCACCCACCACTTTCCCAACACATTTTCCTCCTCCCCAAACATCCTCTCGGAATTCCCCCATTCTCACTCCGCCTTCCTATTCCACTTTCTCTTTTCTCTCCCCCCCCCTCACTCCATTTCTGTAAAAGTTATTAGGGTTTGGTTTTACTACACAATATGCCGGCACCGGCGCCCGATGACGGAGTGCCGTACTCGTTCGCTATTGAATACGATGGCCCACCTATTTCACATGACCTTCCACGAGCTGTTCCCATCATTGTTAACAAGATTCCCGTCGCCGCAGTCGTCTCCGAAGGTTGTTTATCTGGTAAACTATCTATGCCTGTTGTTCAACCTATTTCCGCTTCCGATTTTACTAATAAGTTCTCCAAAGAGTTGAAATTGGCTTCGGAGAATATTGTTTCACCTACCTCCGTCATTGGTTTTCATGATGGTGTTGGTGATGCTCATGGTTATGCTGGTAAAGTGTTGAATTTAGGGTCTGAAAACACTGTTTGTACCACTTGTGAGGTTGGATTTGAGGAAAGGGATTTAGGTGATACTGATTGTACGTTGCGTGGTGAGTTTGTTAGTTCTGGTGAATTTTCCGATGTTATTAATAGTTCAATTGGACTTGGGTCGTCTTCTGTTAGTCATGATCATTCCAATGAGTTGTCTGGTAGGGTTGGCAGTTCGGAAATTTTGGGGTTTTCGGGTAGTTTGGATCAATCAAGGGATTTATCCGGGAATTCCCTTGCGTTTAGGGTTTCAAATTGTTGCAAGGAGGAGAGCTTAGAGTTTAATGATTTGAATCATCCGGATTGGGCCTCGTCACGGTCAGCCTTGAGCTTCGATTATCCCTCTTCACGAGTTTCTTCTTTTAAGACCGCTGATTGCAATAATGATTCCGCTTGTGATTCGAGAAGGACCCCAGTTGTTACTTTTCGTGATATTGAGTCCGAGACCGACGATGTTTGTGAGGATTTTAGTCTAGCTGAACACGTAGTTGCGCGGGTAAAAAAGGAGCCTGCAGTGAAGGTAAGAAAAGGGGCTTGTTATCGATGTCTTAAGGGCAGTAGGTTCACTGAGAAGGAGGTTTGCATTGTTTGTAGTTCAAAATATTGTAGTAGTTGTGTACTTAGAGCAATGGGGTCAATGCCAGAGGGAAGGAAGTGTGTTACCTGCATTGGATATCCAATTGATGAGGCAAAGAGGGGGGACTTGGGTAAATGCTCTCGAATGCTCAAGCGATTGCTTAACAATTTGGAGGTTCGGCAGATAATGAAGGCTGAAAAGCTCTGTGTTGTGAATCAGTTGCCACCAGAGTATGTATGCGTGAATGGAAAGCCTCTTTGTTATGAGGAGCTGGTTATGTTGCAGAGCTGCCCAGATCCTCCTAAGAAGCTAAAACCAGGAAATTATTGGTACGATAAAGTATCTGGTCTTTGGGGGAAGGTATGAAACTCAAAGAGTGTCGAAACTTTAATGTGCTTGTTTTTTTATTTGTTATATCATCATGGAGCTGACTGTTATGTTATTTTAACAGGAGGGAGAGAAGCCCTCAAAGATCATTAGTCCCCATCTGAATGTTGGGGGTCCAATCATGCCGGATGCTAGCAACGGAAATACAGGAGTCTTTATTAACGGTCGTGAGATAACGAAAGTTGAGCTTCGAATGCTACAGGTCGTTAATTTTGTGCCAAAGTTCTGTTGAAATAAGAACATTAGAAAATATTAGTAACAGATATTTGATGTTCATTACAGTTGGCTGGAGTCCAGTGTGCTGGTAACCCACACTTCTGGGTGAATGATGACGGTTCATATCAGGAAGAGGGACAGAAAAACACGAGAGGATACATCTGGGGGAAGGTGAGTTTTCTATCTGCTTGTTTAGTATCTATTATGTTTGCAGCAGTTTTGAACATTGCCTTAAACCTTAGTTTCCTCTCAGGCTGGAACGAAGCTGGTTTGTGCTGTATTATCACTTCCGCTTCCATCAAAATCTACTTGCTCCCGGGAGGAGCAAGTGAATAGCGTACTTAGTAGAAATATCCCTGACTACTTTGAGCAGAGAACAATCCAGAAGCTTCTTCTAATTGGATGTAGTGGATCTGGGACGAGTACCATATTTAAGCAGGTAATTTTTAGTTTATTTGATTTGAGTCATCTGCAAATTTTGTTTTCTCGAGAGTTAAGACTACTTGTAATCCATTCACCTGCTGCTTGCTTAATGCGATTATGGGTACTTATGTTGCTCTACTGTTTTGTCATTTTTGTTCGCGGTTTAATGCAAATTTACACACATTTCATAATAGATGCATTACAATGGTCCATTTTTATGTTCTACCTCATTGAAGTTTGCTTAAAAAAACAGGCTCCGTAATTTGGTCATAAATATGCATGGCTAGACAGTAGAACCACCCATACCACTTCAGGATTCATGTTAATTCATTTTATCTTTGAAACATTTTGATTAATTTAGAACATAATTTGGAGGTTTTCGGTAGTGCTGTAACTTTTGTTTTGCTGGAGTCTATCTTCTTGCAGTTGTTATTTTGGTTTTGCCTATCTTGTTTCCCCTCTAACAGGCAGCTCTCTTTTCTTCTTAGCACGACCAGCTGCAAAGTAGACACTTAATATGAATAAAAGATTCAGATACATGAGTATCGGCGAGTGGAAAATTGATTATTCTCTTAATTTCTTTTCAATGGATCTCCTCTTTGCTCAGCATTTATTTAAACAAACAAAAGCTCAATGCCACTTCAAACTTTGAAGCTAAAGATATACTCCCTCCATCCCATACTATTGGTTACTAAAATTGAATGCGCGGGAATTAAGGAAAAAGTAAGTGTTGTGAGTTTGAAAAGTAAAGTAGGAGAGAGAAAGTGGGGTATGAAGATTTTTTTGTGTGAGTATGGAAAGTGGATCTCATTGACATTTTGGGATAGTAACTAATAGTATGGGATGCCCAAAAGGGAAATAAGTGACCAATGGTATGGGGCAGAGTATAACTTTAGGTGATACCTTTTCTCTTTTGGTTGAATGCTCTTGTAAAATATACATGGATCAAATATCCTTAAATGCTTGTGTTTTCGATACCCTGCTGATGCAAGTGTAATGATCAATTCAATATTATAAAGTAAATGGCCAATATGATTAGAGATTTCCAACAAAAACATAATTGTCAGAATAAGGGAGGTTCATATACATTGGCAACTTTTAAATATTTTTCATAGAGCTATTTTGGCTAGTTATGGCTTAAATGATATGTTGTGAATTATCTTTTAATTTTGGTGGTCATGGAAGCAGTTCAGTTTATTTATGTTATAAATTTGTGTCATCAGGCGAAGATCCTTTATAAAGACATTCCTTTCACCGATGATGAGCGTGAATGTATCAAGTTGCGTATCCAAAGCAATGTCTATGGCTACCTTGGTATACTCCTTGAGGGCTGTGAGCGTTTTGAAGATGAAGCTTTGAATAAAATGGGGAAAGGTAAATTTTATAATGTTTTCAACTAGGAGCCCTTTTTAGTTAGTTTAAATTTCGTTCGTTCTTTGACTTGATTCCTCGTGGATTTGTGGAAGCATATCAAGTATTTGCATCAGTAGTACAGTTGACTTTTTAATAGGTCAAATTTTGGTAACCTTAAAGCAACATATCACGACAACATTGCCCAGGTTCATAACTCTAAATTGTCTCTGGAAGTCATTTTTCTGTTTAAACTGTAGGGACTGCTGATGAGAAGGCTGAGAAAACTATCTTTTCCATCTCTCCAAGGTTTAAAGCGTTCTCCGACTGGCTTCTCAAAACTATGGTGTCAGGTAACTTGGAAGCAATTTTCCCTGCTGCAACACGAGAATATGCACCAGTAGTGGAGGAATTGTGGAGGGATGCAGCAATACAGGCCACATACAAGAGAAGAAGTGAATTGCAAATGCTCCCTAGTGTTTCCAGTTATTTTCTAGAGCAGGTAATATTTTTCTCGTGCAATTGTGTTTAGTGTGGCTTGTTGATCTCCTTCTCATGTAATTGTGCTGGGTTAACCTTGGAGATCAATATATTATATATGGATGATCCCTCGGTGTATGTTAACTTGTTTGGACATCAACTCTTGGTATATGAGGGTTGGATATGATAGGGATAACTTGATGGTGTTATCATTGCAATTACTAAACACAGAAGTATTTCATAACGGCCATTGTTTTTTCTTCCATGTATATTAGTTCACTAGCATTTTTCTTATCTTCATGGGAAAAATGGAGTTATATACTTATATGCCACATGTAGATGATTTATCTTGAATCTGACTCGTCAATGTTTCTATACACTGTTTCTCTTTTCAGGCTGCTGACGTATTGCGAGCAGACTATGTACCTTCAGATGTGGACATCCTATACGCGGAGCATGTTACTTCATCCAATGGGCTTGCCTCTGTGGATTTCTCATTCCCCCAGCCCGCAACCGATGATGGTGCTGACAGTGTGGATCAGCATGATTCGCTGTTGAGGTAGCTAACTTGCTTGATATATTTTGTTATATTTATGGAAGTTATAGGGCTATAAGATTTGGCATAACCATGCATCGCTGTGTTAATTTGGGCTTTTGCACCAGGTCTAGTTATGAATGAGTGCACACCTACACACAACATAGCCTTTTCTAAGGCTGTTAACTACTCCCTCTGTCCCAAAATGAATGTCCAAAAACTTTTCAAGATTGCTCTTGATCAAAAGAAAATTTGAAAAAATTTTGGACATTCATTTTGGGACGGAGGGAGCATTAATTTGACTAGATAATTTTATTTTGATAGGAAATTTGACTAGATAATTTTATTTTGATAGGAATTTTGTCTAGATAATTAAATCAATCCATTAAGTTTCTTGTCATTGCCCTCTTTGTCGCTCAGATTCCAACTAATTCGAGTGCAAGCAAGAGGTTTAGGGGAAAATTGCAAATGGCTAGAGATGTTCGAAGATGTCCGACTGGTTATTTTCTGTGTGTCCTTGAGTGACTATGATCAGAACACTGCTGATGGGGATGGTGAATTAGTGAACAAGATGACGCTGAGCAAGAGATTCTTCGAAAGCATTGTCTCTCACCCAACCTACGATCAAATGGACTTCCTTCTACTTCTCAACAAATTCGACGTCTTTGAGGAAAAAATAGAGCGGGTCCCTTTGACTCGCTGCGATTGGTTCAGTGATTTCCATCCACTTGTCAGTCGAAATCGCCATAACAAGAACATAAGCAGCAACAACATCAACCATAGTCCCTCGATGGGTCTGATAGGGGCACACTACATTGCAGTGAAGTTCAAGAGGCTTTTTTCATCTTTGACTGACCGTAAGTTATATGTTTCGGTAGTAAAAGGTTTGGAACCCAATAGTGTGGATGAATCTTTGAAATATGCAAAGGAAATAGTGAAATGGGATGAAGAAAGAGCCAACTTTAACTCAAGTGAATACTCAGTTTACAGCACGGATGCAAATTCTTTTTCTCATTGAAGTGGCTTGTAAGTGATTCTTTTTCTTCTGCTGGCACTTGCATTTGCCATTGTACATAGAAGAGGGTGCTTGTATGAGAAGGTGAAGCTCGTTTCCTCGTTCGTTTCCCTCCCTGTATGGTTCTTGATCTTGTCTTATCTTTTTTGTTTTGTTTTGTTATAATAGGCTCGGATACGTTTGATTGTTGTACCTGTTTGTGTAGCTTTTTCATCTAAGTTTCAATACAAATTGTAATATAGAATATCAAAGTGAACCTTAGTCAATTAATGATGTACCCAATCTGTTTAGCCTTGTTTATAGTCCCTGTCCAGTAATACATGTCACATTTGACTTTTCTTTCTCCGAAAGAGTAGTTTGAGCCTATCTCCGCCTATCCTTCGTGTTGGAAATAAAGAAATGGCTAGCTCGCTTCAGTTCTTTCGAAGCCCATTTCTAAGACAATTTTTGGTAGAATCTCTATTCCTGTCTTTCCCTTTGCGGTGTGCCTACTCCTTTGGGAGAAAGAAGGAACTCATCGCCTACTCCTTTGGGAGAAAGAAGGAACTCGTCGAATCCAAAAAGTAGTTCAAATCATTTTATCGAGACGAGTGTTCTAAAATGATTTTTTTTGAAACCATCTCTAGATTGTTAATGTAAGGAATGTGTTTTACTTGAAAATGCAATATTTATTTTGGGACAGGAAAAAAGAAAAGTGTGACTTATTTTATTATGATGAGACGGTGGAAGTAGTAATATGACAGTGTGGTTACTTTATTACTTGGTCCCTAATTGTTCATTGATCATGAGTATCTTTTGGACCCTAATAGCTGAATAGCTGACGCTTCTGTATAAAAGTAGGGGTTATAGTTGGCCTCTATCACTTCCTTGGTCCTAAAATAATAATAATGAATGAACATTTTGCAAGATGAAAAGGTTTATTTTTTTTAATACAGAGTAACTTGTATAAATGGGTCATCAAAGCCTCTGTGCTTGCTGACTTTAATATAGGGGCATATATATAGGGGCAAAGTTGTGTATATTCGATTTTACTTGCACCACCATCGTATCGTAGGTAGGTGAGAGCATTTGCGACACCAGAGTAATATTATTGTTGTTGAGAGTAACTTGTATAAGAATGTTTGCTATCCACTTTCTAAACTTTTAATTTTGTAGCATATAATGAGTATATAATGAATAGTGATTTTTTATTAAAGAAGATTTATAGACATTTTCTTAACTTTTAATTTTAGTTTTGCAAACATTTTCTATTTTTTTCAGGTATATAACATTAGTGAATTTCTTTTTAAAAGAAAATTTAGAGACAGTTCTATTGAAAAAAAAGTCATTTGGTACCAAAGATGTCCGCTTGCGATGCCAAAACTCTGCTCTCCTGAGAAAGGGAAGAAAGAAAAGTAGGAATTAAATTTTCTTGAAAATGGATATTGTTCTTGGGGCGAGTGAGTAGCATTTTTTGTACAAGTTCTTTTCGAAACTGCCATTTTATTGACTACAAGCTGGAAATACAACACTGATGAATTACAGGACAGATCCTATTTTACAAAAACTATGGAGAGGGGCTGCAGTTGATTGCAAACCTTCTCCACTTCCGGTGATGGGAATTTTTTTTTTTTTTTAAAGAGAATACCTAATAAACTCGGTCATCTACAAAACTGTATCGAGCCTGCTCTTCTGTGCTTAATAAAATGTTTTTACATGCCCAACCCAATCCTATCATCTTTTCTTTCAACGAGCTAATTTCCTTCCCTGCAGATTGCTTGCTGTCTTCTATGAGTTTGAACCAATTATTTAGACATGAACCTGAATCCGAGCCTTCACATAAATCCTTCCATTTGCTCGAGTCACATTGTCGGAGACTCTTACAAATATAGCATGCCTACACATATCAAATATAGGATGTTCAGGTAATGATAGTAAAAAATTAGGCCTATATATATATATACTCCCTCCGTCCCGCCCGAAAAGGCACAAATTTCCTTTTTGGGTGTGCCATTTAAAAAGGCACTTTCCCAAAAAGGAAAGTTTTTATTACTATTCCACCCACTCATTCTCTCTCCTACTTTACTTTTACACTCACAACATTCTCTCTCCTAACTATTCCTCCCGCTCATTCTCTCTCCTATTTAATTTTTCATACTCACAACATTTAAATTTTTTCTCTTTCCTACATCACTTTCCTTAATTTGCGTGCGAGGTTGGTTTTGTGCCTTTTCGGCCGGGACGGAGGGAGTATATCAATATTGACCATTGTACTAAAGATACGCCCTCATTATCATTTTTTTTTTAATTTTTTTTATTGTAGAATGGTTAAAATTGCTAAAAATATGCACCAACTATCCCTACTATGGAGGATAATGAGTATGTATCTAAAATACGGTAGAAAAAGTTGCTAAAAATAAGAGTGGTTAAAACTGAAACTTAATCAAAGTACAATGGTACGGTTCAAAATGTTGATAGCCCTAACAATTAAGTGCAAAATAAAGCTAGGCTAAACATTTCCAAGGAGAGGGTGCCAAAATCAATAGATGTTGCCTAACCTGCAATAGTCCCGTGATGACATCTTCAGTGCCTGCTCCATCTCGCAAACAAAGAAGAATACCTGGCTGCAAGTTCAATAAATTTGACAATTGCTTCAACACCAATATGTATTTCACCCCCCCCTCCCCCAAAACCACCAAAGGAGGCAAACTAGACAGTTTTTTATCAACTCACTTGACCAGCTTTTCCTGATCCTTGGCTGCAAACTTCCATGCATATGAAGTAAAAGTCCTGATCATTCAAGGATAGCATTGCCACTGTCGATAATTCTGGCACTTGGGTCCTGGGATGCAAGTAACCAATTCTAATGGGCCATCGTTGTTTGCCTGTTTCAAATATGAGGATATATATAGGTTTAAATAAACTCAAATACTCGGTTTCGACTACTCACTCCGTCCCAATTTTAAGTTCACACCTTCCTTTTTGGTACATCCCAGTATTAGGTTCACACTTTGCTTTATTCCTAAAAAAGGTAAATTATGAACAATGTAATGGACAAGTTTGACCTCATAATGCTTATAGAATAACAAAAAATAAACCAATACTTACCTTATTTTTTACCCACTTAAATTATGAATAGTGTTTTGGACAATAATGTACTCAACCCACTTTTCATTGCTTCCTTAATAAGCGTGCAAAGTCAAAGTGTGAACTTAAAATTGGGACGGAGGGAGTACTATTTATGGTGTCTGCTCACCTTTGCTCCAGAAAATATCAGTTTCTTCCTCTTTACTCACTTCTTCTGGTGAAGGGACACACCCCAACTGAATCCATGTATTTATTATGATCTCCAGCCTATCCTGAAGAATAACCTTGGAAAGTTGAGGCGCAAAACTGCAACCATTACACTCATAATTCTGGTCATGTTCTGAATGTGGCAATATAAGAGCAGAAGACCAACCTTTGTGAGGGTTCGCAGATGTACATGCTTTAACCCTTGATATATTCCATAAAGATCAATTGATGTGAAAATCGGATATACTACAAAGGGTAGACCTGCTAGCAATCTTTCAAATTATCATTGAGTTAGCAACACATGGATAATGTATATCTGTCATTAAGTTCTACTCACTCCGTTCCATAAAAAATGTTGCACTTTCCTTTTTGGTTCAGTACTAAACAAATGTCACAATTCTAAATAAAGAAAGAGACTTGTTGCATTTTTAGCATTGTACAAGTAACATACAAGTAAAGCACATTCCTTAAAAATGTAGACAAGTCAAATGTGACATTTAACTTGGGACTGAGTGAGTATAAAATTTCAATACCTCCTAATCATAAAAGGATAAAGCTAATAAGTATTTGTAAAAAGCGTGTGAGAGTATGGATACTTTGGTATCAGATGTATATGGAATTTCAAATTCTATAGAGATGGCGATGAAAAATAAAACCATAAAGAACTGGAAGATTATAGTAGTTTAGAATAAAATAAGTTGGAAATCACAAACCTTTGATTGCTTTTCAACATGATATTCAAGGCGGCAGCCAGCATAAGACCAAGGTTATCGAAACATACAGTTTGAATCTGAAACCCACACAAACTAAAAAGCTTTCATTGCAGAAAAGAGAATGTTAATCACAATATAATAAACTTACTAATTACAGAATCGCTACTAATTACAGAATCACTAACCTGTGCCTTGGCAGAAAGTTCACCAAGGTTATCTGCTATTGCAAAACTCCGATGAACAGCTGACTGTTAACATAACAAGTCAATCTATGCAAATTTCATAGAAGTACCAAAATTATGTTTAATGAAACACCATTATCAATAAAGAGAAAGAAATAAAATAGTAAGAGACGAAAGAAAAGATATAGACTAAATATAAGATGACCCCACATGATATACAGCGTGTCTTTCCACGGGAAAAACATTTATATGTATTGGGGCTTGGAACTTACACCAGTTGCAAGGTAGCAAGCGAGGCTGATCTGCTTCGCAATGTTGGCTACTGTGGCGAGAAGCAAGAAATATTGGGGAAACACAGGAGTCAGCAATTCAACTCCTATGCTCAAACTGAACATAACCGATGTTGAGAACCTAACTCTCTTCAAAACAATACAATCGTGAATAACATAAATATACAAAAAAGTCCAGCAGCACTAAGGAAGTTCTTTTACTCCCTCCGTCCCGAAATGAATGTCCATAAAAATTTCAAATTTGCTCTTGATTAAGAGCAGATTTGAATTTTTTTTGGACATTCATTTTGGGACAGAGGTAGTACCAAACAAAATAACTTAGGCAGTCGCAAGCATGAAAAAACTCACTGATTAGTGACATTACAGAGAATGAAGGAGCCACATTTAGTTGGAGATTTAGAGGAGAGCTATACCTTCAGATTCGTATCAAAAGCAGAGGCTAGGCTAGCAGTGTAGATACATCTACAAAATCTCCCAAGCCCATCCTTCAAAACCCAATTGAGGGCAGCTGCTGATGGAAGTGAACGAGCATATCCAATTCCAATAGCCCTAAACATTGCCTAAATCAACCAATGTCAATGAATCACTGAACATCCAATCAGTTGTAACAAGAAAATGACAAAGAAAATTACACAGATATTATAGTCTCAAAAAGGTGCTCAATAGTCAGCGAAAAAAGTATTTACTCAGGTTACAAAATTTAACAAAAAAATGAGATTTTTTTTTCTTTTACTGACAGAGATCATATCATGGATATGCCACCAGATTCAAATGATGAAAATCTATCAGTAGGACCTAGTATGGATCATGCTATAGTAGATCATCAAACCATCCAAGTCAGGCAAACTGTAATAGAGCAAGTAAAGTAGAGAAGTCGGGAAGGGTTAACTAAAAGGGGTGGGGTTGTTTTATTTTAAATGTAGAAGTCCTGAATTCTGAATTCACATATGAAATTTTTTGAATTTATAAAAGGAGTGTCTGAAGTAGAAAAAACAAAGAACCCCAAGTCTTTCTCAATCCTATTGCACTTAATGGGAAAGATGAATTTGATACGGGCTTCTCTCTTTTAGCTGTACATGTTTTATTTCCACTCATTGTGCACACTGCACACTGCACACAGACTTCATGAACTTCTGCTTGATCCTGATGTTCGATCTGAACTTCATATGGTTGATTTGAGAAAAAAAATTCTCCTTGGTCTTTCTGACTTGTCGGTTCTCTCTCACTATATTCAATTATATTTTTTCCCTTCTGGCATGTCAAATGATTCACCTTCTAACTTGACAACAATAGATTCAAGATTATCATTTCAGGATATTGATGGGATTGGTTCAGTCCCATCTGATGTAAGTTGCTCAATCAAATCTGTTATCTCAAAAAAAAAAGTGGCATTGATAATTCTGGTTCATAAGTGTTGCAGCAAAGTCCTCAATTCTTTATCTATGTTGAAATGTAATCGGTATGATTAAAAGTGCATAAAAATAAACAAATAAATTACCTGAGTTGCTAGAACCTGAAGAGCAGAACTGAATACTCTATGCAAGAACTTCCATTTCACATATTTCAAATAATTATCACTAAAATCCCGTGGCAAAAAGAAATTCCTGATACCCAACCCACAAACTCCAATCAATCTGCGACACCCACCTTCAAAATCATCAAAAAAAGGAGCATTTTTATCAACAGAAACCAAGTGTAAATCACTTCCATCCCAAAAATAGCGAGAAACAACACTTTCCGACTCCCGAATCACAACCGGAAGATGGGTTGGAACAGTGGGCAATTCAAGCCTGTTTATTTTCTTTTCTTGGAACTGGAAATCGAAATTGAAGGAGGTCTTCAAAGAATTTGAGACTACTAGAGGTTTATGAGACAAATTTTTGGGTGGAAAAGCAGAAAAGTAGGATGGCCATGGCGATTGGAGGTAGGGAGGAGGGCAATTTGATGGAATTAGGAAGCTTGATTGCATCAGAATGTAAGAAAATTTATTGAAATTGTTTTCAACGTACAAATGTAATTTGAATATGAGGGTGTGTAATGAGATTTTCCCGGAATTTGATTTTCGGAGTACGGTCGGCTATAGAGGGAGAAAGCTGTAAACAATAGGGTTTTACAAAAACCTCCCTTTTCTGGGCGGAGAAAATACAAGTTGATAAGATACGACGCCGTATTAAGCTCTGAATGACGCATTTTATTCAAGTATTGACACACGGACCTTGAACGGCTGTTGCCAAGGTTTTACACAATCTAGCGTAAAACTTCCACCGCTAAATAATGAAAATTAAATGGTGTAAGACTGTCTACAATGGGCCGGATGAAATGGGGATGAAATTCATTTCATTCACCTTACAATGGGCGAATGAAACTGGGCCGGATGAAACCACGGGATGAAATGTTTCATCCGGGTTGAAACATATTTTGGTCCTTTTTTTTTTTTTTTTTTTTTTTTTTTTTTTTAACTTTCCACGTGTAAGACTAGTATTGGATATATGAAAAAAAAAATTATCCCAAATCTTTGAGCTTAATTATCACCTGATAAATTAATTTTTTTTTAATTTTTTTTTTCACCAAAATTCATCATTTTTTTTCCCTACAAATTGATAAAAGTTTCATTTGATTTGGACACAAAAAAAAAACACTTAGTTTTCAATTTGGGCTGAATTATTACCTAGTAAATTAATTTTTTTTTTAATTTTTTTTTTCACCAAAATTCATCATTTTTTTCCCTACAAATTGATATAAGTTTCATTTGATTTGGACCCAAAAAAAAAACACTTAGTTTTCAATTTGGGCTGAATTATTACCTAGTAAATTATAATTTTTTTTAATTTTTTTTCACCAAAATTCATCATTTTTTTTCCCTACAAATTGATATAAGTTTCATTTGATTTGGACACAAAAAAAAACACTTAGTTTTTAATTTGGGCTGAATTATTACCTAGTAAATTATAATTTTTTTTAATTTTTTTTTCACCAAAATTCATCATTTTTTTTTCCCTACAAATTGATATAAGTTTCATTTGATTTGGACACAAAAAAAAATACTTAGTTTTCAATTTGGGCTGAATTATTACCTAGTAAATTATTATTTTTTTTTATTTTTTTTTCACCAAAATTCATCATTTTTTTCCCTACAAATTGATATAATAATTTTATTGTCTTTCATTACTTGTGTCGCGAGCTATGTTTATTGTAATTTTTCTTATTTTTAATAATAATTATTTTTTTAACCAAATTTCATCATTTTTTTCTCTATAAATTGATATAAGTTTCATTTGATTTGGACACAAAAAAAAAAAAAACACTCATTTCTCAATTATCCTTCTTCATTTTAGCATTTATTTAAAAAAAATCATTATATTTTTTTACCTATAAATTGATGCAATATTTTTTTAATTAAGTGTGAAATATTTTTTTAATTATAAATAATAATAATAATTATTATTATTTTACTAATCATAAAAATAAAGAATATAAATTAAATATAATAAAAGTAGTGGGGTATAGAATGATGAGTTGGAGGGAGTTGAAATTTAATTTAAGTTAGCCATTGGAGTGGGGGTAAATGAAATGGGTAGATGAAATATTAGGTGGATGAGAAAAAGTGTAAAAAGTGTTAGATGAAATGGGGGAGTGGGATGAAACCACTGTGGGTAGTCTAAGTATTAAAAGTAAAGTAGGCGGGAGAAAGTGGGTATAAATTTTTTATTATGAAAATAACAAGTGAGTGTTTATTTTAGATAATAAAACAACTAAAAATCTTAAAATAAAATAGGATATATCAAAAAAGAAAGTAACAACTTTCGTAGGGAGTATAAAATATAAAATATTTTGTATTGAATAGAGTATTTCATGTTATACTCCATAGAAGGGTTTTTTTTTTTTTTTTGTAGTAGCAGTTTGAATTTATTTATTTTTCCAAAAAACTTTATTTTTAGATTTTTTACCATTTTTTATTTTACGGTTCATTATATATTTACAGAACTAAAAATTTGAAAATGGTTAATAAAAATATTTATAATTTTTTGCTAGTCAATAATTACTAGAAGTCAATTTTTTTTTTCCTATAGTTCATTACACATTTGCATATTTTTTTTTCTGGATATATTCCCTTTTAAAAAAAGATTTCTCGAAATAACAACCCTTTCAAACTATTTGCCAAAATGTCAATTTTTTTAAATTCACTACTTTTTATGACGAGTTTAGTTTTCATCCATTAAAACTCGCTACACCATATAGCGAGTTTATTTTATTTTTGAATTTCTAGTATATTTATCTGTATAATAAATAATTTTATTAAATTTTAAACTAGCTAAACGGTTTAGCGAGTTTATGCGGATTTGTTTTTTACATATAAGGTTGGGGACATATTTTTTGCAAATCCTAAACACACACATAATTCTTGAGAATAGAGAAAGGGAGAAGAGAGTTGCGAAAAAAACTCAAATTTTACATCTTTTAACTTCATAATTTGTCAAGAGTAAAAATCAAGATAAATCTTCAACATTTCAATCATTTTATATACTTGTGTTTATATGTAGAGTTAGTTTTTATTGTGTGTGTTCGTACAATATAAATATGAATGTTAAAAATAGGTTTTTGAATGTTTTAACACTTTGATTTTGTAATGTAAGATTAAAAATGAACGGATATTCACTTATTTTAATGTGCTATTGGGGAGTGATGATGAATATCCATTTTATTTTCCTCATTTCCACAACAGATTACTCTCTTCCTGGCCCACCTGCATACACCCCAAATAAAGAAACGTGGACATATCAACCATCAACAAAAAATAGTCCACTGTGATGATGTACCTAACTAAACTGACTGGGTGTAATTC
This sequence comes from Adenophora triphylla var. japonica, assembly GCA_022495995.1. Classification (NCBI taxonomy): domain Eukaryota; kingdom Viridiplantae; phylum Streptophyta; class Magnoliopsida; order Asterales; family Campanulaceae; genus Adenophora; species Adenophora triphylla. The sequence goes on from JAFEMH010002204.1 coordinate 141,719, forward strand.
CCTCCTCAACCTCTAGCCTCACCCTCTTCTCTCCCTCCAAAATCTAAGTAACTGTCCACTGCAATGGCCAATCAAATAGTCTATTTGACTGGGTGTCAGGCTCTGCATATACGCCGACCTCGGCCTCTGGCTCAATGTGAGGCTCGGGCTCTGCCTAATCATGTAAGTTCATCCCACGTTGCGCCTGTCTAGGTGCACGATGTCCACGTCTCCGAGGCTGTCTAGGTGCCACACCCTGGGCATGATCAACCGGTACGGAAGGTGGATCAGCCTCAAGTCGCTGCTGCTCTCTCAAATGTGTGAGAGTATACTTGAAAAGCCTCCACACCACAAGTCGAGATGTACCTAACTAAACTGACTGGGTGTAATTCCCTCCTCAACCTCTAGCCTCACCCTCTTCTCTCCCTCCAAAATCTAAGTAACTGTCCACTGTAACGGCCAATCAAATAGTCCATTTGACTGGGTGTAGGGCTCTGCATATACGCCGACCTCGGCCTCTGGCTCAATGTGAGACTCGGGCTCTGCCTAATCATGTAAGTTCATCCCATGTTGTGCCTGTCTAGGTGCACGATGTCCACGTCTCTGAGGCTGTCTAGGTGCCACACCCTGGGCATGATCAACCGGTACGGAAGGAGGATCAGCCTCAAGTCGCTGCTGCTCTCTCAAATGTGTGAGAGTATACTTGAAAAGCCTCCGCACCACAAGTCGGGATGGACAAACCGGCCTCATCCCTAATAATGCCGGCTTCGTTGGTTACAGAACACGCTTTAGGTTTTGCACTTGTTTTTTATAACATATATTATGAGAGTGAGACATAATTTACTAAATCGAAGTAAAAAAAGTAAGATAGAAATAATGAGAACAATTTAATAAATGCTTACCAAATCCTACAAAAAAGGGGCTAACGTCCGGTAACAAACCTTCTCTATATCCAACGGGTTTTGTACAAACATGCACATGATCCTCCTATACCAAATCACGTATGGATGAGTATAATGCATGAATTCATATCCCATCTGCCCATCAACCACTCTATCCCCCCGTTGTTCCCAAGTTGTTATATACCGTTGGTGTCGGGTACTCCAAAGGACATGGTTGTTACCGCGGCGGTCAACCTTATGCAACTCCTCCCCTGTGTCACACAGTTCTAGGATCCCCTGTAACATGTCGAACTGTGTCAACACACGACTTGGGTGGTGCCACTCTACCTTCTCAAAACAGATAAAAGGGACTATGGACATACAAATGGCCTCCCCCTGACGGCAATAAGCTGAAGCCTGTCGATCTCTATATGGTTGCCACAATACCTGATCTTCAGTCAATTTCGCCAACTGTTCTTGATAGTTACGAAGGTTGTGTACATTAAGATATTCAAAAGATAACCATCAAATTCACCTGAAATTCAATAAATGGAGAAGTATAAGTCAAAAATTCCAAAATGTATTAAACAAGAACATTTCAGATGGAAAAGTAATTTATAAATGTATACCTGCACCTCAATGGAAGGTTGCTCTGATCCTTATTTGGCATCAGAGAAATAGGTTGCTTACATGGCAACCTATTTCATGCCCAAAGTTGTATCAATAAAATATATATATGAAATACTACTCAAAACATATGATTTCAAATTAAATAAAAAAAGAAAACAAAATCATAACTTTTAATTAAAATGTTATAGAATACCTGCAGGATATTCAGAAATCCACCACATTGGCTAGTCTCGGGGTGAGTGGCATAACAAAGTTCCCTATATAAAAAGGGTAAACACGCAATACCCCAGCTGCAATTGTGTATCCTCTCAATATCTTTAAGCAACGAAAGATAAAACAGCTTCACCTTTTTGTTAGTATGACTAGGCATCAAATTAGCCCCAAGGGCTAGCAAAATGTAGGCACGCATATACCTATCAACCAGGTCTGGGGGGAGCATAGGGAAGGCTACCAAATTTAGAAAAATGTGTCTTAAGCCACTTAAGCTTTATACTGCTTTCATCAAATGCTGCATCAGGTGGGACAACACCTAGAAGCTCCGCACATAAGATTCACCAATTTGGAATCACTGGCAAATCTGAATCGGTAACAGATAACCAATCAATCGGCAACCCGAAAATCATGTCGATATCTTAAAACGTGATAGTCATCTCACCAATAGATAAGTGGAATGTATGGGTTTCTGTACGCTATCTCTCAATCAACAACTCAAATAAATCTCAGTCATACTGCACTCTCCCGATCAAATGAACCCCCAAAAACCAAGCTGCTGCTAATCTTTGTTGAATCACGGGAGCTAAAAACATCAGGCAGGGTCGCACCACGGCGAAATAATAAACTCGCAACCACATGTCCTGCCCAAATATATATCGAGCTTGGTGGGCATGATGTAAAGTCAACACCCTGCCATCAAGAGGCCTAGGATTAAGAAAAATATCAATCTGTTAATCAAAATAACACAAGTATTATTTTTAGTAAATATAAAAAATGATTAACAAATAAATCATAAATCAATAAAATAAATCGTAAATCAATCATAACCAAAAAAATCCCTAATTTTGATAAAAAATAAACCTAATTTTTTCAAATAATCACAAATTAATCAAATTCAACCAAAACCCTAAAATTCGTTTAAATAAATACTAAATCAATGGAAAAACATACCAAATAAATCCCCAAAATTCGTTCAAACCAATCCTAAATATACCAAATTATAACTAAACCATAACCCTGAATTTACAAGCACAACTAATCCAAACCTTGAAAAAATGAAAATATAAAAAAGAGAACAAACACTTGCATGTTAATTTTGAAGAATCAACTAAATGAATGAGTTTTGAAAATGGGTTGCTCTCCTCTTTTCCTAGTTGTATTCGTCCTCTTCTCCTCTTCTCTTCCTAGTTTTTTTTCCTTCCGTTCTATCGAGCGGAAGGGAAAGACCCATTTCGTTTGAACTCGCTAAATGGTATAGTGAGTTCATTAATGACGTAATTTATGTTTAATTCCCGAAATAATTACTGAAAAATAATAATAATAATAAAAATTAAACTCGCTACATGATGTAGCGAGTTTTAACAGATAAAAAGTAAACTCGCCATAAGATATGAGGTAGGGAGTTAAAAAAAAATGCAAATTTTGGCAAATAATTTGGAATAGTTGTTATTTTGCGAAATATTTGTTTTAAAAGGAATATTTTGAGATGTGAAGACTTTATCACTATTTTTTTTCCTGAGATGTGAAGACTTTATCACTATTTTTTTTCCATAGTTCATTATTATGAGTAGGTTTTATGAAAAATTATTTTTTCTAAACAAATAAGAAAAACTATTTTTAAAACGCGCGATGAAAATTTCGTAATTAACTGCAATTTCATTTAAAACATACGGTGACATTTTTGTAATTAACTGACATTTTTTTTTTAAAAAAATGTTAGTGTTTTTCATTGCCGGGTCTAATAATAAAGTGTCTAGTGTTAAAGTGTGTCAATTGATGTTTTCTAGTAACGGTGTAAGTGTGATGTACCCGATTTTTGAAATCAAACGGAGTCGCCACGCCATTTTTATTTTAAGGGCCAAAACTTTGAAAAATGTCCGAGATTAGAGATTTGGGTTCGGAGGTCAATTTACACGCCGGGAAGGACGTTAGTGTGCACCCGGAATGCCTCGTAAAACGAGTCTTCCAAGCTAAAAACCATTTGTTTGTGTGTGTGTGTGTGTGTGTGTGTGTGTGTTACTTTGGCAAAAATAAGTTGAAAATGAGGAAAGTAAAAATTGGGAATTCTTTATTAGACTTTGGACAGATCCCATGATTTTTGGTGTGATTTTTGGGTTGAGTTTTGGTACTCAAAAGATTTTTGGAAGTTGAAAACCATTTCTGCCAGAATGAAGAAGGCAGTGGACACTTGATTTGAAATGGACTTTAGGGCTTGAAAACTCCAGAATCTGGGAAAAGTCCGAGAATTAAAAATGTTCAAAACACCTTAAATAAGGTTTCTGTAAAAGAACTTTCCATTTTGGAGATGATTTGAGGGACTAAAACCTTCTGGAAATCTCAGATGTGAAATCTAGATTTCCAGAGACTGATGAACTGACCTTTAAATGAAAATTTGAAAAAAGGAGTTTTACTCAAGTAAAAAATAAAGTAAAAATATTTCTGGAAAGCTCTGGATGTTGGCTACAAAAAGTATTTTGTAGTCAACACCAAATTCCAAGTTTATCTGTGTCCAAAAAATTAGACCATGGACAGAGGTCTTAGAGAAATGCTACTGGACAGCAACATTCTCAAGAAGGAAATGTGATTTAAAAGGGGGTTTTGCATCTATGCTTGTCCCCATTTCCCTAGGTTTTGATTAGTAGTCACTAGACATTTTAGTGGTGATCTACTATATCCAACCATCCTTGGGGTACATTAGGACTTAAGCATTTCATTTGCTTGGGAAGGAGAATTTTGTAGAGATGAAATTAAAGAGAAAAATCAACTAGAGATTTAGAATATGGACCATTTGAGATGGTCATTTATGAAGATGAACTTCAATATGACCATCTTAGGTCAAAACTTAAGTTAAACTTGACATAAAGTAGATCAAAGTAAGAAGAACAAGATGAACAAGAAGTTGAAGGGGAGTTTTAGGGTTTAAAGAAGGAGGGCTTTACCAATGGTGACACCCTATCTTCCTAGGCTTGGAATTTGACTTGAGGAGTATCAAGATTTGGTGTTTGACTTGAGGAGTATCAAGATTTGGTGTTTGGATTTGTGTTTGGGTGGATTCAAGGCTTGAATGTGTTTAAGGTTTGATGGTAGAGTTGGTCAAAGAGAAAATAAGTAGATAACACTTAAGTCCTCTATGTTTTCTCTCTAATCCTCCTCCTAAGGGGTGATTTGAGCTTGGATTGGTGTATGTATGAGAGTATGTATGAGAGTGTTTTGAAAGTATTTTGAGTGAGTGGGGTTTGGGAAAGATTGAGGAGAAAATGGTGGCAATTCTAGTGAATTCCCACTGTTTTCTCCCTATTTTTTGCCAGAATACAGCTTCTATGAGCCAAATGTGTTGTGTAAACTGAGAGAGGAGGGTTCAATTTATAGCCCTCTGAAATTGACAAACATGTCCGCGCGGATTGGGTTGTAAACGTGCACTGTTCATTAAATGCAGCTCCAGACTTTGGACAGGAAGAATAAAATTCAAAAATTCCAGCAGTTTATGTTTTTCAACTTGCCCAATTCGGATTTTTCCAATTTCTTTTGCTTTTTTGATTCTTTCTTTGATTTATCTTTTTTTGGCAATCCCTAATCTACCCTTACTTGGTTAGAAATGTTAGGAATGTTAGGAATTGTTAGAAATGTTATAACTTTCGTTAATTTTCTAACGAAAATACTAACAAGCTCAAATTGGAGCACTTACAGTAGCCCCTCGGCGACGGCGCTTTCGAAGGAAGCGGGGTCGTCGATAAGAGTAAGGCTCCATATTTGACAGGATGATCAAGTGATCGAGTGGCTGAACCTATTTAATAGGCTACCTACGTATCCTTAAGAGGAATCAAGCCGGCCGTAGTTCGGGTCTTTGACCCTGGAGATGATGGCGTTTTAGGTGCCTCGAACCTGATGAGCGAGTTCTGCAGTCGGTTGCTGGAAAGAAACTCTGCTGGGGATAAGCGATGACCATTTTCGGTCAGATGGCTGAAATTGTATATCCGCTCTGCTGGGGATAGGAATGACCATTTTGGTCTGATGGCTGAAATTGTATATCCGCTCTGCTGGGGATAGGAATGACCATTTTGGTCTGATGGCTGAAATTATATATCCGCTCTGCTGGGGATAGAATGACCATTTTCGGTCGGATGGCTGAACCTAATGATAGGCTACCTACGTATCCTTAAGAGGAATCAAGCCAGTCGTAGTTCGGGTCTTTGACCCTGGAGTGACTGCTTTAGGGTGTCAACCTAAGATTTGACTATTTTTGGGAAGTCGCCCTGTGATCTGACTATTTTTGGGAAGTCACCCTGAGATCTGACTATTTTTGGGAAGTCACCCTAAGATCTGACTATTTTTGGGAAGTCACCCTGAGATCTGACTATTTTTGGGAAGTCACCCTAAGATCTGACTATTTTTGGGAAGTCACCCTAAGATCTGACTATTTTTGGGAAGTCGCCCTATGATTTGACTATTTTTGGGAAGTCACCCTAAGATCTGACTATTTTTGGGAAGTCGCCCTAGGATCTGACTATTTTTGGGAAGTCGCCCTATGATTTGACTATTTTTGGAAAGCCGCCCTAGGATCTGACTATTTTTGGGAAGTCGCCCTATGATTTGACTATTTTTTTGGGAAGTCACCCTAAGATCTGACTATTTTTGGGAAGTCACCCTAAGATCTGACTATTTTTGGGAAGTCACCCTGGTAATGATTTCGGTTTGTCGAATTAGGGGATGATTGCGATTTATCGCTTTCCTAGTGTTGTGTGTGATAGCGTCTTAGGTGCTTCAAACCTTGATGATGGCGCCTTAGGTGCCTCGAACCTTGGGTGATGGCGCCTTAGGTGCCTCGAACCTTGAAATGATTTCCCTTTGATGGTTTGGGATAGATGGTCTATTGATGGACTTCATTTGAAGGGATCGGTCTTACGTCTGCTGCCGAGGAAATGGATGGTAATGGGAAAAGAAACGGGATTCCGTTAACTTCGCTGGGGATTTTGTTAGCCTTTGTTGGAGTTTAGTTCAGGAGTATGAACCTAAATGGGGACTTAGTTCAGGAGTATGAACCTAAATGGGGACTTAGTTCAGGGGTATGATTCTAAGTCGAGGTTTAGTTCAGGAGTATGAACCTAAATGGGGACTTAGTTCAGGGGTATGATTCTAAGTCGAGGTTTAGTTCAGGGGTATGAACCTAAATGGGGACTTAGTTCAGGAGTATGATTCTAAGTCGAGGTTTTGTTCAGGAGTATGAACCTAAATGGGGACTTAGTTCAGGAGTATGATTCTAAGTCGAGGTTTTGTTCAGGAGTATGCTCCTAAGTCGGGGTTTCAGTTCAGGAGTATGAACCTAAATCGAGGTTGAGGGAGACTATTTGAGGGCATTCTCGCAGGGGAAGATTAGAGTTTACGAGGATTACCGGGGAAAAGGGTGACCGTGTTGGTCAAGTGGCTGGACCTATGGTAGGCTACCTACGTATCCCGAGTGGGAATCAAGCCTGGACGTAGTTCGAAAACTGCTGGGGATGGTCTTTGATGGTTCGACGGTATTTGGGAGTCACCCGAGGTTTGACTGTTTTTGGGAAGTCGCCCTAAGATTTGACTATTTTTGGGAAGTCGCCCTAAGGTTTGACTATTTTTGGGAAGTCGCCCTAAGACTTGACTATTTTTGGGAAGTCACCCTAAGATTTGGTGATAATGTTCTTTTAGAAAAGTAGTTGACTAAGATATGCTTTCATACCTGTGCTGTGCTTACCTGTAGCTGCCGGAAGGACTGAGGCTACGGCTGATGTTGATGAAGAGTTGTTGGGTTGCCGTTCGTGGAACGGTTTCTGCTGACGATTTGCTGTCTTTGGAGGCATTTTGACCTGAAGGAGGAGTTTGGTTGAGTCTGCATCTTGCTGGTGATCGTCAACCTTGTAGAAGTTGTTGAGTTTGTCTTCACATTGGGACTTCTTGCTTTCGAGAACTTGGTGTCTCTGACCGATTTGCATTTGAGAACTTGGTGTCTGTAACCGAATTGTAATTGAGAACTTGGCGTCCCTGACCGATTTGTATTTGAGAACTTGGCGTCTCTGACCGAATTGTATTTGAGACCTTGGCGTCTCTGACCGAATTGTATTTGAGAACTTGGCGTCTCTGACCGAACTGTATTTGAGAATTTGGCATCCATGACCGATTTGCATTTGAGAACTTGGCGTCTCTTACCGATTTGTATTTGAGAACTTGGCGTCTCTGACCGAACGGTAGACACTGGAGGTGATCTTCATTGGGGGCTGTTTTCATCCATTTGTGGACATTGGAGGTCGTCTTTAGCAAGTTGCAGACGCTGGAGCTTGTCTGTAGGTGCTGGAGGCTGTCTTCATCCATTTGTGGACATTGGAGGTCGTCTTTGGTGAAGATCATCCTTGCCGAAAAGGGGGATTTGATTTCACGTTTGAATTCCTGCATTCGTTAGTGAAGAGGAAGATGCATACTCCCTCCGTCCCACGTTAGTTGAGACTAACTTTTTGGGCACACCAATTAAGGAAAAGTAAGTGAGAGAAAAAGTGAAAGAAAATGTTGTGAGTATGAAGAATTAAATAGGAGAGAGAATGAGTGGGAGGAATAGTTAGGAGAGAGAATGTTGTGAGTGTAAAAGTGAAATAGGAGAGAGAATGAGTGGGGTAAATAGTGAAGATTCCTTTGCCATTTTGGGCAGTCTCAACTAACGTGGGACGGCCCAAAAGGGAAAGAAGTCTCAACTAACGTGGGACGGAGGGAGTATATGACATTCATGATGACAGATGCATGCATAGAGCCAAAAATGATTGTGAGAGTATCACTGCATATGCGTGCGAGATGATGCATTTACTTGCTTTCGAAGATGCACTTAGCCTAAGCTTTTGGCAGGGAATTTATGATCTTCAATCACTTAGGATTGTTCCTATTGATTCAAGTTTTGTGCATGCTAGATGAGCCCTGGGGAGATTTTTGCGGGGATGCATGGTGATGAGAGGGGATGTATGTGTCTGGAGACTGTTTGGAACAGATTTTGAACAAGTGGGGGGGGGGGGGGGGAGAGCCCTCGATCGCGGTTTAAACAACGGTTGTTGATGAGGTTTTGTTAACAGTATCACATGGACCTCAATTTTGATGAGATTGGATTCGGATCCTGGGTCTTGGTTGAAATTTTCCCTCTCATTCTTGGTCATTTGAAGCTGATGCTGACAGGTTCTAGGGCACGTTGATATGAGTGAAGCTTCTTTCATTTGGGTGAGCTGTGACTTTGGCCGAAACCTTGTTCGGAGAATGATTTGATGAATTTGCTGATGCCGGGAGAAACCCAGATCTCAAATTCCGATACTACGGGAAGCTGCTATGTACCAAGTTCTGAAGCTGAAATTCTTTCTTGCGACTTGATAAAATTCGGGTCCAAAAGACCAGCTTGACAAAGTCCCCGGATCCTGAGTAGGCAAAGTCCAGATTTTGAAGAAGTGACTTGGCGAATCTATCTCGTAGTGAAGGACCCAATGTGGACCCAAAGATGACTATAGAAGCTCCAGCTTGAAGAGCTGATACAGGAGAACCTGGGAGAACCGCTTAGCAAGCCCCAGTGTGAAGAAATTCAGAGCGGCCCCATTGCGCAGAGAGTCATCATGTGGCCGAGGAGGCACCCATCTTTTCAAATCTTAGTTAACCGATCCTTTGGACAAGACTCAGAAACGTTTACGTGCAGGGGCACATCTTTCGAAAAATGGGAATGAATCCCGATTTTGTGTATACACACTCGCTTTAGGTTTGACTCTTTTGAGAGAGTATAAGCATCACAAGGTGTGGAAAAGTGTATGGAAGCCCCTGCAGACAGAAAGACAGTGTTTGGCTCTATTTTCCTATGATGTAGAAAGAGAAGACTTGTCGAGACATTTGAAAACTTGTCTTATTCATGATGATCACAAGGCTGCTTAAAACCCTTTGTTAATGTTCGGGTTATTCAATCCCTAAATCTGATATGAACAAATATTTTGATTAATCACGAGGAGAAAGCCAACTGATATCGAGGATCAAGCTCGGAAGGGCGGAAAGTGTATAGGGATAATCCTTGATGAGAACGGATTTTTTTTTGAAATTTGTTTGTGATTTCGACCGGACCATTTCTGGTTGCCTACGTTCCCTTCATTATGAAGAGCTCAGGTCGCCGTAGTTCGGGCTTATCCCGAATGAAGAGAGAATGAGTGTGAAAATTCAAGACTTTGAGGTTCTTTTGGGAATTTGAGGATTGGAGATTCGAATAACATATCCCCTTAGAGTGTCCATGAAAGACACGGATGCGAAGCCCCAGTGGGACATCCACGGCAAGTGTTTGTGGAGTAGAAATGAATTATGCTCACATGAATCAAATTTGAATTTGCACAATCTTTGATTGGTAATTTTGAGCCAAAATGGATTAGATTCCAATTTAAGCAAGCAATGAAATATTAATTTGATTACGATGAAATTGCTATCCGATAGGAATTGCAGCTGGGTTTTCGGGCTTCGATCGGCCATCGGGTGATTTGGAAAATCATGACCTCTTAAGATGAGAGGTCGGCTGGGCCTTTTACTGACTGAACCTCTAAAGATGAGAGGTTGGCTTGCAGGGATGTGTTTGGGAAATCTATGGCGGGGAAGATTGATTACCTCTAAGAATGAGAGGTCAAATTTTGACTTTGACCAAAGGCGAGGGTAATGGGAGTATCCTCTAAAATCGAGAGGATGGCTTGGGATTGATTTAAGGTAATGGTGAGAGGAAGTCCAAGCTATCGACAAATTTTGCGAACTTGCGAGGATTCGGGCTCTTTTTTTTTTTTTTTTGATCATTGGAGAGCTTCTTGAGAAGTCGGGGACTTTTGCTGAATTGTGAGGATCGACGGTCCTCTTTTTTTTTTTTTTTGAGGTTCTTGTTTGAACTTTTTTTTTTTTTTTTTATTTCTTTCTTTTTTTTTGTTTTTTTTGTTTTTTTGCTTGGAAGGCCTCCTAAGGAGTTGAGGATTATCTTTGTCCTTCCCTCATGGCTTGAGATATTTTGCGTATCGCCGACTCTCGAAGCTAACTTCTTGGCCTTGCTTGGACTTCTCTCAGTAAGGGGCAAATGTGATGGCTAAACAGGGTTTCGAAACATGCCGATCTTGAAACGAAAGGATATTGTTTGGTGAGGGTGAGGTAATGGCTTTCCTGGGGGTGAAAGGCTTCAACCGCAATCCCTACCGGATGATCTGAACGAGATTAAGTCTTCATTGCTTGCTTAAGCTTTTAAAAGATCTGTGCCAAGAGATGCGAGCACATGAGATGCAAGATGGGGAGTTGGTGAGCCCCGATTTGAGAAGGATATCAATTGATTTTCTCACTCCGATTAGTTTAAATATTAATCATTTCGAAGAATTAGTGACTGAGCAGCACAAGTGATCGTCTAGGATAAAACCATTTCAATCAAGTGTAACGTGAGTGCGCAAGTGATGTCTCGAGTCTAGCAAGAAAAGAAAGAAGACTTATATAAAAGTTAGACATTTAACTACGAACTTACAACGACAAATGTCCAGGAAGGACTTAGGTGAAAGAGAAGTACTAGAACCTACGAAGGTTGACTTAAAAGACTATTTTAGAGATAGGTAGCCCCTAGTCTAGGCGCTCTTTGCTGTTGGACCATGCATTTACTCTTCGACGCTGGAGATGGGAGCTATCGCAGATCTTTCCACCAGGATTTCTTTGGCAATCCCTTGCTCAACCCAACTGTTTTCATTGCCTGGGATGACTGGTTCATCGATCTCACAAAAGGGCGAATCAAATTCCCTTATGCCCACGAATCTTGAATCACCAAACTCGACCATGTTGACATTCGGGTTGTTGTTTCTAGGGAATGGGTTACTGATAGTATTGGGCCCTTCAGGCACTTCTAACCTCCCTTGTTCAATCAAACTTTGGATTGCCTTCTTCAGGGGGACGCAATCATCTGTCAGGTGCCCATGGTACTGATGAAAGGCACAATGATTGGAGGTATCCAAAGGAGCATTGGGGTTTCTAGGCTGATAATTTTCCAAAGGCCGGAGCAAACCTTCTCTCACCAAACCTCTGAAGATATCACTCAAAGGCATCCCAAAGTTTCTCAAGTCTTGGAGTCGGGATCTGGATGCATCACGTTTCTTGGGAATAAAGGAAGTGGCATTGTTATAGTCCTGTCCCGCATAGCTAATCACTTCTTTACCTTTTGGTTGGGCAGGAGCTGTGTTGGAGGTGGAAGAAACCCGGTATACATGCGAGTGCGGCGGTCGGGCTGCGATTGTAAGCCTTTTGAACTTAGCCGGAATTAACCATTGCACGCAAGTCGGCGTAGGGGAAGTGGCGAGGGAAGCTCTCAAATGCGGCTTCAAGCATGATGAAAGATGTCTAAGCGCTCCTCGTCGGAGGGAGGAATGGCCATTTCACTAAGCTTCGGGTTCCACCTTTTATAGAAATCCCCAATATTCTCATCGTGGCGCCGCACCGTTGCTCGTGTCAAATCTGTTTGTTTCCCATTCCAAGTTGGCTTTATACTTATTCGTGAAAGTCTTGGTAATCTGTTCCTAAGTAGCCCTAGCTTGAGCCGCAATCGGAAAAACCATTTCAAAGCCCACGACTTCAAAGAGAGGCTGAAGTAGTCGGCCAACCGCTGGTTTGTGCATCCCTTAGCTTTCATTGCCAAAGTGTAGGTGTCCAAGTGAGTTTTAGGGCACGCACTTCCATCAAACGATTCGAGATTGGGCATCACAAACTTGTGAGGCGGGGGTACAATTGAGTCGGGATACATAGGCCGAAGAGCGGTGTTCCTTTTGACGGTCAATTCAGCGATCTGCGCTTTCATTTCCTTGTGTTGCTCCATAAACCAAGCCAATTGGGGATCCAAAGGTGGAGCGGGAATGCCACGAGCCGATATTTGAGCCAGAAGAGGACTAGCTGTTGGTGGTGCATTGGTAGAAGGAATACCATATCCGGAGCATAGGTGAAAACCCGTCCTTGGCCCAAATTACCCTGGGGAGTGTAGGTAGGAGCTTGGCCAAGGGATAGAACCCGGCGACTTCTTTGTTGGCTTCCAATCGGCAAAGAAGATGGAGGCAGATCTCGAGGTAGCCGCATGGCTTGGATTTCCGGAGTGAGGCCCATAAGTAGGCTTAAGTGCGGGCCCGCTGTCCCTGGTTGTTGAATTGCATGGCTGGTTGTGGCGAGGATGCATAACCGAGAGGATACAGTGGCCTGGTGATTCTTATGAAACTGGATGGGGGCTTGGTAACCCATTGAACCCCGAGTGAGAAATGGGTTTGCGGAAGCCGTGTGAGGAGCGGTGAGCTAGCATCATTCGAGGAGGAGCTCCTGACCGTTGCCCCAAACCAAACGGTGGTGGCATTCCAAACCGATGCCGCGAAAGTCCGGATTGATTGGTCCCAACCGAGGCGGGATCCCAATTTCTTTGTGGCATTCCTGGGTATCCCCAACCATGGGAAGGCATTTTCAGACCGACTTTGTCCCCACCGAGGAACCGCGAACCGATTTCAGTGCCGTCTGCCGCATGGATCCAGTGGTCTGTGGTTGGGGAGCTGGCTGACCCAGAGACCGAGAAGCATGGGTTCTGGTGGTAGTACCGTAGGAGGTTGGTGGTGGCATTCTGGAGTAGTCGGGGCGACCAAGAGCGGGATTGAGGTCTTCCTCTTCTTCCACAGTGAAGGTGCCATCTGGGTTGAGACTGGCGGCCAATCCGTGGCTTTTGATAGCCTCCATAAGGCTGTTCACCATTTGTGCTTCTGTCGCACTCTCATCTGTTCGGCTAAGCGATTCCATTGCGGTTACATTTGAGGAGTCCCGTGAGGCGGAGTGGTGTTGTCCCCATCATTACCGGCTGACGCAGACATTCTGGAACTCGGAGTCAAAGCAAACAGTGAAGCTGATGATGCACTTGATTCTTCCCAACTGATCAGACGGTGACCCGGTGCCCGAAACCAAGCTTTGTGCGGAGCTGCGGGGGGAAAGATACGTGGGTTCAGATATTTGGGATTTGAAGGAGGGTAGGTGTTTGGGCTCAAGTCTCATGCAACATGCAATTATTTGTTCTTGTTTACTTAAAACATGCTTTATTAACCTAATCGGTTGGAAAAGATTGCTCTTCTTTTTCGCAAACTACTCTGGATCCTGGATCAGTGGGCCCCGTCACTACGTCTATAAGCCCCTCGTATTCCACCTGTATTTCGACCTCCCAGGGTGGACAGCCCCGGGCGAGGGTCCTATAGGGCAAGCGGGTCCCACCGACCGAAAGAAAAACGATCCTAAAAGTCTGGCGGGTAATCGAGTCTTAACGAGCATTCAATGTAAATTACGGACAAAACTGACATCAAAGTCAAGATCATGTCCGAGGGCTCGACGAAAAGTCGGCATGATTTGGACTGATAAGCGTCCACAATTGATCTTGACTTGTCGTCAATTAGGCCGTAATTAGGCATGGAATAATCGTTAATTCTTGATGACTCAGTGTCATGCTGGGAGTCAGTGTGTAATTTGTGCCAGTCAGAGTCAAAGTCAAGGCGCCAATCAATATCTGGTCAAAGTCCGTGATGGAAAATCGGCAGAACTTCGATTGATTAGGGTCCCCGAAAGATATTGACTTGGTATGCCGACAAAGGCTTGAAAGGAAAGGTCTATACACAGACAGGGCATGACACAGACCAAACTAAAAACCAACCGGGTCTCGGACAAAAGTGTGTCACGGACAAGTGCATGGTCGACACGAGGCTCCATGGGATGTTTGGGTAGTCACATTGCTTGCACCGAGAGGCGTAATAAGACCAAACGGGCCACGACAAGGATTTCCCCGGGTTAGGGACGTAGTGTGCAGTGTAAGGTCACGTGCGCGTAGTGTGCAAGCAGTCTATCTTCTTTTTCTGAGTAAAATAGAAATTTTTCATGTGTCTTAAAAAGAATGATGCATGACTTTTTTTTTTTTTTGAAAATTTTCTTCTTTTTTTTTTTTTTTTTTAACTCCCTTTTTTTTAAAATTTTTTTTTTTTGAAAGTAAATGCACACATAAGCGCATAAACACAAAAATTCCAACGGTTAGGGACATGATTCCGACAGTCAAAATTTTGACTTTTTCCGAGGCGGCCAAAACAAACACGAAAATGTGCAAAAATCAACACACACAACAAACGATTTTTAATGCCGGGACGGAAGCTTGACCCTCAAAAGCTTTTCCTTTTTTTTTTAAAACAATGATACCGGTTCGTGGGATTGTTAAACCACAATTTATCCCCGACTCGTGTTAGGAGGCGATAACGGGAAGTTTAATGGTTTCCACCAATATACCAAATATCATTTTTTTAGAAAAAGCTTATTTGTCCCCAGCGGAGTCGCCACTGTGATGTACCCTATTTTTGAAATCAAACGGAGTCGCCACGCCATTTTTATTTTAAGGGCCAAAACTTTTAAAAATGCCCGAGATTAGAGATTTGGGTTCGGAGGTCAAGTTACACGCCGGGAAGGACGTTAGTGTGCACCCGGAATGCCTCGTAAAACGAGTCTTCCAAGCTAAAAACCATTTGTTTGTGTGTGTGTGTGTGTGTGTGGTGTTGGAAATGGGTAACGGAAAGTTAAGTTTGACTTAACGTTGACCTAGATTTCTAACGAAAGTTCGTTATGTGTTAACGGAACTAGTTACAAAATGTATTCTACATTTGTTGTAGATTATTAAACTCATTTAATGTCTCAAAACCATTTAGGGTGAATGAGAATTAATGACAATGGTCTTTTGTAACTTAACGAGAGTTAATTAAAGGGTGTTTAGTTTTGTTTGATGTGCTCGGCCGAGCAGAGTCCTTGACTCGGCCGAGCAGAGCACAGAAATAGGCCAAAAGTCTCTGGACTAGCTTGCTCGGGCGAGGCACAAGTATGCTCGGCCGAGCAGTATGATTTGCACGGCCGTGCAAGTCTCTTGACTCGGCCGTGCAGCCTGGTGCTCGGCCGTGCGAGTTCCTTGACTCGGCCGAGCAGATCCTGAACAGGCACTATTTCAAACAGAAAGTTGTGTCTCTTCGTGGGAAAAGACACCAAACCCCTTGACTCTCTATTTATACCTTTCCCTCCGAATTTCAATTAACAAATACTGTACTTCTACCCTTCCTACCCTCTAGTAAGATAGATTATCATACCCAAATCCTTGCATATTGTTGCATTCAATTCGTTCAAGTCCAAAGTTTCAAAACATTGTGTTGTTCGTAGATTAGTTATATTGGAGTGCTCCTTATAACTAATAAAAAGTCGTTTTATCTTACGAGAGTTTTGTCATTCAACCGTAAGCACTCTGCAAGGGACAAATAACTCTTACGGAGATTGTATCAAATACAAGACTCGACTTGATTTCTTTAATTCTTTCAATCTCCGTTACTTTTCTCGTCAGTTTTTCTGTTAAGTCTTAAAGAAGCCATACACTAGTTCCAACAATCGTAAGAGTTATTTTCGCTTCTTCAAGATCATCAAGATGGCAAACGAGAAAGACACCACTTCATCTAGTCAAGGGAATGTGACGCCTCCTTCGCAAGGTGATACTACATTCAACCATGTTGCTCCCGCTCCTACAACTCATCACCTCGGTCATGGTGAGAAACCCGCGAAATTCACTGGTGTGGATTTCAAGAGATGGCAACAGAAGATGCACTTCTACTTGACCACCTTAAGCTTGCACCGCTTCTTAAAGGAAGATCCTCCGGCGGTAGAAAAAGGTGATCCGGACCCCCAAAGGCGAATGGCAAAGGAGGCTTGGGCTCACGGTAATTTTCTTTGTAAAAACTATATCTTGAATGGACTTGACGATGCACTATACAATGTGTATAGTACGGTCGAGTTAGCCAAGGCGTTGTGGGACACCTTGGAAAGGAAGTACAAGATCGAGGATGCCGGGTCAAAGAAATTTGTCGTCGGTAAGTATCTTGACTTTATGATGGTCGATCCCAAATCGGTAACAACTCAAGTAGATGAATTTCAAATCATTCTACATGGGCTTGATGCCAAGGGAATGATCATGAATGATCCATTTAAGGTGGCTTCTATCATTGAAAAATTGCCTCCTTCATGGAAAGATTTCAAGAACTATCTCAAGCATAAACGCAAAGAGATGTCCTTGGAAGACATTGTTGTTCGTCTTCAAATTGAAGAGAACAATAGAATCAATGAGGCCAAGGTTGCTAAGGGCAAGATGGAGGCTAAGGTCAATCTCGCCGAGGCTAGCACGAGTGGTACAAAGAGAAAGCATTCCGAAACTGCCGGGAATGCTAAGAAAGGGAAGAAGAAGACCTCTAAGAAGTTCAAGGGTCTTGCTATAATTGTGGCAAACCGGGCCACTTGTCAAGGAATTGTCGTCTCCCAAAGAAAGAGGCGAACAATGTTGACCACATGGACCTAGACTTTGCAGCGGTTGTCTTTGAAGCCAACGTTGCAAATTTGGAAGAGAACCCTAAAGCGTGGTGGATAGATACCGGTGCTACCCGCCATATTTGTGGTAACAAGGAAAGTTTCTCCTCCTATACTCCCATCTCGGAAGAAAGCTTTACATGGGAAATTCTGCGACCTCCGATGTTCAAGGCATTGGAAACGTGATTTTGAAGATGACTTCCGGAAAAGAAGTAACCTTGTTGGATGTCTTTGCATGTTCCAGACATCCGTAAAAAATTGGTGTCCGGCGCTTTGCTTAGTAAGGCCGGTTTTAGACTAGTATTCGAATCCGACAAATTTGTACTAACCAAGAATGGTTTGTTTCTTGGAAAGGGTTACCTCGAGGAGGGCCTTTTTAAAATGAATGTAATGGCGTGATCCGCCAAGGTGCGATGAATAAAAGTTGTGTTCCTTATGTTTACTTGTCGGAAAGTTCTAATTTATGGCATGATAGATTAGGACATGTAAACCTCGACACCATTAAGAAATTAGCGAGACAAGATTTAATCCAAATGACTAAATCCGACTCGACTAATAGGTGCGAAGTTTGTGTTGAGGCAAAAATGACAAAGTCACCATTTAATGCCATACAAAGAGACACAACTCCTCTCGAGTTAATTCACACCGACATATGTGATTTAAAACTAGTGCAAACTCGAGGAGGTAAAAAGTACTTCATTACATTTATAGATGATTGCACTAAGTATTGCTATGTCTATCTCTTAAGAAGTAAGGATGAAGCCTTAGGGGCTTTTGAGACTTATAAGAAAGAAGTTGAGAATCAACTTAACTTGAAAATTAAGAAAATTAGAAGCGATAGAGGTGGAGAATATGAAGCACCGTTTGAAGGATTATGTTGGGAATCCGGCATAATTCATCAAACAACGGCTCCATATACCCCTCAATCTAATGGAGTTGCTGAACGCAAAAACCGTACTCTCAAAGAGATGAATGAACGCGCTTTGATCAGTTCAGGGCTTACCCGACAACTTGTGGGGGGAAGCAATACTCACTTCTAATTATGTTCTTAATAAAATACCCAAGAAAGGTATTGATAAAATGCCCTATGAATTATGGCATAATCGTAGGCCATGTTTTAAATACCTTAAAGTGTGGGGGTGTTTGGCCAAGGTTGAAGTACCTAAGCCTAAACAAGTAAAGATTGGTCCAAAGACCATTGACTGTATTTTTATTGGATATGCCAATAATAGTAGTGCCTATCGGTTTATAGTGCACAAATCAGACATTCCGGATATGCACGTAGGAACTACTATAGAATCAAGGAATGCGGTATTCTTTGAAAACATTTTTCCGGTTAAGGACAGGAAAGATGTAGGTTCTAATAAGAGAACACATGAGTCTACAACCGGTCCTTCTCAAATAGAAAATGAAGAACCGAGACGTAGCAAAAGGGCAAGAGTGGAAAAGACTTTTGGTCCTGATTTTCTATCTTACATGTTAGAAAACGAACCATCAACTGTTAAAGAAGCTTTATCCGGTCCGGATAGTTCGTTCTGGAAAGAGGCCATTAACAGTGAAATAGAATTCATAATGCTCAACAATACTTGGGAATTAGTTGATCTCCCTCCAGGTTGCAAACCATTGGGTTGAAAATGGATCCTTAAAAGGAAGTATAAGGCGGATGGATCCGTCGATAAGTACAAAGCTAGGCTAGTAGCCAAAGGTTTTAGACGAGAAGAGGGATATGATTTCTTTGATACATACTCCCTGTCACAAGGATCACATCCATTCGTGTTCTCATAGCTATTGCGGCGGTGCATAATCTTGAGATACACCAAATGGATGTGAAGATGCTTTCCTAAATGGAGAACTTGATGAAGAAATTTACATGGAACAACTTTGAAGGGTTCGTGGTTCTGGTAAAGAAAGAAAGGTGTGTAAACTTGTAAAGTCCTTGTATGGACTAAAACAAGCACCTAAACAATGGCATGAGAAGTTCGATAGAACCATGTTATCGAATGGATTCAAGATCAATGAATGTGACAAGTGTGTCTACATTAAAGTAACATACGAATCATTCGTTATCGTTTGTCTTTATGTAGACGACATGCTCATAATGGGAAGTAATCATGATTTGATCATGAATACCAAAGGCATGTTAAAGAAGAACTTTGACATGAAAAGACATGAGATTAGGCGATGTAATATTAGGGATAAAGATCTCTAGAACATACGAAGGATTAGTTCTTTCACAATCCCATTACCTAGAGAATGTTCTTCGGAGATTCAATGTCTTTGATGACCCTCACCGCTAAAACACCTGTAGACTTGGCTCTACATTTAGTCAAGAACAAAGGGAACCGGTTTCTCAAGCTGGAATATGCAAGAATAATTGGCGATCTGATGTACTTAACGAATTGTACTCGTCCAGACATTGCATATTCAGTAAGCAAACTAAGTAGGTTCACAAGCAATCCTAGTACTAATCATTGGAAAGCACTAATGAGAGTACTAGGATATTTAAAGTATACATTAAACCATGGGATACTTTACAATAAATATCCAGCAGTATTAGAAGGATACTGTGATGCCAATTGGATATCAGACACGAAAGACTCTAAATCCACAAGTGGATATGTATTCACAATAGGTGGAGGAGCGGTGTCATGGAAATCCTCCAAACAAACGTGTATAGCCGGATCCACGATGGAATGCGAGTTTATAGCTTTGGATAAAGGCGGGAAGAAACGAGTAATGGCTTAAGAACTTCTGGAGGATATTCCTTGTTGGAATAAACCTGTGCCTGCTGTTATGATACATTGTGATAGTCAACCAGTAATAGGAAGGGCACAGAGTAGTATGTATAATGGTAAGTCTAGACATATTCGTCGTAGATACAATACCATTAGACAGTTGATCAAGAATGGCGTTATCACTATTGATTATGTAAAGTCATGTGATAACTTAGCGGATCCGTTTACCAAAGGTATAAATCGAGATCAACTGTATAAACTATTATGGGGAATGGGTTTAAAACCCACAACAAAAGAACTTATAGCGGACACTCAACCTTGAGAAATGGAGATCCCAGGCCCTTGGTTCAATGAGACAACCAAGTTATAAGTTCTAATAGAGTTACTTGGAAACAACAACTCGGTTTATTAACCTGGAGATGTTGAATACTCATTCCCAGAACATCCAAGTACAAGCACATGCAGCAGTGGTAAGGATAAGTTGAGAAAACTTTTAATGATTTCTATACCTACGGGTGGAGTAGTGCATGATACTCCTTATAGAATGAATCACCTATATAAGTGAGAGGTAATAAGGCCGCCTCTAAATGAACGCTTATGAATGAGATACGGTCCAGGGCCAAAATGGACAAAAACGTGAGAACAACAATTGTTAGAGCTATTATTATGTGAGTATTATTGTCTTGGTATACATCCAGACGATCAGGCTGGTTCAAAGCGACTCGCTACCAAATGGCTAGTATATCCGATAATATTTCACTAGGGAAGATTCAAGGCCACAAGCTATCTATTCCGATGTAATAATAGTTCGCCTGAACTTTGGACGAAATTGCATTCATGCATTAATTGTCATTCATGTGGGGGATTGTTGGAAATGGGTAACGGAAAGTTAAGTTTGACTTAACGTTGACCTAGATTTCTAACGGAAGTTCGTTATGTGTTAACGAAACTAGTTACAAAATGTATTCTACATTTGTTGTAGATTATTAAACTCATTTAATGTCTCAAAACCATTTAGGGTGAATGAGAATTAATGACAATGGTCTTTTGTAACTTAACGAGAGTTAATTAAAGGGTGTTTAGTTTTGTTTGATGTGCTCGGCCGAGCAGAGTCCTTGACTCGGCCGAGCAGAGCACAGAAATAGGCCAAAAGTCTCAGGACTAGCTTGCTCGGGCGAGGCACAAGTATGCTCGGACGAGCAGTATGATTTGCACGGCCGTGCAAGTCTCTTGACTCGGCCGTGCAGCCTGGTGCTCGGCCGTGCGAGTTCCTTGACTCGGCCGAGCAGATCCTGAACAGGCACTATTTCAAACAGAAAGTTGTGTCTCTTCGTGGGAAAAGACACAAACCCCTTGACTCTCTATTTATACCTTTCCCTCCGAATTTCAATTCACATATACTGTACTTCTACCCTTCCTACCCTCTAGTAAGATAGATTATCATACCCAAATCATTGCATATTGTTGCATTCAATTCGTTCAAGTCCAAAGTTTCAAAACATTGTGTTGTTCGTAGATTAGTTATATTGGAGTGCTCCTTATAACTAATAAAAAGTCGTTTTATCTTACGAGAGTTTTGTCATTCAACCGTAAGCACCTGTGCGGGACAAATAACTCTTACGGAGATTGTATCAAATACAAGACTCGACTTGATTTCTTTAATTCTTTCAATCTCCGTTACTTTTCTCGTCAGTTTTTCTGTTAAGTCTTAAAGAAGCCATACACTAGTTCCAACAATGTGTTACTTTGGCCAAAATAAGTTGAAACTGAGGAAAGTAAAAATTGGGAATTCTTTATTAGACTTTTGACAGATCCCATGATTTTTGGGTTGAGTTTTGGTACTCAAAAGATTTTTGGAAGTTGAAAACCATTTCTGCCAGAATGAAGAAGGCAGTGGACACTTGATTTTGAAATGGACTTTAGGGCTTGAAAACTCCAGAATCTGGGAAAAGTACGAGAATGAAAAATGTTCAAAACACCTTAAATAAGGTTTCTACAAAAGAACTTTCCATTTTGGAGATGATTTAAGGGACCAAAACCTTCTGGAAATCTCAGATATGAAATCTGGATTTCCAGAGACTGATGAACTGACCTTTAAAGGAAAATTTGAAAAAAGGAGTTTTACTCACGCAAAAAATAAAGTAAAAATATGTATGGAAAGCTATGGATGTTGGATACAAAAAGTATTTTGTAGTCAACACCAAATTCCAAGTTTATATGTGTCCAAAAAATTAGACCATGGACAGAGGTCTTAGAGAAATGCTACTGGACAGCAACATTCTCAAGAAGGAAATGTGATTTAAAAGGGGGGTTTTGCATCCATGCTTGTCCCCATTTCCCTAGGTTTTGATTAGTAGTCACTAGACATTTTAGTGGTGATCTACTATATCCAACCATTGTACCGGGGTACATTAGGACTTAAGCATTTCATTTTCTTGGGAAGGGGAATTTTGTAAAGATGAAATTAAAGAGAAAAATCAACTAGAGATTTAGAATATGGACCATTTGAGATGGTCATTCATGAAGATGAACTTCAAGATGACCATCTTAGGTCAAAACTTAAGTTAAACTTGACATAAAGTAGATCAAAGTAAGAAGAACAAGATGAACAAGAAGTTGAAGGGGAGTTTTAGGGTTTAAAGAAGGAGGGCTTTACCAATGGTGACACCCTATCTTCCTAGGCTTGGAATTTGACTTGAGGAGTATCAAGATTTGGTGTTTTACTTGAGGAGTATCAAGATTTGGTGTTTGGATTTGTGTTTGGGTGGATTCAAGGCTTGAATGTGTTTAGGGTTTGATGGTAGAGTTGGTCAAAGAGAAAACAAGTAGATAACACTTAAGTCCTCTATGTTTTCTCTCTAATCCTCCTCCTAAGGGGTGATTTGAGCTTGAATTGGTGTATGTATGAGAGTATGTATGAGAGTGTTTTGAAAGTATTTTGAGTGAGTGGGGTTTGGGAAAGATTGAGGAGAAAATGGTGGCAATTCTAGTGAATTCCCCTTTGTTTTCTCCTATTTCCTTGAGAATACGGCACTTCTATGAGCCAAATGTGTTGTGTAAACTGAGAGAGGAGGGTTCAATTTATAGCCCTATGAAATTGACAAACATGTCCGCACGGATTGGGTTGTAAACGTGCACTGTTCATTAAATGCAGCTCCAGACTTTGGACAGGAAGAATAAAATTCAAAAATTCCAGCAGTTTATGTTTTTCAACTTGTCCAATTCGGATTTTTCCAATTTCTTTTACTTTTTTGATTCTTTCTTTGGTTTATCTTTTTTGGCAATCCCTAATCTACCCTTACTTGGTTAGAAATGTTAGGAATGTTAGGAATTGTTAGAAATGTTATAACTTTCGTTAATTTTCTAACGAAAATACTAACAAGCTCAAATTGGAGCACTTACAGTAAGTGCTAAATAGTGCAACAGTGTTAGATTTAAAAAAAAAATCATGTGGCACTAAAAACTGTCGGTTTTAGTTACAGAGAGTCGAGGTGTAAAAAAAATTCAATTATTTACCAAAATATCAACACGCGTTTTAAAAAAAGTTTCAATTAATTACGAAAATGTCAACGCTCATTTTTAAAAACTAGTTTTTCCAAATTCTTAAAAAAAACAAAAAACTAATCGTTCCTAAGATTTTAATGTTCATTATATATTTCCAAATGCCAAAATCTAAGGAGAAACGCGTTTCTCCTTAGATTTTGGAGAAACGTGTTTCTTAACCAGTTTATTAATGGGTTTAATTGAACGTTTAACGAACCAGTTTCTTAACCGGTTTAATTAAAACCCGTTTGCCCTAATTTTAATACCAAAACGAAATCAGTAGCAAGCGAACTCCAGTTGAATATCCAGAAACTATATCCAGAAATCAGTAGCAAGCGAAATCAGTAGCAATCGAAGTAATTATGGGAAATCCAGTTGATGAAATCAGGAGCAAGCGAAAATCCGATTGTTAGTTCACATGTTATTATTGTTTTGGTTCGAATTTTCATAAATTTCTGGATATATTAAGCATACTCATCTGTATATGACTTTAACAATGTGTTTTAGTTTGAAATTTTCAATTTCTGTGTATCGATTTTGTGTTTTATGTTTAACGATTTGTGGATATTTTCTGGATATCATTTTGAAAGTTTCTGGATATTCATTTGTTTGTTTCTGGATATTCATTTGCTTGTTTCTGGATATTCATTTGTATGTTTCTAGATATTCATTTGTGGATATTTTATGGATATCATTTTGAAAGTTTCTGGATATTCATTTGTGTAGTTTCTGGATATTCATTTTGAAAGTTTCTGGATATTCATTTGTGTAGTTTCTGGATATGCATTTTGATAGTTTCTGGATATTCATTTGTATGTTTCTGGATATTCAATTGTGTAGTTTCTGGATATACATATTATAGTTTCTGGATATAGAATTGGCCTTGGCCAAGGCCAATTCTAATTGTCTGGATATCCTTTCTTTATTATTCTGGCTATTCATTTCATTTATTTCTGGCTATTCATTTCATTTATTTCTGGATATTCATTTCTTATTTATGTTTTGTAGCTGCAGATTTGAATAAAAGTGAAGGTAGTAAGAAGCATAAGAAGAATCAATTAATTGTTCATTTACCTGTTGAAGGTCAAGTTAAGAAGTCAAAGAAGAAATCAACTGTGGATGTGGTTGAAAGTGGTAAGAAACGGGCATTTGAACATTGTTGTGTCCCAGAAAGGCTTATTGATCTTGGTTTAACCCTGGTCAGAAAGAAGATGTTAAATCTATAGGTTTTGGTGGGCTATTAGAACTTAAGTTGAATAGATTGCCAATAGGGAGAATTGTGGAATATCTTGTGGAAAGATTTGATTCGGGAAGCTTTATTCAGAGAATCAAACATAACAAGTATTATATAACAACAAATGATGTGTTTGATATTCTTTGTCTTCCTAGGAATTTAAAAAAAGAGAAGATAAATTGTTCAATAGGCATTGACAAAGAGTTGAGCGCACGATACGTAAATACTTTTGGTAAAGTTAAAGATGGTATTCCAGCCCGTCTGCTTGGTGAACGCATCAAAGAACTACCTAATGGAGGTGATGAGTTTAAACGCCTCTATGTCTTATTTGCTGTCAGTTTCTTTCTTGCACCAGTAATAACAAAGGCTATTGACTGTTCTTTGTTGGCATTGGTTGAAGATGTTACTCAAATTAAAAAGTTTGATTGGTGCCAGTTTGTATTGACTAAGATATTGATGAGTGAATTTTACACTCATCCATTTAATATTTTATAAACTTATTATGTGCTTAATCCTTGAGTTTTGTGTGTTTTAATGGGTTTTTTTAGTGTTTATTTAGTTTCCAGGGTTCAAGTAAAGATTGAGCAAATTAGGAGCATTTTGTGGCTACTTTGGAAGTTTGAGGGCCGAAACTGTAATTTTCGGAAGTTCAGGGACCTTATTGTAAATTTGGAAAATTGAGAAAAAAATTGGTTTTCTAAAAGTTCAGGGCAAAGTGAAAATATGGAAGCTCAAGGAAAGTGCAACAGAATTTTTATAATGTCCAAAATGCGAAAAAAAAACGACGGTGTAATTATGGTACGAATCGAATCCAAGGCATCACATTTGGGGCAAAATTCTGGCCAATTGGAGTGGCCTGGCCGAAGGAAGAAGACATTGACCGAGGTGAGCAAGGGCCAGGGCGCTGGAAGTTTGGGCCAAGGAAGGAAGTTGGTTTGGGCTTTGTTTGGGCTTGATTTACAAGGTGACTATTCATGTTGAGTTCACGGCGACTGTTCATATTCTAAACCTAGGAATATATAAATGGCAGCCATGGTTTTTATTATGGGAGAGATTATCAGAATATCATCTTTTATTTATTTATTTTTTTTCATTTTTCTTTTTACATTTTTTTTGTGTTCTTCATATTTCCATGGATAGCTAATTCTCCTAATTCTTGGGATTGGAGGTAACAATTTTATGTTTTAAGTTTTATTTTTCATTTTTTTCATTGTAAGACTTGGGATTGTCAAGTAGTTTTCAATGGAATTTTGGAATATGTATATTGCATGCCATATGTGTTCTTGAATAATCTAAAATTATAATTGTGAACCGCCAAATTCGCAATTGTAATTAGTCTTTGCTTGATAATTACAATTTGTTGAATCCCCGCCAAAAGATTCATAAGAATTGTAGTTCTTGATGTTCTTCTTTTCTAAATGGGTTTTCAATTAATCTATGAACGGGCCAAGGGATTAGATTAATTGGAAACACTTGATTGCAAATCACCCGCCTAAGTGTCCCAATCATACTTTTGTAAGAACGAACCCCAAGTGTACTTTGATTGATGATTATTGAAATTTGAGCATAATTGTGAACCCAATCCCGAGAATTCCATTCCGTTTTATTGTTAAAATCTTTTCTATACAAATTTAGTTTTTCTTCAAAAGCATTAGTTTTTTAAAACAACAAACTCTCATTTTTTTATTAAATCTTTGTCATAGCAATAATTTTTCTACTTTGAATACGTGTCTCGGTGGTTCGACCCTACTTACCCTATCTACAAATCAATTGTAGGTAGTTTGAGTTGGAATTTATTTTTGACGCAATTCGACACTCGTCAAAATTTGGCGCCGTTGCCGGGGATTCGTTTATTTTAAAGTTGATAAAATTATTTGCTATTGTAAATATTATTTTGTATATATTTTTGTTTTAACTTGGTGACCTACGACTAAACATTCAAATGAACTCAAGGATGTATAACTATGACATCTATGAGTTGTGTGGAAATTGTGGATTATACTCTCATGGTTCTTATGAGTGCCCTTCGGGGACATATTCTTTTGAGTATTATCCACAAGAGGGGATGATGACGGGTCAAGGTCAAGTACAAGGTCGAAGTCAGAGTATTTCGGGCAAAAGTTGCTTAATTTGTAATTTAAATACCCATGATATTATGGGGTGTCCATTGCGAGGTCAATTTCCAGAATTTCTTAAGAATGCCAACGCAATGAATTCTTTCCAACCAAGAGTGCAAAATGATCCATTTTCCAACTCTTACAATCCGGGTTGGAGGAATTATCTCAATTTTTCATGGGGAGGAAATCAAGGGCAAGGTCATTTTCAGCAACAATACCAATCACCGATGCCACAACCGCAGCAACAAGGGCCTGTGAGGCCAAGTGTGGAGGAAACTTTGCAAAAGTTTATTGTGGCCACGCAACAAAATCAGGTGGCCATTGACCAAAGAATGGGGAACCAAGAAGCTTCAATGAAAAAACTTGAGAAAGAATTGGACAAATTGATAGAGGCAGTGAGGAATCAAAATTCGACCATAATCCATGCACAAACCAAAGAACAACTATTGGGGGACTCATTGGGGAACTTTGTATATGAAGACTCCGATGAAGAACTTGAGAACGAACTACAACAAGAGCCGCTTTTGGAAAATGAAATGGAGGATTTTGTCTATGAAACCTCCTATGAAAATTCTAGTGAAGTGCAATTGTATGATAGTTCGGGTTGTATGGAGACGGAAGAAATTATAGAGAAATCATGGCATGAGCAAGTTGATGAAGTTGAGCTTGCTCTTTATGGTGAGATGCGGGGCGATGAATTTCAAGAAGATATGGTCACTATCGCCAAGATCGACAAGCCATGTTTGAATGAACACCAACCTCTACTCATGGAAAATGCCGATGACGAATTCTCAATCATTTTGGTGATCCCTCTCATCTTTGAAGTCGGAGAAAGTGACAAGGACTCCCGAGAGAAGAAGACCAAGAAACTTAAAAGTCAAAAATTCTCTTGGGTCCTAAATGGTTATATATCAAAGGGAATATTTATGGGGCTAAAACTGAAAGTGAAGACCCGCGAGACGGTGAAGTGGGCAAAAGGAAGGAAGGTGAAGGTTAAGATAACCTTGGCATCGGTCTAGCTATACGACCTTAAACAAAAGCGCTACTTGGGAGGCAACCCAAGGTGAGTAGTTTAATTTGTAGTTCCTTTATTTTAATAATTTTTTTTAAAAAAAAAAGATAAAAAAAATTATTGTTCCTTTGTTTTCATCACTTAGGTTTCATTATTTTCATTTAAATGTTTTCAATTTAAAAAAAAAAAATTGTTTTTCGTGGAACAGTGCTATTTTACTTGGTTTTGTTTGTGATGTGTAGGAGGAGTGAATATGAGCATTTCATGGCCTACCCATGAAAATTATCATGGCCATGAAGTTTTTTTGGTAGTCAAAGGTGCAAGTTGATCTGCGCAAACCATGGGCAGACCATGGTTTTGTCCATGACCATGGACGCCAAAGGGGTGAAAGCTTTCAGCATTGTCCATGGGAAGGCCATGGTTTGATCCATGGCCATGATTTCAAAAATTTCCATTAACCAAGGAATTAGTTAATGAAAAAAAAAAAGGAAAAGAAAATATTTTTTTTTCTTATTTTTGAAAACCGCCCCTATCCCATTTCTTCCCCACGTCTTTCCCAGTCCCTCCTTCATCAATCCAGCGCTCCTCCATCTCCATTGCCGTTACTACCCCTCCAAAACCCTTCTTCTTCCCCAATCCAAGCCCTAACTTTCTTCTAACCAGCCGCTCCCTCTCATCATACCAATTCAGGCCAACAACCCAAAGCCCTCTTTAATTCGCCGTCCTCCCCTAATCTCCT
The DNA here is from genome assembly GCA_022495995.1 of Adenophora triphylla var. japonica. Lineage (NCBI taxonomy): Eukaryota > Viridiplantae > Streptophyta > Magnoliopsida > Asterales > Campanulaceae > Adenophora > Adenophora triphylla. The sequence continues at coordinate 170,213 of JAFEMH010002204.1, forward strand.
CCTTCCCAGTTCTGTTCCAAAACTCAAGCCCTTGCTCTCCAATCCATCAATTCCGGCCAAACCTCTCCGCCGCTCCTGCTCCTTCTTCCCTTCCAATCAGCGTAATCTCCTCCACCAATACATCTCATCCCCCAAATCAATCCCTAAAACATTCTCAATTCCGGCTAAAACATTCTCAATTCCGGCCAAATCCAAAAACCCAATTCCGGCCAAAATCCTCCCTCTCCCAGTTTCCTTCCCGTTTCATTGCTCCCTCTTTCCCGTCGTAAACTCTCCTCCTTCCAAACCAGCCGCTCCCTCTCATCTCCCCAATCTGAAAAAAAAAAAACCCAAACCTTCTCAATTCCGGCCAGAATCCGTCCTCTCCACTGCTTCTCCGGTTCCAAAGCCGAAACCCTCACAGCACCGAGTCATTCCATCCCACTGTCGCTAACCTCCTTTTCCAATCCAGTGAAAATTCCGGCCAAAAGGCCAAACCTTATATACTGCTTCTCTAATTTCACTCCAATGGTCCTTTTCTCAGAGCAAGCTGCCACTTCAATTTTTCATTTAAAAAAAAAATTGTTGTTAATTTTGGAGATGGGACGGAGTCAAGCAAGTGTGAAAAATAGTGAGGAGATATGGTGGTACAGGAGAATGCTGGGTATGGGGTTGAAGGCTGGTTTGATTACTGTTCTTGCTTTGTTGAAATCTTGTGTGGGTATTGGGGTTTTAAGTATGATCAAGAAAATTCATGGATTTTCGATTAGGAACATGCAGTTGAGGAGTGGGTTAGTAGAAGTCTATGGTCGTTGTGGCAGTCTTGGTTATGGATGCTACTTGAATGTATAATGTTTATAGTTTGGAACCAAGTAGTGAACATTATTCATGTTTAGTATTATTCATGTTTAGTGGATGCTTTGAGTAGAGTGGGGAGATTGTACGAGCATATGAGGTTATAAAAGAAATGCCTGTTAAAGTGAATGCGAGCACTTGGGGAGCCATTCTTGGGGCTTGTTGAATGCATGGAGCAAATAAATGCAAATGTGGAGAAGTTGGATGTGCGGGTGAAGAATATTGCCCGTCGTGCGGGTCTTTCGGCTGATTGAGGTTGTAAGTATTTCATCCTTTTTATTTATATTTGCTTTTTATTTATTATTTTTTTTATTCACATTAGGAACAATGTTCATATTAAGTTTGGGGGTAGGAAAATGTATATACTTTGTGTTGGTTTTTTAGGTTAGTTAATTTAGTTTATTATTATTAAAAAAAAAATTGAAAAAAAAATAGTTAGCTATGTCCTTTCTTGTATATATAGTCGTTAACATTCTTGGTGTTCTCCATGATTGCATGTGAATTGTTGTGACCGCTAAGGAGGATAATAGGGTGTGATAATTTGTATATGCAAGTTTTGGTATATTTTTGATTAATTGTGGTACATTACTTAAGAGTTATGATTGTGTCCTAAATCTCTTAGTTGTAGTTTAGTGTACTCTTGTTAATAATCTCTTTGTGGATAATTTTGGTTCTTTTTATAAAGTTTATAGTACACCATCCTCTTTTAAGTTAATGAATTTGTTTATCAAATAGCAACATTAGGCAAATAATAAGATGAGTACTCCTTTGATGTGAATGGAAGCCCCCCCCCTTGCTGTTTTGAAAAAAAAAACAAAAAAAATAAAAATTTGAAAGGGGAATGAGAGCAATGGTAATTCAATTTATACTCGGTGAAACCTCCAGACGTGTAGATTAATTGGTAAGGGATTATTCTAGCTTAACCAGATTTCTGGGTATGCAGTAGCGTTATGGAGGAAGAGCTTTACCGCCGTGATGGTCCGTACCAAGCTCGATACCGAAGTGGCTAACTCTCAAACCTTTAAATAAATATTCCTAAAGTAGCTCGGGGCACGGCGTTCGCTGCGACGTTGCTTCCTTGCCAAATAGGAGTATAAAGTGTTGCGTATCTACCTAGTATTAGGGGCATGGAGTTCGCTGCTACAGTGTTCCCTACTTGAACGGTAGAAGATTTGAAAATGTGCTTAAATAATCAAGTTTGGGGGGGGGTGTAAGTGGTTGTTAAATTGTGCAAATTCATGGGAGTATTCATGCTTTGTTTTAAAAAGTGTTGTTGGTTGATAGATAAAGTCAATAAAATAAAAGATGGTTGGTGTACTTAGCTTTATAAACATGGATCGTGGTTGAGAGTAAAGAGAGAGATGATAGTGCATAAAGAGATTTATGGTGTAATTATAATGGTTAAGTAAGATACTACAATTAATGGAAAATATATTGATACTTGCATAGTGAAAGATATTATCCTGCGGTTGATTGTAATGTGTGATTTGTGCAATTGTGGAACATGCAAGAATGTGGGGACATAGTTGATTATTTGGTAGAGTAGTTTGTTTTTAGTTTTGTGTCGAGTTAGTTTTATAATGTTTATAGTTTATTTTGGTGTTTGCTCGAGGACTAGCAAATGTATAAGTTTGGGGGTATTTGATGAGTGAATTTTACACGCTCATCCATTTAATACTTTATAAACTTATTATGTGCTTAATCCTTGAGTTTTGTGTGTTTTAATGGGTGTTTTTTAGTGTTTATTTAGTTTTCAGGGTTCAAGTAAAGATTGAGCAAATTAGGAGCATTTTGTGGCTACTTTGGAAGTTCGAGGGCCGAAACTGTAATTTTCGGAAGTTCAGGGACCTTATTGTAAATTTGGAAAATTGAGAAAAAAATTGGTTTTCTAAAAGTTCAGGGCAAAGTGAAAATATGGAAGCTCAAGGAAAGTGCAACAGAATTTTTATAATGTCCAAAATGCGAAAAAAAAACGACGGTGTAATTATGGTACAAATCGAATCCAAGGCATCACATTTGGGGCAAAATTCTGGCCAATTGGAGTGGCTTGGCCGAAGGAAGAAGACATTGGCCGAGGTGAGCAAGGGCCAGGGCGCTGGAAGTTTGGGCCAAGGAAGGAAGTTGGTTTGGGCTTTGTTTGGGCTTGATTTACAAGGTGACTATTCATGTTGAGTTCACGGCGACTGTTCATATTCTAAACCTAGGAATATATAAATGGCAGCCATGGTTTTTACTAGGAGAGATTATCAGAATATCATCTTTTTATTTATTTATTTTTTTCATTTTTCTTTTTACATTTTTTTGGTGTTCTTCATATTTCCATGGATAGCTAATTCTCCTAATTCTTGGGATTGGAGGTAACAATTTTATGTTTTAAGTTTTAATTTTCATCTTTTTCATTGTAAGACTTGGGATTGTCAAGTAGTTTTCAATGGAATTTTGGAATATGTATATTACATGCAATATGTGTTCTTGAATAATCTAAAGTTATAATTGTGACCGCCAAATTCGCAATTGTAATTAGTCTTTGCTTGATAATTACAATTTGTTGAATCCCCGCCAAAAGATTCATAAGAATTGTAGTTCTTGATGTTCTTCTTTTCTAAATGGGTTTTCAATTAATCTATGAACGGGCCAAGGGATTAGATTAATTGGAAACACTTGATTGCAAATCACCCGCCTAAGTGTCCCAATCATACTTTTGTAAGAACGAACCCCATGTGTACTTTGATTGATGATTATTGAAATTTGAGCATAATTGTGAACCCAATCCCGAGAATTCCATTCCGTTTTATTGTTAAAATCTTTTCTATACAAATTTAGTTTTTCTTCAAAAGCATTAGTTTTTTAAAACAACAAACTCTCGTTTTTTTATTAAATCTTTGTCATAGCAATAATTTTTCTACTTTGAATACGTGTCTCGGTGGTTCGACCCTACTTACCCTATCTACAAATCAATTGTAGGTAGTTTGAGTTGGAATTTATTTTTGATGCAATTCGACACTCGTCAGATATCTGATGGTGTTAGGAAGTTTAAGGCTTCTTCTGGTAGTAAAGTGAGGTGTTGTAGTGGTTGTATGACAATTCTTGTAATAGCTTACTTTCATAGATTTCCATATTTGAGTAAACATGAACCAACTGCACGTCCTTTGATTCAACATTGGACTCAAGAGAAAATTTCTCAAGTGTAATGGTAATGAAGCTAAAATTGGTTGGGGTGGAGTACTTTATTTGGATAATGTTTATCCTATTACGAGCTATGAGGATGATTTAGATGAAGGAAAAATTGGATTGCTGATTGAAGCTGCTCCTTTTGTTGACGATGTAAGTCATCCTACAAATCATCCTACAAGTGAAAATGTTCCAGAAGTTTTGAATTCTGTTAAAGAGTCACTGGAAATATTTCACAATGATATTAAAGTTGCTATCAATGCTCATATTGCAAGGATTTCAAAAATTGAGAAGGAGACAGAAAAGTTAATAATGATGATGTGGAGAAAGGATCTGTTGAAGAGGAGGATTCGAATGGTGATAGTCAACCTTGGGAAAGTCAGGTTTTTGATTATATTGATGATATTATTGATAAGTTGAAAACTTCAAAAGTTGAGCTTAAGGAGAAAGGGAAGGTTGGACCATTGCCAACATTTAGGATTTTATCATAGAGTCAAGAATCTAAGCGTACAGCGTCTGATGATTATGTTGACAAATTTCAGGATTTTAATGACAGATATCTGCATGAGAATTTTGGGGATCAAGTTGTTACCAATGTTGCTCAACCAACTGAAGATCAATCTGCAGAGCATCAAATAGCTAGGCTTAATACAGAGGATCAAGTTACTGATTCCCATCTGTTTAAACAAAAAATGATTGAGCCTATGTCTGTTATCAAGGAAGTTGACGTGGAAGAAGAACTTTCTTCACAAATTTTGGGTGATATTGATAATTTGGTTGGTAAAATTTCTCAACATTGTGTTAATGGTGAGAAGTTTGATAAGATGTTAGATGAAGTGGATTTGGGACCTGTTAATGGTGAGATTATTCTTTCATCTGAATTTATGGTGAAGAATAAGAAAGTAATGATTGGTATGCCAAAGCTAAAGATGGAAGTGGTTGATTATTGCTTCTCAAAATTGATTCTTCCAGCGTCAAAAAAGTAATATCCCGTTTTTATTTCAATATTATTACAGTTGAAATTTATTATGGTATTCAAATTCTAATATTATTTTTTTCAGTGTTTTTTCGCCTTAATGATCTCATTGGACTGGAAGCAGACGATATTTTGAGTATGCAAGAAGATACAGATATCACAGGTGTAATTGTGAATGCTTGGGCAATGTTGTTGAACAAGCTGGATCATAAAAAGGGTGTAATGAAGAGATTTATGTTTGGTGTTGACCATTCTGTAAGTTTACTTTTTTCAATAACTTATAAGTATATATCGATTGCAGGGTATATATCCATGAAATTTCTTTAAGATATTGTTATCATTTATATTAACAGGCTACTTTGGCGAAACGTTCTTGCAATGCTCGTATTGGTGCTACAGAAATTCTTCAAACTTTTTTGTATTGGAAAGATGTTGTTAATGTCGATGGGAATCTAATGGATCTGAAAGAAGTAGATCTGGTATGTATTTTCATTTGTCAATACATTTCTGGATATCATATTGAAAGTTTCTGGATATACTTTCTGGTATTTCTGGATATATCCATGACCAAGGCCTAGGCTAAGGCCAAGGCCAAGGCCAAGGCCAAGGCCTATGCCATGGCCAAAGTAATATCTGGATAGTCATCTACTATATTTCTGGATATACTTTATGGTATTTCTGGATATATCCATGACCAAGGCCTAAGCTAAGGCCAAGGCCAAGGCCTATGCCATGGCCAATGCCATGGATTTAGCCATGTCCAAGACAAATAAGAAATTTCTGGATAGTCACTTAATATATTTCTGGATATACTTATTTTTTTGCAGTTTTTTATCCCATACTTTAAGGGAAGCAGTTCAAGTGGGCACTTTACACTATATGTGTACAACATGGTTTCAAAATCCATTCACTATTTTGACAACCTTTCAATGAATGAAGCAAAAGCAACTGAAGTTGTGAAACTTACGAAATCATTGGTATTATTTTATATTTTATATTTTTGTTTTCATATTTGTCAATACATTTTTGGATATCATTTTTGTTTTCATTGGTTATCTAATATTTTATACTTAAATTTTTTTCAGTATGTGCCTATGAAATCTTTTTTGAAAAAGATTGGTCATCCATGTTCTAATGATTTTGAAGGCAAAAAATCATATAAATTTGAATACATGAAATGTGATTGGGTTCTTGAAGAAAATGATGCTAACCATGATTGTTGAGTTTATGTGATGTCTGAGATGAATGATTTTCAAGGATTAATGTACTCATGCCCTGAGTTATGTCAGGTACTATTAAAGTTTTTTTATTCATATTTATATTATATGAGTTTGTATATATATGTTTTAACAATTTTTTTTTTACTTTGTAGGATAAACAAAGGATTCGTCTACGAGCTGAAATTCTTTCAACACTTTTGCTTAGTCAATTGAACAAAGATAGGCATAAGTTTATGATTCAGGCACACACTTTTGAAAAAGAGAAGAAAACAAAAATAGCAGAAGAACAAAGTAATGTACAAGATTCATAGATGAATGTAATTATGTAATTAGGAATCTGGTTTAGTGATGTAATTAACGTACTTTAGTGGAGAAATATATTACTCCACACTTTTGAAAGAAATGTACAAGATTCTTTAAAAACTTTTGCTTTGTCAATTTAAAGTTTCTGGATATTCAATTTAAGAGTTTCTGGATATTCAATTTAAGAGTTTCTGGATATAGAATTGATAGTTTCTGGATATTCAATTTGGTAGTTCTGGATATACATTTTTGTAAGTTTCTGGATATACATTTCTATAGTTTCTGGATATACATTTTGATAGTTTCTGGCCATGACAAGGACAAGGCCAAAGCCATAGCCAAGGCCAAGGTCAAAATCAAGTTCAAGGCCAATTAAAGTTTCTGGGTATTCAATATGGTTGTTTCTGGATATACATTTTGATAGTTTCTGGATATTCAAATTAAGAGTTTCTGGATATAGAATTGATAGTTTCTGGATATTCATATTGATAGTTTCTGGATATACATTTGTAAGTTTTTGGATATAGAATTGATAGTTTCTGGATATAGAATTGATAGTTTCTGGATATACTTTAATGGTCAAAAAAGCATTCAAACTTACTAATTAATTCAAAGAGTAATAAATGTGTACAGTTGGTAAGTGCATTGAATTCATTGACCAAATTTTTTGACTGGTTTCAAGTACTCAGCCTATATAAATCTGTCCAAAGGCAAGCATATACATCAAGTTCAAGAAAAATTCTACCTTAATAATTTTCTAGTGATGAACAAAGGCAAGGGAAATTCCGGGGAGCCAACTTTGGGTGATTCAAATGATGACAAAAGTTGGAAAATATACATGATGTGCTACCAAAAATTCATCTATGGTCATCTTATTGTTTTGCAGCCTTCTTCTGCAAATGGAACTCCCTCATTTCGTTGTCCATTGGAGCCATGTAATGGACACAATTGTAGGGATAAGGATTATGTGGGGATAGTCAATCATGCTCATGAGTTTGGCAACTCTCACAACATTGATGAAGCTGCTAGGATTCACCACAAGGCTTTGGAAATGTATTTGGAATGTATTTTGAATGAATATGATCCAAAAAACAAATTGAATGACAACGTAGGCGATGATGGTGCAGGTGGTAGTGTTTAATGGTACTAAATTCTGTTTTTAATATTGTTGTGTTTGATGTATTTTGTAATATAGGTGATGTATTGTTATCTGAATGTGCTTCAAATAAGTAATACTGGCACATTATAAAAACACTGGCACATTCAAAAATTAAAACAAGTACATTATTCATTAAAAAAAAACTACAAATAAACAAACCACACAACACTTAACAGACTATTCACTCATGCTCTCCATAAACTTATAGAGTGCAGAGTGCTGGAACATATCATGCTCTCCATAAGCTTTAGTTGCCCCACGATCCTTGGCATGTAACAGAAGAGAATCCCAAATCCATGTTGATTTCTTGCTGTTCTTATTGTCACGTAATGGGCAAAGTGAAGTTTATCCGAACCGCTCCACAAACTATAATATCCCTCCTTAATATCTTCTAAGAAACCTGCAATTTTTTTAGCAGCTCTTTCTTCTTCAGAATCTTCAACATTTTTCTCAGACTTGACTGACCTACTCGTACTCATACCGAGAAATTGATTGCTTTTTAGATGAAATTTAGAAATAAAAAAGAAGTGAAGATCTAACTTATTTATACTGATAAAATGTAGTTAACTATTGAATCCATGACTATTTTTGTTTGAAATTTGCACTATTGCTTACGGACAAACTATTGAATTCGTGACTGTTTTTGTTTTTTTATTACTCAACTATTGAATTCGTGAGTGTTTTTGTTTTTTTATTACTCAACTTGGAACACCTAACTTGGAACACCTGTCCTAGTGCATGCATTTAAATTTGGTAGTTATTGGATATTCAATTTGGTAGTTTCTGGATATACATTCTAATACTTCTGGATATATAATTGGCCTTGGCAAAGGAAATGGCCATATCCCATGCCAAGGCCAAGGCCAAATCCATGACAAGTCCAAGGCCAACTTGTCCATGGCAAGGCCAAGGCCAAGGCCAAGTCCAAGGCCAAGGCCAAGGCTAAGGCCAAGGACAAAATCAAGGTCAAAGCCAAAGCCAATAAGCAATTTCTGGATATGCACCTAACACATTTCTGGATATACATTCACATACTTCTGGATATGGAATTGGCCTTGGCCTTGGACTTGGCCATGGCCAAGGCCAAGGCTAAGTACAAAATCAAGGACAAGGACAAGGCCAAAGGCCAAAGCCATGACTGTTTTTGTTTGAAATGTAGTTAACTATTGAATCTGTGACTAGATATTCATTTGTAAGTTTCTGGATATACATTTTGATAGTTTCTGGATATACATTTTGATAGTTTCTGGCCATGACAAGGACAAGGCCAAAGCCATGGCCAAAGGCCAAGGTCAAAATCAAGTTCAAGGCCAATTAAAGTTTCTGGGTATTCAATATGGTAGTTTCTGGATATACATTTTGATAGTTTCTGGATATTCAAATTAAGAGTTTCTGGATATAGAATTGATAGTTTCTGGATATTCATATTGATAGTTTCTGGATATACATTTGTAAGTTTCTGGATATACTTTTTGATAGTTGCTGGATATACTTTTTGATAGTTTCTGGATATACCTCCTTCAAAAGTATTAAATAATGATAAGTTTGCTTGTCTTTAATGGTCAAAAAAGCATTCAAACTTACTATTGAATTCAAATAGTAATAAATGTGTACAGTTGGTAAGTGCATTGAATTCATTTAATTCAAAGAGTAATAAATGTAAGTGCATTGAATTCAAGACCAACTTTTTTGACTGGGTTCAAGTACTCAGCCTATATAAATACCATACACCACCACTCCTACCATCACAACAAAAAAAAAATCAAATTTCTCAAAATGAATAACAACAACAACAACCAAGCTCAGCAGAACGAAAGTTCTGATTTTGATGTAGGGTTTCAACATGAGGAGGTTGAATATGTAGATAATAATGTGGATGTTCCGCCTAGGGTTAACAGAGAGTTAACCATGGAGCAAAAAGTTGCAAGGCACAAGCGATCAATCCAAAATGGGCATTTTCCCCTCTATAATGGGGAAAATAAATTGCAATGCCCATTCTGCCCCCCTAGGAGCTTTCCAACAAGAACCTTGTCTTGGGACCAACTCTTTGCACATGCTATTCATTTTGGATCTATTTCTGCGTATGGAGAAATATCCATGCTACAGCACATCGCACTAGAGTAGCATATGACAGAAGTCAATGATGGGAATTAGGGGATGTTGATGTTGTTCTTGTTGCTGTAGGAACCTGTTGTTATTAATGGTTTTTTTTTTGTAATTGTATTTAAAATAATTTACTTAGTTTGTTTTCTTTCTTAAATTTTATATTTCCTGTTTAATTTGATAATTTCTGGATATACATTTTGATTGTTTCTGGATATATATTCTGATACTTCTGGATATAGAATTGGCCTTGGCAAAGGACATGGCCATAGCCCATGCCAAGGCCAAGGCCAAATCCATGACAAGTCCAAGGCCAACTTGTCAATGGCAAGTTCAAGGCCAAGGTCAAGGACAAAATCAAAGTCAATGCCAAAGCCAATAAGCAATTTCTGGATATGCACCTAACACATTTCTGGATATACATTCACATACTTCTGGATATAGAATTGGCCTTGGCCTTGGACTTGGCCAAGGCCAAGGCCAAGGACAAAATCAAGGTCAATGTCAAAGCCAATAAGCAATTTCTGGATATGTACCTAACACATTTCTGGATATATATTCACATACTTCTGGATATAGAATTGGCCTTGGCCTTGGACTTGGCCAAGGCCAAGGCCAAGGACAAAATCAAGGTCAATGCCAAAGCCAATAATCAATTTCTGGATATGCACCTAACACATTTCTGGATATACATTCACATACTTCTGGATATAGAATTGGCCTTGGCCTTGGACTTGGCCAAGGCCAAGGCCAAGGACAAAATCAAGGTCAATGCCAAAGCCAATAAGCAATTTCTGGATATGCACCTAACACATTTCTGGATATAAATTCACATACTTCTGGATATAGAATTGGCCTTGGCCTTGGACTTGGCCAAGGCCAAGGCCAAGGACAAAATCAAGGTCAATGCCAAAGCCAATAAGCAATTTCTGGATATGCACCTAACATATTTCTGGATATACATTCACATACTTCTGGATATAGAATAAGCCTTGGCAAAGGACATGGCCATAGCCCATGCCAAGGCCAAGGCCAAATCCATGACAAGTCCAAGGCCAACTTGTCCATGGCAAGGCCAAGGCCTAGTCCAAGTCCAAGTCCAAGGCCAAGGCCAAGGACAAAATCAATGTCAATGCCAAAGCCAATAAGAAATTTCTGGATATGCACCTAACACATTTCTGGATATACATTCACATACTTCTGGATATAGAATTGGCCTTGGCCTTGGACTTGGCCATGGCCAAGGCCAAGGCTAAGTACAAAATCAAGGTCATGGAAAAGGTCAAGGCCAAAGCAAATAAGCAATTTTTGGATATCAATTTCTTTCATTTCTGAACATAAAAACATCAAATATCTGTATATAAAATATTTAACTAGTCAACTTAATAAATTGTACTTCAATCTAAAAACTATTAAATCAAATGTTCATTTGGTGTTTTTGAACCAAACTCATCAGTGATTGGCTTTCTTCTATCAAACTTTGTCTTTAGCTTTTGTTTTCTGCCCTTTGTATTTGCACGAATTGGATCAATTACAGCTGGAGCACTTGTTATACTTTCTGAACCAACGCTATCATTAACACTTGTCGTAGATCTACAATCCTGTTGATTTTCTGACAACAATTGTTGTATAAGAAGTGAGTCTCTATTGAACCCATCTTCCAAGATATCTTTTGCGGCTACATTTTCATGACAAGCCATCATCAGATTGTGGTATTTCATTGCCATCTTTTGTTTCCAGGGAATGAATTCATTTTTCTCTGTTGATGTATTATCTTTTCCTTGATAGACTTTGTCCCATACATCTTTTTTTGCCATCTTTGTCCACCTTTTTTCAATGTAGATATCTGGTATCCTTGTGACATTTGACAAATTCCGCGCCTTTATGCAATGAAAGCACAACCAACCGACTATAGTAAACTGATTGCTTTCATCATTCCTAACAAAGAGTACACTCTCATATTTATCTAGGTACTTCTCATGAGCAACATGTATGAATCTGCAATCTTCATCACTTTCATCTCCAAATTTGTATACAGTAGGAAAAGCTCATTTTACCTCAATCTCAAAGAACTTGAATATCTGTGGTGTGTATACCTGAGCTGCTTGTTTTATGATACCACCATACATGTCTGGTTGAGGGACTGAGATTGATGCTTGAAATTCCTTCTCTTGTTCAGTATTCCTCCAACGTTTAACTGTTTCATTGAATATGTCAAAGAACTGAGTGAGGGATGTGTTTCTGTTTGTTTTGAAACAAAGGGCATGATTTGTGCTCTCGCTTCTTTGGGATGACAATATTCCAGCTGAGAAGAAATTTGTGCTTAAAGCTGTGCACCATTTCTCCCGTAGTCCATATAGACGCTTGAACCAGGAATTTTCAACGAGATTGTATTTCACGAGCATTGACTCCCAACATCTTTCAAATTCATCCTCACTGGTACATCCCATTAAACAATGATCAAATTCTTTTTTAAAATCTTCATTTGTCTTCAATTGTCCAAAGTGGGATACATCATTTTGTTGGATGTGCCATAAACATAGCCTATGCCTCGTCCGCCCTTCAAATACCTGTATTATAATAAAGTTTCTGGATATTAACATTATATGCTTCTGGATATTAACATACATTAAATTTTCATTGACCAATTTTTTGTCATGGCTTTGGCCTTGGCCATGTCCAGAAACTAACATTTGAATATCCAGAAACTACCAAATGAATATCCAAAAACTACCAAATGAATATATTTCCAAGAAACTTTATATTGAATAACCAGAAACTTTAGAATGACTAGCTACTGGATATTCAATCTGGTAGTTTCTGGATATAAACACCAATGACATCTGGGTAAAGTTAAGGCACATCTGAAATATTGTTAGAACTATATAGCACAAATAAAATACTAGATAAGAAATATTATAAAAGAACTGGTTATGGAATTTTATAATCATACCTCTTCAATTGCATTTGACATTGCTTGGTCTTGGTCTGTAAATATTGTTTTTGGTTCTTTGCCTCCCATTGATTTTCTAAACTGCTTAAGCAACCAGACAAATGTTTCTTTTTTTTCATTTGCTATGAAAGCACAACCAAACATGACAGTGTTCCAATGATTATTAATGCCAACTATTGGGGCACAAATAAGGTTGTATCTATTTGTAGTATAAGTTGTGTCAAATGTAACCAGATCTCCATAGAGCTTGTAATCTTCCTTCATCATGCTATCTCTCCAAAATATAGCCCCAAGTCTTCCTTCATCATCAAATTTGATTTTAAAATAGAACCCTTGATCTTCCAGTGAAATTTCAAAAAGCCTATCAACAACATTCTGAGCATCACCATTTTCAATTTTTTCCATTCTAAGTTTCTGAACAAAATTGATATGATCTTTCTTTGTGTGACCAACATGTTCCTCTCCACCAGCTGCTTTTACCAAAAGACTATATCCATCAGTTGGTTTTATACCAGCTTCTTCCATTATTTCAATTATTTCACCCTGATCTTCTGAGATACACCTTTCACTACGCTTCAAATGGTTCCAATCTGTCCTTGTCATTGGATGATTGTGCTCTGTAACATGGCGGTCAACAACATACATATCTTCCTCTTTTAGCAATTTCGCCCTCAAAAGAGCCTTACATTGAGTCCTCTTTATGTAATTTCTCCTTCTCTTTTGTTGTTTTTTGGTAACATCGAGTTGTTCAACTGGTGAAGGAATTTGAACTTCATTAACATCAACTGGTGATGGAACACTGATGTTATCCTCTTGGGTTGATCTGGTAACTCCTTCACATGAGCAACGGAATAGCTTGTCTAATATCCTTGAAGTCTTTTTTGAAACATGATTTGTTGACAACTTAATACTAAATCCTAGTGCATTTGCATGAAGTTTATACAGTTTGTACAATTCCTCCCATGTCTTTGCTTTTGTTCCCAGCAAATTTTTGCTTATATCAATATTAGGGTCCTCAAAAGTTACTGCACACACAAAATATATTAAAAAGAATAATGTTATATGAAATCAGTAATTCTAAATCAATATGTCAATAAAGTTAAGAGAGAAAACCTATTTGTAGCCCAGTTTCAGGATCTGTAGGTTGTTGAATTTGAGATTCTAAATCAATATGAGAATATGATTCTGCAAGAAAAGGCAGTAGTTAGTTAGTTTCTGGATATTCATTTTGAAGGTTTCTGGATATTCATTTTTGTAGTTTCTGGATATAGCATTGGCCTTGGCCAAGGACATGGCCATATCCCTTGGCCTAGTACATTGCCAGTTTAAAGTTTCTGGATATTCAATTTGGTACTTTCTGGATATACATTTTATTGTTTCTGGACATGGTCAATTGTGTGTTTCTGGATATTCAATTTGGTAGTTCTGGATATTCATTTTGAAGGTTTCTGGATACTCATTTTGAATGTTTCTGGATATTCATTTGATGGTTTCTGGATATACATTTGAAGGTTTCTGGATACTCATTTTATAGTTTCTGGACATGGTCAATTGTGTGTTTCTGGATATTCAATTTGGTAGTTCTGGATATTCATTTAATAGTTTCTGGATATTCATTTTGAAGGTTTCTGGACATAGAATTGACCAAAGCCATAAGCAATTTCTGGATATTTACCTAACACATTTCTGGATATACATTCAGATACTTCTGGATATCATTTATATAAATATCTGGATATCATTTATATAAATATCTGGGTATAGATATATAGAGATGGTCATGATATATAAAATATTAACAAGTAAGTTTTATTGAGATCAAACCTGTAGCCTGTAGAATATCGATTTGTGATATTTCTGAATATCTGTCATGTAATTGAGCTTCCATTTATGCTATTGATGGATAGATCCAAAATTACGTACATCAATGTCTGGAAATGTAATATAACAATCGACCTTAGTACAATAAACGTTGATTAAAATTGAAAACAGTAGTTGTTGATTTGGTTCATATTACCTGATTTAATCAATATCGATTTCTGTATTGTTTCTGGATATTCATTTTGATTGAACTGTCCTGCTCGTCTCCATTTGCTGTGATCGTTGTAGTGTGTCTGCGTGTGTATCTACGCAAATATTGAATTTATGTAGGTTTTTGGACAATAGAACCGGTTTAATTCAAATGGTTGCCGGTTTTTGAATATATTAAAAAACCCGTTTCTCCATACAGAGATGGAGAAACGCGTTTTTTCGCCAGACCTACTCTTTCCAAATCCGTATATTTACCCCAAACTTATAAGCACCCCAAAATATAATTGATTATGAAAATACCCCACCCCGTTCTTCAATTATTTTTTATGTGAATCTAGTAGACGATTACTAGACCCAACAATCTCTATGAAACCCAAGATTGTTCTAATTAATGGATTTTGAAAAATAAATACTTTGACCCAAGTGACGCTAATCAAGAACTTGGGTGATTTGAAATGGAGGGTGAAAACCAAGACATTCATTTAGACTATCCACAATGGGGGATGAAATGGGGGATGAAATCCCATTTCATCTAGCTCAAACCGTGCAATGGGTAGATGAAACTTGGTTGGATTAATTGGTGGGATGAAAACTTTCACCCGGTTGAAAGTTTTTGTTTTTTTGTTTTTTTTAATCGGACACGTGTCGGCTTGGCATTGGAGGAGGCCAAGGCGCGTGCGCCTCTCGCCACGGATAGGCGCGTGAGGCGCAGTGGTTTTTTTTTTTTTTGGACATAAAAAAAACACTCAAAGTGGTGGGGTATAGAATGATGAGTTGGAGGGAGTTGAAATTTAATTTAAGTTAGCCATTGGAGTGGGGGTAAATGAAATGGGTAGATGAAATATTAGATGTATGAGAAAAAGTGTAAAAAGTGTTAGATAAAATGGGGGAGGGAAATTAAACCACTGTGGGTAGTCTTACAATGAAACAGACAAATTTGATTTACAATTGTGTGTGTAACATCAATTGATAAGTCAAATGATCGCGACCCATGATGAGATAAAAAATTCACTTGAAAACTGAACGGAATAAAAATTAAGGATCATGCACAACGAATAAATCTCAATATTTCATACGTTACAAACACAATACCATGTAATGGGCCAATTCAATTGCTACAATACCAAAGACCGAATGACAAATATCAGTCGCCTATCTCATCGTCCGACCATCATTAATCCATACCTAGATTCGTCCGACCTACGATCATCTACTTGTACAATTTCTATCAAGCCAAGACACAAAATCAGGTCGACTTTGAATACTCAAACAACCTCGACCTACCAACACGTACGTCCGTCTACGTTGATATTTGTAACCGTCTCCTATATTATCGGAGACAGTTACGCCCACAACATCTCCTTGATTTTAGGGATTCACAATGATCCCATAACACCATTATATATACCAGACAACATAAAACGTTAAAAGATAATGTCTTCTTGGCTATTTTGAGATTATGTCGTTCAATACCGTTTCATATAAAGCTCATAACACTATATCTCATCATCACGCCATAGGGTATTAGCCGGAGACCAACCTGGTTAGTCGTTTGTTCGTGGTTTCAGGTCACATTTGCTAGGGATCAACCTATTGATGGACTAAGGCTAATCTAGATCGTTTCTTGCGTCATTAGTTTGGTTCCATTGTCAGGAAGCGATAACGTTAGACCTCGAAACCTCACTCAACCGTTAACATGATATCTGACGGACACACTGCTACTTGCTCCAGTGAGCCTATGAGCGAGAATGTGAGAAACACAGATGCAGGTGCCGAAAATCGCACTGCAAACTTGCCTACTCCTCCAAAAGGGCATCCCACGAGAAGGGCCACTTGTTTAAACAGTGTGGCCGATGGTATAGGTCTACAAGATGGGAGAAGACAGAAAAGGGCTATGCCTAAACAAGGGGTAAGCCAGCAACCAAAGCGGGTCCAAACAGGTCGAATAGCTGCAGGCGACATTGCAGGTCCCTCAGTTTCTCAGCTTAGTAGGAAAGATATTTTGCTGTAGCGGGCTAGGTTGCTGCAGAGCTTGCTCGAAGTGCAGAATGAGTTACTCGAGCTACCCGAGTCTCCTATAAAGGACGACAGAAGATCGCAAAGGTAGCTCTATCACTCACCTCTCATAGACACGCTAACGAAGGTCCTATACCATCTGGTGAAAAAAGAAGGAATGATATGCCTCCCCCCTCCCACATTTCCATAGATCAAACTGGAGACCTAAGAGATAGGCTCAACCATCAAAGGGAACAGGAAGCCGACTCAGCTCAGAGGAGGTAGCTCAAATTTGTCAGGGCTCAACGTAGGTTGCCACAATGAATGAGAGACAAAAGACCCTCTCTAGCATGGAACTCCACCGTGAGAAAAGGCAAAAGTCTAACTCAATCTCCCACCAAAGGAGTGACCTGGATGTTAGTGAGCTCCTCAACTTAAAGCGAAAATTGGATGATATAGAGGCAGATAGGACATTCACGAACGGGAAGGTCGAACGAAATGACTGTACTCTTCGACCTTTAACCAAGGATATGCTCGACAAAGGGCCTCCTGCAGGTTTCAAGCTACCCATGTTGGAAAATTATTCAGGAGCGACCAATGCCTTGAATCACATGCAGCACTTTGAGGCCACGATGGGTTTGGTCTCTTCTGAGGATGACGTTGTCACGACCCTAATCCTCAGTGCTATTTTGAGTCATATTTAATCATATATAGAAGTGCATTTCATATTATTATGTTGCATTTTAAATGTAGAAATTATGTGTTAATTAGTAGTTTATGAGTTATATGCTATTCTAAATAAATGAATAAAATAAAAATCATTATTTAATGTCTTAATGAAAATATTAGGAGTAGGTAGTTAAAATGGTAACTTTTTAAAATAAGTAGTAAATTATATTAATGTTCAAGGTGCTTGAGTGTAAATAGTGCATCTTAAGGGTTTTAGTTGTTGGGAGGGTTTAATAGTTGAAGGGGGTTAAGTGTAAGTTTGAAATTATCCATGGCAAAAGGGTAAGAGACTTAATCATTTTAACAAAGAAACTTCTCAGCTCATCCATGGTACCATTTCCAAACCCTAACCTTCTTGACCTAAAAATCCCTAATTAATTCTAGAAAAATCCCTTCTTAGATCCGTTTGTTTCGGGGTGTTCGGGAGAAGAAGGAGCACATTTCCATCCGATCAAAGTTCATAAATTTTCGTATTATTTTTCAAGTAAGTTATTATATTTTCTTGAAATTATGTTCATTTAGTGTTATAAATAATGTTATTATGTTGTTAATGGTTGCATGAGAATTTGGAATTTATTTTTTTGAGTTTTGGGGATGGAAAAAATGGGTTTTGGTTAACTTGGAAATGAAGTTGGTGTTGAAAGGGTCAAATATTGGTTTTGAGTAAGTTGAAATGTTTTGGGTGTGTTGGAAAGGAAAAAGAATAGCTTTGGGTTATGTTGGAACTATTTTTACATTCCTTTTGGGTTGCATGGGACTGAAGCTTGGTTGTGGGACTGTTGTTAAATTGGTAAAATGGGACTTGAATTGGTTTATGTACAAATGCTGATGTTCAGCTCTGTTTCTGCAAATCTGCAAAGGGCACGAGTCGTGCCCTATAGCACGAGTCATGCCCATCAGTCGTGGTTAGACGTGCCCTTGCTTGGACGACTGTATCTAAGGGGGTATCAAAGGGGCACGAGTCGTGCCCTGGGGCACGAGTTGTGCCCTGACCAGTTTTGGGAAATGAAATTCAAAGCTATGTAGGTTCAATTTTATCACTTATCTTTCAACCAATGGAACACTACAATCAAAGTACAAGGTATTAACAACAAAATGAGGTATTAACATTTCAATGGTGATCATTTGAAGATGTTTAAATGATTGGTTAAAGTAGGTTGGAACTATTGAACCTAACTTGGTTATTATCATTATATTATTGTTGATACATCCTTGAATGACTATAATAACTGTGTAGTCCTTATGTGTTACACCTTATATATTGTTTAACATCTTTGTGAAGTGTTTGATTAGGGTTCCCTACTTTGGAATCCTAAGTTCATTGAATTGGTTCAAGGATGATTTAGCCTTAGTGCTACTATTAATTGATACTTGTTATCATGTTGCTATCATTTTGATATGCTTTACTTGTATGGTTACCTAATTTGGAATCATACATTGTTTGTTTAAATCAAGTAGTTATTTACTGTGCTTATACTTGAAAGTCTAGTTGGTACTTGTTTGTTGGGCAGTGTTATGGGATTATAATGGCACACGAGCCGAGTTCATTATAATCCATACACTGGTTCCCGTTTTGCCCTGCCATTGGCCATGGTTTGGGGGGTAGTGAACTAGCTCAAGGGAAGTCTAGTTGCACTATT
Organism: Adenophora triphylla var. japonica; assembly: GCA_022495995.1. Taxonomy (NCBI): domain Eukaryota; kingdom Viridiplantae; phylum Streptophyta; class Magnoliopsida; order Asterales; family Campanulaceae; genus Adenophora; species Adenophora triphylla. The sequence continues at coordinate 189,327 of JAFEMH010002204.1, forward strand.
GGGTATGACTTTGTGTCATAGTCCCGCTTGTTGTTACTGTGTTTGGGTTTCAGAACCGTTTCTTCAACAACTGTTGCTGCTTGGATCGAGATATCCTTTTGAGGATGAAACCTTGGCTCAGTATCCTTCTAAGTGTTATATTATTGCACTTAATTGCTATATTTAAGTATATATATCTTTCTTGGTGTTATAAGAAGGTGATATATATGACTTGTTGTTATATGCTTCATAATGTGGTTGCATATCATCTTGTTGCATACTCCCTCTGTCCCGGAGAACTTTACCCCTTTACTATTGAGAACGGAAAATAAGAAATAATATTATTAAAGTATGTTTTGTGAGTGGGAGGAGAGAGAATGAGTGGAGAGAATAGTAAATTTGAAAAGTGTTGTGAGTGGGAGGAGAGAGAATGAGTGGAGAGAATAGTAAAATTTTTTTCCTTTTTAGAAAAGTGGGACTTTAAAGTGGGACGCCCAAAATAGTAAAAGGGGTAATGTTTTATGGGACAGAGGGAGTATATAATAACTTGCTGAGATTTTTCTCACCCCGTCCTTTCATTGTTTTCTTAGATAGAGCCGAGCCAGGGGCTAGGGCACGTTGAGCACTGAGAGGGTGCCAAGTTGGTTTTGTGGAGGAAGGTTGGTAAGGATACATTATGTAAATGTATGACCTTGGTTAGTAGTCCTAGACTTAATGTTATCCTTATTTTGAAACTTCAAAAAGGGTTTGTATATATTTTTCATTTGGGAACTAGGTTCCTTGGTTTGTAAATAAGTGTATGTGATTTGTAAATGGTTTGAATGTGGAGTGAGTTAAGTTTGAAGTTAAATGGTTGATTTTTCATAGTAAGTTAGAAAAGTTTCTAAATGTTAAACAGGTTTGTAATATTTTCTTTAAATGGCATCTTCAAAACGTGTCTCGGCGTGAGGCCAAGTAGGTCCACGGTTCGGGGCACGTCAGTTGGTATCAGAGCCTTAGGTTTAGATAGTCTAGAGTGACTATATGACCTAGGAGGGTAGAATGGATCGAGTGAGTAACGTTAAATGTTTTATGTAGGTACTCAATTGCTATGGCAGGAGTAGAAGGAGATCCGATTGGACCTTTAGGCCGGGGAAATGTTCGGGAGGAGACTCGAGATATGTTCCAAGGGATGTTAGAAGCGGCTATGAAGGCCATGAATGACCAAAGACAGCATGGAGAGCAAGCAGTACCAAGAGTGGGATTAGAGTAGTTTTTGAAATTGAAACCTACCGGTTATGATGGGGAGCCAAATGTGGCAAAGGCGGAAAGGTGGATTGAGGCTATGGAAAAGATCTTTGAGGTGCTGAGATGTACCGAGGATGAACAAGTCAGGTTTGCAGCGTACAAATTCCCGGGTGCGGCTGAACATTGGTGGAGAGCTCTCAAGGCAAGTTGGGACGAGGCCCATGTTCCTTACACATGGGAGAATTTTGTAAGAAAATTCAAGGAGCACTTTATTCCAACCGTGGATCAAGACAAGAAAGAGATAGAATTTCTTAATCTGGAGCAGAATATGATGACCGTGGCACAGTATGTGGCTAAGTTCATGGAATTGTCAAGGTATTGCACTAATTTGGTGGCGACAGAAGAGAGGAAGGCCATGAGGTTTGTTTGGGATTTGAAGACGGTCATCTGGACGCCGTTGGTGGCCCATAAGTTTCAAAGTTTTCAAGATGCAGTGGATAGAGCATATCACGTGGAGCACGACATTGAAGAGAACAAGAGGAAAACAGAAAGGGTTAGTACGGGAAGGCAAGGAGGACAAGGTAGACCGCAACATCAGGGTCGAGATAACCGAGGCGAGCAAGGATCAACATTTCAGTTTAGGGGGAAGCCGCAAGGTCAGTTTGGTGTTCAAAGGCAGGGTGTTAATCCGGGGAACGCACCAAAGAAAGTTTGTACTTACTGTCAGAAGGAAGGGCACGTAGAGGAGCTTTGTTGGAAGAGATTAGGGAAATGTTTGAATTGCATACAGTTGGGACATTTTCAGAAAGATTACACCAAGCCGAAGAAGCCAGCATCCTTGAGTGGCACCGGGACTTCTCAAGGTCAAAAGAGGGATTCTTCAGGAAGGCCTAAGGTTCAAGGTCGGGTCTTCGCGGTGAATCAACAACAAGCGGCAATTCCTCCAATGTTATCGGAGGTACTATTTTTATAGAAAGTATGAGAGCACGTGCACTAATAGACCCTGGCTCATCTCATTCTTATGTATCCATGCATTTTGCATCGAATTTGCCTGTTTCTGTGGAGTCTATGCCTTACGTGCTAGAAGTGTCAACTCCGATGGGAGAATGTTTGGTAACAGAATAGGTGTTACGTGCTTGTGATGTGCATATATGTGATCGTGTGTTACCTGCTGACTTGGTAGTATTGCCTATGCATGATTTTGATGTCATTTTGGGTATAGATTGGCTAAGAAAATACCATGCCTTAGTCGATTGTCATAAGAAAGTTGTTACTTTTTCAGTCCCGAATATGCCTAAGTTTGTGTTTGAGGCTATTCCTTCTATGGGGACTATTCATGTCATTTCTTATGTTAAAGCTAAGAAGTTATTTCTTTGGGGTTGTACGGGATTCTTAGCTTGTGTCCTTGATACTACCAAGGTGTTGCCGGAAATGGGGGATGTTCCTATAGTTAAGGAGTTTTCGGATGTATTCTCTTCCGAATATGTAAGGCCTCCGAATAGGGAGATAGAGTTTGGGATTAATTTGCTTCCGGGTACAACTCCAATATCTAAGGCACCTTATAGAATGGCCCCAGCTGAATTGAAAGAGTTGAAGGTTCTGTTACAAGAGTTGCGTGATCGGGGGTTCATCCGACCGAGTTTTTTGCCGTGGGGAGCTCCAGTGTTGTTTGTAAGGAAGAAGGATGGGTCATTGAGACTTTGTATTGATTACCGGCACTTGAACCAAGTAACGGTGAAGAACAAATACCCTCTACCTCATATTGATGACCTATTTGATTAATTGCAAGGTGCGACAGTCTTTTCTAAGCTTGATTTGAGAAGCAGGTACCATCAGCTGAAAGTTCATCCTGAGGATGTTTCCAAAACAACTTTTCGTACACAGTATGGACATTTTGAATTCCTTGTTATGCCTTTCGGGTTAACGAATGCTCCAGCCGTTTTTATGGATTTGATGAACCGCGTTTTCAAACCCTATATTTATACTTTTGTGGTAGTGTTCATTGATGATATTTTAGTCTATTCCAAGTCTCAGGAGGAGCATGAACAACACTTAAGAATGGTTTAACGGTGCTCCGAGAGAAGCAGTTGTTTGCCAAATTAAGAAAGTGCACGTTTTGGCTTGAGGAGGTTTCCTTCCTAGGCCATGTCTTGTCAAAGGGCGGAATTTCAGTTTATCCTTCTAAGATTGAAGCCGTGGTTAGTTGGAAAAGGCCGGAATCAGTTACTGAGATTCAGAGTTTTCTGGGGTTAGCCGGGTATAATCGGAGATTCATAAAGGGGTTTTCCAAGATTGCTACGCTGTTGACTCAATTGACACGAAAGAATATACCCTTTGTGTGGAGTGAGAAGTGCCAAGCTAGTTTTAAGGAATTGAAGAAGAGGTTGACCTCGGCACCTGTTCTTGTTCTACCAAATGGGAACGACGGGTTGGTTATTTATTATGATGCTTCAAAGGAGGGTTTAGGGTGTGTATTGATGCAAAATGGGAAGGTTATAGCATATGCCTCGAGGAAGTTGACTCCGTGTGAACAGAACTATCGAACACATGTTATGGAGCTTGCAGCTATCGTCTTTACCTTACACAAATGGAAGCATTACCTTTACGGAGCAAAGTTCGAGATTTTCACGGACCATAAAAGTTTGAAATACCTTTTCTCACAAAAGGAGTTGAACAATAGGCAGCAGAGATGGATGGAGCTGTTGAAGGATTACGATTGTACCATTTCTTATCACCCGGGCAAAGCTAATGTTGTAGCGGATGCTATCAGTAGGAAAGCATATGTTGCTTCATTGATGGTTCGAGAATGGAAGATGTTAGAAGATGCTCGTGATTGGTGTCCTCGAGAGTCAAGACATGGAGCTATCTTTGCAAGCATGAGTGCCTTACCAAGCTTGATTCAACAAATAAAGGAGGGTCAAAATGGTGATTTAGAGTTGAAGAAGGTGGTGGATCAGATTATGGATGGAAAATTCAAGGAGTTCTCCCTTAGCCCCGAGGGAGTATTGACATTTAGAGGTCGATTGTGTGTGCCAAATATTGAGGAGGTGAAGCGTCAAGTGCTTGATGAAGGCCATAAGTCCAAGTATACCATTCACCCCGGGAGTATGAAGATGTATCAAAATTTGAAACAACATTTTTGGTGGAATAATATGAAGAGGGAAATAGCAAATTATGTGTCAAAGTGTTTAACGTGTCAGCAAGTGAAAGCAGAACACCAAAGACCCGCCAGGTTGCTTCAGCCGTTAGAGATTCCGGAATGGAAGTGGGAGCATATTACAATGGATTTTGTCACGGGATTGCCTCAGACAAGTCGGAAGCATGACGCATTTGGGTGATCGTGAACAGTTTGACTAAGTCCGCTCATTTCCTACCTATAGAGATTTGCTATTCGATGGAGAGGCTTGCGAGATTGTATATCCACGAGATAGTGAGATTGCACGGGGTTCCGATTAGCATTGTGTCAGATCGTGATCCTCGGTTTACTTCCCGATTTTGGAAAGCGTTGCAGAAGGCTTTGGGGTCAGAGTTGAGATTTAGTACAACATTCCATCCTCAGACTGATGGCCAATCCGAGAGGACAATTCAGATTCTTGAAAACATGTTATGAGCTTGTTCAGTTGACTTCTCGGACTCTTGGGACGTTCATTTGCCTCTTGTGGAGTTTTCTTACAACAATAGTTATCAATCGAGCATTGAGATGGCACCTTATAAAGCATTGTATGAGAGGAAGTGTAGGTCTCCGATTTGTTGGGATGAAGTTGGTGAAGCTAAGATTTGGGATATTGATATGGTTCGGGATTCAGTTGAGAAAGTCAAGATCATTCGGAATCGATTGATTACAGCCCAAAGTAGACAGAAAAGTTATGTGGATCAGAGGAGGTGTAACGACCCTAACCCTAGGCACCTATTTTAGTATCATATTATATGCCTTTTATATTAATTGTTGACTTTATGTACTTTTAATATTATTGTTAATATTATGTGTTCATTCTATATCCTTGATTTCTTATAAATAGGATGAAATAATTGGAAAATTAAATAAAGCATCTTGGGAGAAGTATAATAATAGAAATGGATAAAATAAATAAAATGTGGGTAGTTAGGCTTTTTTGTGTGGAAATTGGAAAGCCTTTCATCTTTTGGCATGGGGGGCCATTCCTTTCCCCTTAAATTCCTCACCCTTCCTCCCTCCTTAGTCAAAGATACTACCCTCCTCCCATACTTCCTCCATCCTCCACATTCTCCTTAATCATTTCTTCTTCATCCTCCTTCATTCCATCCATGGAAGCTTTACTTTGAAGGTCTCACCTCCAAGTTCCTAGAGCCTTCAATCCTTCTCCATTTTCCAATCAAATTGTACTTTTGTGCTTGGGGCAACTAGGGGAGTTTATCAAGCTAAGAAGATCCTCATTCCATCCTAAAATTCTAAGGTAAGTTATTATGACTTCCTTCTAAATATTGTTCACTTTATGTGTTAATGAATATTTTGTGAAAAGAAAATGATTGTGATATTTTTGAATAAGGTTATTTGAGTAAAATGGGTTAATTAAGGATGAATTGATTTTTAGTATGAAATGGGGGTTTAAGTTGGAAGAATGAGGGTATAAGGAATGTTAAAGGTTAATGACTTTAATGGAGTTCTTGTATGTAGTTATGTTCCTCTTATTTTGATTTGGGAGATGTAAGGAGTATATCTCATTTGATAGAAAGAAGTAGAAAAAGGACTTGTTATACTTTTAATTTTGTGAGTTATTATGATCTTTTCTCCTATTTAATGTTAATGAACTATTGGGTGTTGTTATTTTTATTAATGGTTAATTGATGCTTAGGAAACCTTCTTGGAGTTGATAAATGGGTTAATGATAAAGAATGATGTGGTTTAAGGAAGTTTATCAAGAGTGTAAGAAATGAGTGGAGTTAGTTTTAGAAGATTGAACTTGAAGTGTGTTAGTAAAATGGGTTGGAAATCTTGTGATAAATAATTTATGTGTATATTATTTTGGGGTTCATGGAAATAAGGGTTGTTGAAAGGAAAAGAAAATAAGTAAAAAGGGGGTTTGAAATCTGGACAATGCTGAAATTGGGCTTGGGCGGTCGCCCACAGGGTGTGAGCGGCCGCCCATGTGTGCGTAAACTTGGTCTCCTGGAAATTCCTCTTGGGCGGTCGCCCAAGAGGTAGTGTGCGGTCGCCCATGTGGGCAGAACTTGTATTTCCTTTGAAACTCTCTTGGGCGGTCGCCCAAGTGACATGGGCGGTCGCCCATGTCACCAGATCCTCCTTAGATACTTTTCTTGCTGATTTTCACCAACAACCTAGTGGTATGATTCCTAACCATTATAAATTAGTGGAAATTAATCCAAACCGGATATGAATTAATCTTCTTTAACTGAGGGTAAAGTAGAATACCTTGACTAGGCCATGATGTCTTATTTGGTCAAAATGGAATTATGGAAATAGTTAAATATTGTTCGGAAAATGGTGGATAAGCTTGATTCGTAACTTCACCAAAGTGGTTCAAACTTGGGAAGTAGGTCACTTTTATTAAGAGTATTCAAGGTTGAGTAACGACTTCGTAGAAATAATTTATGGTTTAGAGTAGCCGTACTTGCCTCATACCCTTGGTGATTGGATAGTGTCGAGACTATAATTACACTATTGCGTTAGTTAGAAATGTTTATGTATCACATTGTGGCATTGTATCCCAAGTTGGGATTATTTGGTATTGTTATGTTGTATCCCAAGTGTGGATTATTTGGTATATGGTTGTATTGTATCCCAGTTGTGGATTATCTGGCATGTTGATTATATTGTATCCCGGTGTGGATTATGTGGTTATATGGATACCTTACTTGAGTTCATATTCATTGATGGATTATGCATAGTGTATTAAATGAATGTTGCACTATGGTATTGATTTAACATGAGTATAATTTACCATGTTGTTATATTATTATCCCTTTTGTGGATTTAATTCAAGTAACTATTATGTGCTTGGATATTACATGTGATCAGGGGGTATAATGGAATTCAATCAATTATTGATTTGTTCTATAAGTGATTGAAGGTTCATTATACCTGTGACCTCTCCCCTCTGTGGCCACAGAGTGGGTGTGCTAGCGACTGTATTGAGCCAGAAGCCTTACAGACCGCTGCGATTTGGTGAGTAGGTGGAATGCTTCTGTATTAAGCCAAAAGCTTTACAGTTAGCGCTGATATTATATGATACTCTGAATAAGGGTCATATAAGTATCCTATTTTCTTATATGGATCTCTGGAGTATGAGTCCTATAAGCGGTGAAGGTGCATGGGGGCAATTCACCAAAGAGAGGAGTTTTACTCCCACGTTGTACGACTTATTGTTCAGACGGGAAAGGTAAAATGAGGTAACGTAAGGTGTTTACCGCTTTCATAATGTGTTATGTGTAACCATGCTATGTGTTGCATATTGTTTGGCATCTTGCTGCATTCATAATAGCTTATTGAGATTTATTCTCACCCCTTCCCTTTTACTGTTTTAGATTGTGCTGAGACAGGTGACCTGAACCAGTGAGGCCGGGGAAAGAGTTTGGACTCTTGCTTTTGGGGCTTGTCAGGATAGGTATATGAGTGGGTTGTAGGGAGTCCTATTTAAGTATTACTCTTTTATAAGTTGTATGGAAAACTCTTTTGTTAAACAATGTTAATTAAGGTTTTCAATGTAATTGATCAAGTTATGGTTTATTGGAATATTTGTTTAAATTCCTCCGAGTGGAGATATCATCCGTTGATTTTATTTTGGAAGTTTGAGAATTGGTTTTCCTTTAAAGTGAAATAAAAGTTTTAAAAATTTAAGATGGGTTTTCCTAGTTTGAGCTCCTCAAGCTCGGGATACGCGTTAGGTCCCGGGTTGGGGTGCTCACAGTTGGTATCAAAGCTTAGTTTAGAGGTCAAGGGTATATGCCTAAACTAAGGGGGAGTGTGTGGTAATTGACGCCGAGTGTTTAGTGCAGGAGTTTGTTCTAATGGCTGGAAACAATGATGACCAGCGAAAGGTTCTAGAAAATGAAGGATGTTTAAATTGTAGCCTCATAGTTATGGTATTTTAGTAATGAATTCAAATGGTCTTGGGTTGAATATGAGAAATGTTGCAGGTGGGTTGGTGCATTTTACTTGGGTTGGTGCATTTTACTTGGGTTGAAATTTGTTAAATTAGTTGAGATGTGGTATAGTGAAGTTTTGGTATAGTATTGATGTTAAGAAAAATGATTTAAGTATGTGGTATTGTTTAGGGTTCCTTTTAATGAAGTTGGCTAAGTTGTAAAGTTGTTGTTATATATGTTGTACGATGCTATTATTACCGTATAAATGATTATTAATAAGTTTGACAATTTGTTTGGCTGTTGAAATAATGAAAGAGGGGTTTGGAAATGAGTAAAGTGATGGTTTGATAAAATATAGGTTAGTAATTGAAAAGAGTATTATAAAGGTTAATATATGGTGGAGAGAGTATTGTTGGGTGGCTTGTGATGTGTAAAAATAATGAAAATAACTTAGGTAGTGGGTGAATGAATATGGCGAATAGTGATAATAAGATATGGGTTAATGTGGAAAGATAGAGTAATAGGGTCATATGGCTTGAAGAAGGTATGTGGTATCATTTGAGAACCTTATAATTAAAGTTGACTCAATGGTATAGTTGTTGTTGAATTATGGTCATATATGGTATATGATGTATTAGGTGATATACATGGTGGTTGTAATGGTTAGCCAATTAATAGGGCTTTGGAAATAAGCAGGAAATGGTGGTTTTGGAATGAATGTGGTAAGGTTGATATTCAAAGTGATTGGGAATTCTGTATCCATTTTAGTTAAGTTAGAATGATCATGAAAGGATGTGAAGAAAGATTTAGTAATAGCATTATTGACTAGGGTAAAATGGTGTTGTAAAGTGAAGGTCTAAAGGTCGAGTATGTGTTTCGGATATAGGAGAGATAGCTTCCTCAGAGGTCACTAGAGGTATATTACCTGTCTCAGAAGTTAGGGGTCACATTTTATAGATCCTGTTTCATATCATTTATGTTAGCATCACATGTTGCTTCTATGTGGCATACATTACTTGAGAATTTGTTTTATTGTTAGAGGATTCTGCTCTTATGAGAGAATACCTCGAATCTCCTTTGGTTTACCACGGTGGTGATGTGGTTATGGCTGAGCATGTATTGCCAGTTGATTTGGTATGATTACCGATTTGTAATTATGAGATATACTTGACCTGGAGGGTTAAGTAGTTGTTGTGCGTTGGTAGACTATCATAAGAAGTGAGTCTCCTTTTCTATATCTAAATTGATTATATTGGTATTTAATATAAATAAACCTTTATATGGTACTCTTGTTATATAAGCATTAAAGGCAGAAGGTTTCGGTTAAAAGTGTGAAGTATATTTGGTATGTGTTAGACTCGCATAAGAAGTCTTTTCAAAAATGTTACGTGCTAGTTGAGTGGATGGTAATTGTGTTTCCATCAAAATATCTCATGTGTTGATTCTAAGTATGATAATCGGAATTTTAATCCTTATCTTGACCGCTTTATGGTAGTTAGGATTGATGACCTCTTTGGTTATTTAAAGTTACGAGAGGATCATGAAGATCATTTAGGAATTGTGTTAATTACCTTTAGTGGGAATTCATCGTTTTGAGAAGTTTAGCAAATGTGAGTTGGCTCGCGAAGATTTTACATTTTGGGTTCTATAGTCTTAAACCTGAAGGTTACCATGGGTCTTGCGAGGATTGAGTCTGTGATCTTTGGGGTTGGCAAGTGCTATCGAAGGAATTTTTAAGGAATTCTTGAGAATTGAAAAATCATTGATTTAGTTAACTCGGAAGGATATATCAAAGGTGTAAGATGTAATAAGGGTAAATCGTATTGGTAGAGATGGAGAATAGATTGGCTATAGATCCTATCCTTGCCTTACCTAGTGGATGTGAGGACTTTGTGAAATTTTAAGTGTGTATTAGAGGAAGATTTGGTTGTGATATTATGGGAAATGGGAAAGTGATAGCGTATGCTTTGAGGTAGTTAACTTAGATAAGTGAAATTTTCTTACCTTCTACTCGGAAGTGGCTGCAATTGTGTTGCGTTATTTAAGTAGGAACTTTATCTTTGTGAAGCTCCCTTTGAGAGTTGTTACTGATCCTAAGAGTTTGAAGAATTTAGTTACTTGAAAGGAAGAGATTAGAAGACTATCTAGATTCTTGAAGAATAGGTTGTGTGTTGTGTGATGGACTTCCTTTCAAGTTGAGAAGTTAATTAACCTTAGCAAGTTTGCGTATAATAATAGTTTTTAGTTTAGCATTGAAAGGGTACTGTGTAAAGCTTGGTATGGAAAATATATTTGTATGATCCTCCGTACGTATAGAGTTCTTCAGTTAATGATGATTTGGCAGATTTGACTTATGTGGGGAAACCGTTGAGAGTTATTATAATCGAAATTTCGGGATTAAATTAAATTCTAGAATATTTGGGGTTGTGAGAATGTATAGAAGAATCATGACATTGAGGAAACTGTTTGAAGGTTGTAATTCAAAATTCTTGGGAGAGTAACCTTTGTTATTGATTCTCAAGGTGAGTCTTTTTAAAATTCAGGATGAATTTTCTTTAAGGGGGAGTGAATGTAACGACCCTAACCCTAGGGACCTATTTTAGTATCATATTATATGCCTTTTATATTAATTGTTGACTTTATGTACTTTTAATATTATTGTTAATATTATGTGTTCATTCTATATCCTTGATTTCTTATAAATAGGATGAAATAATTGGAAAATTAAATAAAGCATCTTGGGAGAAGTATAATAATAGAAATGGATAAAATAAATAAAATGTGGGTAGTTAGGCTTTTTTGTGTGGAAATTGGAAAGCCTTTCATCTTTTGGCATGGGGGGCCATTCCTTTCCCCTTAAATTCCTCACCCTTCCTCCCTCCTTAGTCAAAGATACTACCCTCCTCTCATACTTCCTCCATCCTCCACATTCTCCTTAATCATTTCTTCTTCATCCTCCTTCATTCCATCCATGGAAGCTTTACTTTGAAGGTCTCACCTCCAAGTTCCTAGAGCCTTCAATCCTTCTCCATTTTCCAATCAAATTTTACTTTTGTGCTTGGGGCAACTAGAGGAGTTTATCAAGCTAAGAAGATCCTCATTCCATCCTAAAATTCTAAGGTAAGTTATTATGACTTCCTTCTAAATATTGTTCACTTTATGTGTTAATGAATATTTTGTGAAAAGAAAATGATTGTGATATTTTTGAATAAGGTTATTTGAGTAAAATGGGTTAATTAAGGATGAATTGATTTTTAGTATGAAATGGGGGTTTAAGTTGGAAGAATGAGGGTATAAGGAATGTTAAAGGTTAATGACTTTAATGGAGTTCTTGTATGTAGTTATGTTCCTCTTATTTTGATTTGGGAGATGTAAGGAGTATATCTCATTTGATAGAAAGAAGTAGAAAAAGGACTTGTTATACTTTTAATTTTGTGAGTTATTATGATCTTTTCTCCTATTTAATGTTAATGAACTATTGGGTGTTGTTATTTTTATTAATGGTTAATTGATGCTTAGGAAACCTTCTTGGAGTTGATAAATGGGTTAATGATAAAGAATGATGTGGTTTAAGGAAGTTTATCAAGAGTGTAAGAAATGGGTGGAGTTAGTTTTAGAAGATTGAACTTGAAGTGTGTTAGTAAAATGGGTTGGAAATCTTGTGATAAATAATTTATGTGTATATTATTTTGGGGTTCATGGAAATAAGGGTTGTTGAAAGGAAAAGAAAATAAGTAAAAAGGGGGTTTGAAATCTGGACAATGCTGAAATTGGGCTTGGGCGGTCGCCCATGAGGGTGAGAGCGGCCGCCCATGTGTGCAGAAACTTGGTCTCCTGGAAATTCCTCTTGGGCGGTCGCCCAAGAGGTAGTGTGCGGTCGCCCATGTGGGCAGTAACTTGTATTTCCTTTGAAACTCTCTTGGGCGGTCGCCCAAGTGACATGGGCGGTCGCCCATGTCACCAGATCCTCCTTAGATACTTTTCTTGCTGATTTTCACCAACAACCTAGTGGTATGATTCCTAACCATTATAAATTAGTGGAACTTAATCCAAACCGGATATGAATTAATCTTCTTTAACCGAGGGTAAAGTAGAATACCTTGACTAGGCCATGATGTCTTATTTGGTCAAAATGGAATTATGAAAATAGTTAAATATTGTTCGGAAAATGGTGGATAAGCTTGATTCGTAACTTCACCAAAGTGGTTCAAACTTGGGAAGTAGGTCACTTTTATTAAGAGTATTCAAGGTTGAGTAACGACTTCGTAGAAATAGTTTATGGTTTAGAGTAGCCGTACTTGCCTCATACCCTTGGTGATTGGATAGTGTCGAGACTATAATTACACTATTGCGTTAGTTAGAAATGTTTATGTATCACATTGTGGCATTGTATCCCAAGTGGGGATTATTTGGTATTGTTATGTTGTATCCCAAGTGTGGATTATTTGGTATATGGTTGTATTGTATCCCAGTTGTGGATTATCTGGCATGTTGATTATATTGTATCCCGGTGTGGATTATGTGGTTATATGGATACCTTACTTGAGTTCATATTCATTGATGGATTATGCATAGTGTATTAAATGAATGTTGCACTATGGTATTGATTTAACATGAGTATAATTTACCATGTTGTTATATTATTATCCCTTTTGTGGATTTAATTCAAGTAACTATTATGTGCTTGGATATTACATGTGATCAGGGGGTATAATGGAATTCAATCAATTATTGATTTGTTCTATAAGTGATTGAAGGTTCATTATACCTGTGACCTCTCCTCTCTGTGGCCACAGAGTGGGTGTGCTAGCGACTGTATTGAGCCAGAAGCCTTACAGACCGCTGCGATTTGGTGAGTAGGTGGAATGCTTCTGTATTAAGCCAAAAGCTTTACAGTTAGCGCTGATATTATATGATACTCTGAATAAGGGTCATATAAGTATCCTATTTTCTTATATGGATCTCTGGAGTATGAGTCCTATAAGCGGTGAAGGTGCATGGGGGCAATTCACCAAAGAGAGGAGTTTTACTCCCACGTTGTACGACTTATTGTTCAGACGGGAAAGGTAAAATGAGGTAACGTAAGGTGTTTACCGCTTTCATAATGTGTTATGTGTAACCATGCTATGTGTTGCATATTGTTTGGCATCTTGCTGCATTCATAATAGCTTATTGAGATTTATTCTCACCCCTTCCCTTTTACTGTTTTAGATTGTGCTGAGACAGGTGACCTGAACCAGTGAGGCCGGGGAAAGAGTTTGGACTCTTGCTTTTGGGGCTTGTCAGGATAGGTATATGAGTGGGTTGTAGGGAGTCCTATTTAAGTATTACTCTTTTATAAGTTGTATGGAAAACTCTTTTGTTAAACAATGTTAATTAAGGTTTTCAATGTAATTGATCAAGTTATGATTTATTTGAATATTTGTTTAAATTCCTCCGAGTGGAGATATCATCCGTTGATGTTATTTTGGAAGTTTGAGAATTGGTTTTCCTTTAAAGTGAAATAAAAGTTTTAAAAATTTAAGATGGGTTTTCCTAGTTTGAGCTCCTCAAGCTCGGGATACGCGTTAGGTCCCGGGTTAGGGTGCTCACAGGAGGCGAGACCTTGAATTTCAGAAGGGAGACTTGGTGTTCCTGCGAGTGTCACCTAAGGTAGGGATTAAGAGATATGGCAAGAAGGGTAAGTTAGCTCCAAGGTTCGTAGGTCCTTTTGAGATCTTAGAAAGAGTGGGAAATCTTGCGTATCGCCTTGCTTTACCTTCATCTCTTAGGAAAATGCATAGTGTATTCCATGTTTCAATGCTTAGGAAGTATGTGTATGATCCTTCTCATGTGTTGCCTAGGATTCCCGAGGATATAGAGCCGGACATGTCTTATGTAGAGCAACCAGTCCAAGTTATTGATACCAAGGTGCAAGAACTGAGAAATAAGAGTATTCCTCTTGTGAGAGTTTTTTGGAAGAACCATGACGTGGAAGAGTCACGACCCTCATCCTCGGTTCTATTTTGAGTCATATTTAATCATATATAGAAGTGCATTTCATATTATTATGTTGCATTTTAATTGTAGAAATTATGTGTTAATTTGTAGTTTATGAGTTATATGCTATTCTAAATAAATGAATAAAATAAAAATCATTATTTAATATCTTAATGAAAATATTAGGAGTAGGTAGTTAAAATAATAACTTTTTAAAATAAGTAGTAAATTATTTTAATGTTCAAGGTGCTTGAGTGTAAATAGTGCATCTTAAGGGTTTTAGTTGTTGGGAGGGTTTAATAGTTGAAGGGGGTTAAGTGTAAGTAGGAAATTATCCATGGCAAAAGGGTAAGAGACTTTGTCATTTTAACAAAGAAACTTCTCAGCTCATCCATGGTACCATTTCCAAACCCTAACCTTCTTGACCTAAAAATCCCTAATTAATTCTAGAAATATCCCTTCTTAGATCCGTTTGTTTCGGGGTGTTCGGGAGAAGAAGGAGCACATTTCCATTCGATCAAAGTTCATAAATTTTTGTATTATTTTTCAAGTAAGTTATTATATTTTCTTAAAATTATGTTCATTTAGTGTTATAAATAATGTTATTATGTTGTTAAAGGTTGCATGAGAATTTGGAATTTATTTTTCTGAGTTTGGGGATGTAAAAAATGGGTTTTGGTTAACTTGGAAATGAAGTTGGTGTTGAAAGGGTCAAATATTGGTTTTGAGTAAGTTGAAATATTTTGGGTGTGTTGGAAAGGAAAAAGAATAACTTTGGGTTATTTTGGAACTATTTTTACATTCCTTTTGGGTTGCATGGGACTGAAGCTTGGTTGTGGGACTGTTGTTAAATTGGTAAAATGGGACTTGAATTGGTTTATGTACAAATGCTGATGTTCAGCTCTGTTTCTGCAAATCTGCAAAGGGCACGAGTCGTGCCCATCAGTCTTGACTAGTCGTGCCCTTTCTTGGACGACTGTATCTGAGGGGGTATCAAAGGGGCACGAGTCGTGCCCTGGGGCACGAGTCGTGCCCTGACCAGTTTTGGTAAATAAAATTCAAAGCTATGTAGGTTCAATTTTATCACTTATCTTTCAACCAATGGAACACTACAATCAAAGTACAAGGTATGAACAACAAAATGAGGTATTAACATTTCAATGGTGATCATTTGAAGATGTTTAAATGTTTGGTTGAAGTAGGTTGGAACTATTGAACCTAACTTGGTTATTATCATTATATTATTGTTGATACATCCTTGAATGACTATAATAAGTGTGTAGTCCTTATGTGTTACACCTTATACATTGTTTAACATCTTTGTGAAGTGTTTGATTAGGGTTCCCTACTTTGGAATCCTATGTTCATTGAATTGGTTCAAGGATGATTTAGCCTTAGTGCTACTATTAATTGATACTTGTTTTCATGTTGCTATCATTTTGATATGCTTTACTTGTATGGTTCCCTACTTTGAAATCATACATTGGTTGTTTAAAGCAAGTAGTTATTTACTGTGCTTATACTTGAAAGTCCAACTGGTACTTGTTTGTTGGGCAGTGTTATGGGATTATAATGGCACACGAGCCGAGTTCATTATAATCCATACACTAGTTCCCATTTTGCCCTACCATTGGCCATGGTTTGGGGGTAGTGAACTAGCTCAAGGGAAATCTAGTTGCACTATTGGGTATGACTTTGTGTCATAGTCCCGCTTGTTTTTACTGTGTTTGGATTCCGAAACCGTTTCTTCAACAACTGTTGCTGCTTGGATCGAGATATCCTTTTGAGGATGAAACCTTGGCTCAGTATCCTTCTAAGTGTTATATTATTTCACTTAATTGCTATATGTAAGTATATATATCTTTCTTGGTGTTATAAGAAGGTGATATATATGACTTGTTGTTATATGCTTCATAATGTGGTTGCATATCATCTTGTTGCATATATAATAACTTGCTGAGATTTTTCTCACCCCGTCCTTTCATTGTTTTCTTAGATAGAGCCGAGCCAGGGGCTAGGGCACGTTGAGCACTGAGAGGGCCCCAAGTTGGTTTTGTGGAGGAAGGTTGGTAAGGATACATTATGTAAATGTATGACCTTGGGTAGTAGTCCTAGACTTAATGTTATCCTTATTTTCCAACTTCAAAAAGGGTTTGTAAATATTTTTCATTTGGGAACTAGGTTCCTTGGTTTGTAAATAAGTGTATGTGATTTGTAAATGGTTTGAATGTGGAGTGAGTTAAGTTTGAAGTTAAATGGTTGAGTTTTCATAGTAAGTTAGAAAAGTTTCTAAATGTTAAATATGTTTGTAAAGTGATGACTTTTAGAAAGTACATTTCGAAATATTTTCTTTAAATGGTGTCTTCAGAACGTGTCTCGGCGTGAGGCCAAGTAGGTCCACGGTTCGGGGCGCGTCAGACGTGCTATGCAAGGGATTAACCAGCACCTTCACAGGTGTAGCATTGACTTGTTTCCGTGGTCTAACCACTGGCTGCATCACGTTATGGAGCTACATGAGAAGAAAGTTCCTCGAAATGTTCTCTACAGCTGGAGCTCGTAAGAAAACAGTCACTGATCTGAACAACATGACTCAGGGCAAGACCGGTAGTACTATGAGCTACTTTATCAGATTCAAAGAGTTGGTCGACCAAATTTAGAAAGACCTCACATATAGGGAGGTCATCAACTGCTTTAGAAATGGAGTGTCCTCCCCCGATCTGGACTACGAGCTCCAGGTTAGGAGGGCGACTACGAGGAAAGACATGTTTGAGAGGGCATATGATGTGGCCGTGGATGAAGAACGGAAAGAGAGGAAGAAAGACAAAAGCTCAAAACATTCTGAAGTTAGTGAGTCGACAAAGGCGGGACAGGTAAAAAACAACGACAACAAGGGGAAAAACAGAACTAGGGCAATGGAAAGAGTCCCAGAAAGCTTCACCCCACTCACAGTTAGTCAGACTGTGATCATGAACACAGTCGACCTAGGTCCTCCTGCCCCAATGAATGCTCAAAATAAAGTCAGAAGGGATAACGGTAGGAAATGTGAGTACCACCAGGACACCGGGCACACAACAGAGTAATGTATGAGTTTAAAGAGGATCATCCAAAAATGGGTGAATGAAGGAAGGTTGGATAGGTTTGTGAAGGGAGATCGACCTACAAGAGGGGTGCCTGAGCCAAGGCAACCTAGATTGACGTTGGGAGTGATAGCTAAGGAGGCAAGCAACACTGCACTCAAACACAAGATCTTCCAGTTAAGCAAAGCTCCCTATGTACCCCCCAGGATCTGTCTTCAAGAGGACGTAATCAGTTTCTATCCTTATGAGCTTGCTACGAGCATGGCTGCGAGGGAGAAGATTTTGGTAATTCCATGGCTCATCGATGACTGTACGTCGAGTAGAATCTTGGTCGACACGGGGGCCTGCAAGGACATTCTCTATTATAAAACCTTCCTTGACATGGGGTTGACAGACAGGTTGTCACCATATTCATGTCGACTAGAGGGCTTCACCAATCACAGGGTTGACGCCAAAGGACATATAGAGCTGGAGGTCGACATCGGAAGACATCCCTTGAGGACAACGACTAAGGTAACATTTATAATCATTGATGTTATAAGTGATTACCATGCTATACTGGGTATACCTGAACAGGTCGCTCTGGGGATGGTGCCTTCAATTCCCCATCAAAGGGTCAAGTTTCCCACCATGTTGGGAGTGAGTGTGATATACCCCGATCCAATTTGGCCAACAATTTGGTGTTTCAAATAATTTTTGGAATTGGGTCAATCTTAGCAGAATTTTAAAAAAACAAACGGAGTCGCCACGCCATTTTAGTTTAGGGCCAAAACTTTGAAAAATGCCCGAAAATAGAGAAATGAGTTCGGAGGTCACGTTACACTCCGGGAAGAACGTTTGGCGTTCACCCGAAATGCCTCGTAAGACGAGTCTTCCAAACTTGAAAATAATGTGTGTGTGTGTTTTTTTAAAAGAGGTTTGACTAAAGGTCTTTCTGAAAATAAGGTAAGCTTACTGGACTGGACTGTAAATAGTGTAAAACGGTGCTGCAACTGAAAAAAACTGGAAATGTATGCAGATTACAATTTCATCTGCGTGGATGAAATTGAAGGTGCAATTTCATCGCGGATCACTCTGTAATTTAACTTTTTACAGCTTTTCAGTCTGTCTCTGCAATTTCCAGAAAGTTAACTGGAGTTACAACTTCAGACTGGTACTGTAACAGAAAAAATAGGAAAGCAAGGAATGTTTGAATTTTAGCATCCATGCTTGTCCTCTCTCTCCCTAGACTTGATTAGTGATCATCTAAGAGTGATTAATGATGAATCAACTATATCAAGCCATTGGGTACATTAGGACTTGAAGCACTTCATTTGCAAAGGGATGGGGAATTAACATGTAAGCAAGTAAATATGTAAAGTAAACACAAGGATTAACATGTAAAATAAAGTTAGGTCAAAGATGTATCAACTTTTAGAGTAGATCCCTAAGGTGGTCATAAGAAGTGACCATCCTTGAAATCTAGGCTCAAGTGTATCAACTACATCTTTGGTTGACCAAAATGTGAGTCTAGATGATATTCATCCATGGAAATGTTTCCAAGGTGAGCATTTTAGACTAGGGAAAGGATATTTACAAGGAAGTAAATACTTGTGAAGTAAAGGGACATGGGAGATGACATAAATAGTAAAAATGTGGATCTTTTGTAGAGAATCATCCATGGAGATGAACTCCATGGAGATCCTCTTAGATCCAAGGACAAGAAGGAAGGGGATGAACAATAAGTAAGTGAACAAAAGGCAACAAGATTATATCATGTTAGACATGGAATAGATGCATGAATAAAGAGGGTTTAGGTAGGGAGAATGAGGGTTTACCAATGGTTACACCCTATCTTCTTTGCTTAATGTTTGGGCTTGAGGAGTATCAAGGCTTATGTATGATTTTGTATTTGATTTGTGTTTGGTTTTGTGTCTAGGGCTGTTTAGGGAGCTTAATTCGGCAGAGTAACAGTAAGGGAGTTAATTTGTTGCCTTTTGAAAATGAAGGAGAAGGCCTCAATTTATAGGTTAGCCGGGGGTACAATTTCATCCGCGTGGATGAAATCCACATGCCAATTTCATCCACGCGGACAAAATCGTCAGCGTGCCTGATTTTTGCAGAAAAAGCATTTTGGCAGTTTGACTTGGAGACAACGCTTTCCAGGGAGGCCACTGACCATTTTTTTATACCCAATAAGTCCTTCCTCATCCAAATTGTCTAAAATAGTGCCCGAAATGCCCCTAAATGATTATAAATCATTAAATTGGACTGACGGAATACTAACGACCCAGATTGGGGCACTTACAGTGAGGTGTGTCCTAAGCACAACTAGAGAATATTCGGATCATGTGCTTCGATTCAAGAAGAAGAGAGAGTTGGAAATTTACACTTCAGAGGCAAGCTGGAAACTCTCCAAGTCTGTCACTACTACTTCCAGATTATCCACGATCCAGTGTATAGAGGAGGCGACCTATCCCTCGTATGACCACGTCATGACTAAGCCGACACGTCCCTCTAAGAACACTTGGGTCACAACTGATACAGTTTTGGTCGACCAGATCATCATTGGCGACCTATGCCTCCAAATCAACCAAAACTCAGGGGCCTCCAACAGTGAAATAACTGCTGAGCTAGATGGCATGATCGAATAGGAAGCCTCACACTTAGGAGCTGAGGAAAGAAAAAGGGTCAGAGAGATTATCATTGAGACTATGCAGTTCAGAGACGGCCCAGAACTGGAACCAGTATATGTGCTGGAGAATTTAGAAGTCAACTCATCTCACCCCGAGTAAAAAATCAGAATAGGAAGGCAATTGTCACCAGAAGAAAGGGTAGAAATAGTTGACCTGTTGAAATAAAGTGCTGATGTCTTTGCTTGGAAGGTAGCGGACATGAGGGGTGTCAAAGAGGAGGTCGCTGTGCATCGTTTGGAGGTCAACCCCACAATGAAGTTCAAAAGCCAAAAGCTAAGGGTTTTTGCTGCAGACAAAGAAATGACAATCAAACAAGAGATAAATAAACTCCTTAGGGGTCGTTTGGTAGACTGATAGGATTAGCATGTATTAATAGTCAGGAGATTATTACTCCAGGGATTAATTATACCACCCTTTTTTTGGGATAAATATGAAGGGGATAAGAGGTGATAAGAGGTCTTATCCAGGTTGTTAGGATTATTACACCGGTTGCATTTAATCTACCAAACATCAAGCTTATTGGACTAATAATCCTATCCAACGCTAAAAAGGGCTACCAAACGACCCCTTAGTGTATGTATAATAAAGGAGGCGTCCTACACTACTTGGCTGGCAAATGTGGTGATGGTAAAAAAGGCTAATGGAAAGTAGATAATGTGCGTTGACTTCACCGATCTAAATCTAGCGTGCCCAAAGGACAGCTACCCACTCTCACGGATAGAAAAATTAGTCGACTAAATAGCTGTACATGCCACCCTCAGTTTCCTTGATGCTTATTTAGGATATCACCAGATCAGAATGCACGAGAATGACATTGAAAAGATGGCTTTCCAAGCTGCTGGGGGGATATATTGTTACACCAAGATGCCATTCGCATTGAAGAATGTTGTAGCTATCGACCAAGACAAATCATCATGTGGTCGACCTAAGGGAAACGTTCGCCAATCTACGAGCAAATGACATGAAGCTGAATCCGAGCAAGTGTGTTTTTGGGATAGCGGTTGGCAAGTTTCTGGGGTTCATGATATCACAAAGAGGCATCGAAGCTAATCCATAAAAGATAAAGGCCTTGGTAGAGATGCAAGAGCCTACATGCATCAAGGAGGTCCAACGATTGAATGGTAGGGTCGCAGCTCGGGGTCGCTTCATAGAAAAATAGGCGGAGAGATCTCTCCCCTTCTTCAAAACTTTGAGGGGGACGAAAAACTTTGAATGAATGACCGAATGTTCCTTGTCATTTCAACAGCTCAAAGAATACCTCGCCTCTCCACTATTGCTGAGCAACCCGATCCAAGGATAGAGTTTATTCGTCTACCTATCAGCTGGAGATCGAGCAGTGGCCGCAGTCCTGGTTAGAGAAGAATATGGCCTTCAAAAACCAATCTACTATGTAAGCAAGGCCCTATCCGACGTAGAAGGGAGGTACTTCAACGCTGAAAAGGTAGCCTATGCCTTAGTAGTAGCGGCCAGAAAGCTACGAGCATACTTCTCCGCTCACCCCATTGTCGTGCTGACCAATGCTCCTTTAAGGAAGATATTGCATAAGCCATAAAGTTCAGGTCGACTGCTCAACTGGTCCATAGAGTTGACGGAGTTTGATATTGAATATAGGCCTCGAAAAGCTTTGCAAGCTCAACCTTTGGCAGACTTCTTGGTCGATCTTACGTTCACCAAGAAATATAGTAGGGAGAGCAACCCAAGAGAGAGCTTGAAGGGGAAGGAACAATCACACCAACAGGTAGTCAGTTTACCCGACGATTGCTGGAAGGTTTACTCGGATGGGTCTACTACCAAGAACGTTAGTGTAGCTGGAATTGTGTTAATCGAGCCAGAGACGGGTAAAGCTTTTGAAGAAGCTCTAAGATTCAAGTTCCAAGCCTCCAACAACCAGGCCGAATATGAAGCCTTGATTGCAGAGATTGAATATGCTAAATGCTTTGGGGCGACCAAGATCATAGCTTATTGTGACTCCCAACTAATTGTGAATCAAATCAAGAGAGAATACGAGGTGGTCAATCCCATTCTGGTCAAGTACTGCGAGCTAGTGAAAAGTATGGTTCAAGACTTGGAGTTTTGGGAGATACAGAGGGTAGGCCGCGAGGAAAATGAGTTGGCTGACCTAGTATCCAAACTAGCTACTTCAGACGAGCAGCATGAAGAACCAATCGCATACTTAGAGCATCCAGCATACGAAAGAGTGCAGGTTCTATGCTCGGTCTACGGCTCTAAGTGTTGGATTGATGAAATGAAGTCCTACATCGAAACAGGCGAGCTACCAGCTGACGAGCAAAAGGCAAGAGCAATGAAGAAGAAGTCTCCTAGGTTCACTATACATGGAGATGAATTATTCAGGAGATCGTTTGTGAAGCCATTGTTGAGAGATGTTCACCCCATGAAAGCTCCCCAACTATTTCTCGAAGTATACAGTGGAGTGTGTAGTGGACACCCAGGGGCCAGAACTTTGGCGGACAAAATACTCACCTTAGGGTACTATTGGCCTCACCTAAGGGAGGATGCTCGTGAGATCGTGCAAAAATGTGATAAGTGTCAGAGATATGACGACCTACCAAGGCTCCCTACAACTGAACAAACACTCATGGTCGCAGCTTGGCCGTTCGATATGTAGGGGGTAGATTTGATCGGACCCTTCCCACCCGCCCGTGGAAATTGTAAATATGTGATTGTGGGAATCGATTACTTCACAAAATGGATTGAAGCAAAGCCTCTAGCAAAGATAACAGAGGAAAACGCCATCAACTTCATCCACGATTACATTTGGTGCCGCTTTGGGGTGCCACATTCAATTGTTTCAGACAACGAACTACAGTTTTCCACAGCTTTTGAAACAGAAATGAATAGGTTGGGAGTTAAACACTGGAAGTCGTCGGTCACATATCCTCAAGGTAACGGGCAAGCTGAAGCAGCGAACAAACTGGTATTGACAGCACTAAGTAAGGGACTGATTAGTCGAGCTGGCAGATGGTTGGACGAACTACTCCTTGCTCTTTGGGCGGTCAGCACAACCACCCGGGGGGGCTACAGGGGAAACCCCATTCGCCCTTACCTTTGGGTCAGAGGCCATGACACCCGCCGAGCTAAAAATTCCTACAACTAGGGTGGCCTTATTTGATCAAAACCAGAATAATTCCAACAGGCTGCTCGACTTGGATTTGCTAGACGAGGAAAGGATGACTGATCAACTTAGAATGGTAAATTACAAGCAAAAAACTAAGGGTTATCATGACAAAAAGGTCAAAAAGAGATCATTCAACGTTGGGGACTATGTGCTAAGAAAGATCGAGGTAACTGGAAGGAAAGCTGAACATAATAAGTTATCTTCGAACTGGGAGGGACCCTACATCGTCACCAGAATTATCAAGGAGGGGACCTACATGATTGGCCATCCTGGTGGTGGCGAGCTAAAACATCCTTGTCATGCTAGCCACTTAGTTAGATATTATTTCTGATTAAAACTTCTATGTAACGATCTACTTCATCAATAAAATGGGGTTACCCCCGAAATGTTCTATCCACAAACTGTGTTTACTCCTGTACTTTATTCAACTCAGGTCCGACTCTTAGTCGATCTCGACATATTAAACAGACTCGACTAAAGTCCTAAGTCAACCTCATTTTTAAACAGGTTCGACTGAAGACTAGCGTCAGTCTCGTTCCTTAACAGACTCGACTAAATTTCTAAGTCAACCTCATTTTTAAATAGGTTCAACTGGAAGACTTGCGTCAGTCTCATTCCTTAACAGACTCGACTAAAGTCATAAGTCAACCTCGTTCTTAAACAGGTTCGACTGAAGACTTGCGTCAGTCTCGTTCCTTACCAGACTCGACTAAAATCCTAAGTCAACCTCGTTCTTAAACAGGTTCGACTGAAGACTTATGTCAATCTCGTTATCAAACAAGTTTGACTAAACCCTTCGTCGGCTTCGTTATAACAAACTGGTCCGACTAACACTTTGGTCGATCTTCTATTAGTCTAGTTCGACAAAAAGACAGAAATGTTGATCAAAACAAAATGGTTCAACATACAACTAGCATTGGATGAAAAGTCCCCCAAAAGCGGGCTAGAACTTATCAAATTATGAATTACGAGTTAAAATACCTCCCAAAGCGGGCCAAGGCATTGATTACTGATTACTAAAAACCAAAGGAAAAATGTTTGGAACTTGTTCATTACAACAACAAACTGAAATAAATCGATCAACCTTCTTGATTGTCACCAGCTGGCTCCTGCTCTTGTCCTTGCTCAGTCAGATGCTGCACTTGTTGATCTACCTCCTCAAAGTCTTGATCTTGAGTAATTTCATTCTCTTCATCAACCTCATCAGCCTCCTCGAACTCTCTAAGAATGATGTTGAAGTTCCTTTGATTAACTGGAAGGGCGACCCAAGGCTCTAGGTCGTCTTTCGTATTCTGCTGGGCCATGATTGTTAGATCATTCTCATTATAGGGCACAAGGGAATGGCCTCTGCGTGCCTGCTCGTCATAGCACTCTTCAGAAGCCCATTGGGTTAACTTGTCAACACTTAGGTCGACTGAAGAATCCACCAATGCATGGCGGGCCATGTGTTGGTGTCTGACATCATAGAAACCCCTAGCACGAGATACAATGATGACGTAGCACTCATCACTATTCTTGAAGGCCTCCACTACAGCTCTCTCTCCAGTTCAGGCCTCTTCCTTCCATTTAAGCCGGGCAGCCTGATGATATTCACTCATTTTTATCATTTGAGCATTACGATCTTGGATTATCACAGTTAGCTCACCCAGCTCTCCCTCCAACTTGGACTTCTCATGCCTGGCCTCAGCAGTTTCCTCCTCCAGCTTAGCCTTAATAGGAGCAAAAGATTCCACTTGCTCCTGAAGAGGAGCAAGCCGCTCCCTTGTCACTCTTAGATCGACCAAGGCTTCACCTCGCTCTTGCTCAGCGTTGAAGTGTGCGGCCTGGATAGCTCGAAGCTGGGAGTCAGAGTCCACCAGCTTCTCCCTTAGTTTAGCGGCCTCTCTGGCCTTCCTTGAGTACTTGGTGGAGGCAATCTGCTCCCTCTCTATGGCCTCTCTCCAGCTGCTCTTAGCCTACTCAGTAAGATCTAGAGACTGCGTAACAAGAAGAAGAGAGTCAGTATGACAGTTATCAGAATTGCGACCAAAAGTATGATGACCAAACAGAAAAGAGAAAACATGAAAAATGTAAGTGTTACCTTGGAAGCAAGGAGGCTGGACCTATCATGATATTCCTCCGGAGTGAGCCCCTCCTCAGCAAATTGGGCTAGCAGATCCCTATATGCTGCCCTCTTCACAACAACTTGCCCCAATCCCAGCTCGAGATAATGGCGGCTCAAGCTATTGATCCCAGTAAGGGGAGGGACGTCACTTAGTCTCTCCACTAAGGATTGCACTTCATCGGTGACTCTGGATAAGGGAGCTTGAGGAGAAGGATGGCTAGAAGCAGAGCCCGCTGCCCTGGAGTTGCCAACTTCATCAAGGTTTGGGTCGACACGCGACCTTTTTCTCAACCAATTGAGAGGAAGGGCATCCTCATCATCTTCTTGCTCGGTGATGGAGAAAATCTCCCTCTTATTAAAAATACCTAGCAAGTGTACTAGTTACCGTTGTAGTAGTATGCACAAGCAAGGGTAGAATCCACAGGGACTAAAGTGAAACAAGTAAATTTTATTAATGTATTAAAATAACCAAAAGAAGGGGTTTTATTTGTTTGAATTATTAATCCTAAGAAAGCAAAATAAATCAATTAAAGAAATCAAGAGACAAGGGATTCATGAATTGGGGATCATAACAATTATCACTTTATGCTATTTAAATCATGTGAAAATGATTCAATCTCATTCTTAGGTTCGTTCACAAAAGTATAGGGTTAAAATATTCATATATTTCGCTAGGTCAATAAGAACATTAGAACCCTAATGATTTCTCTCTTAGTTAATATATTCCGCTATGTCAATAGAAACAATCAAGAAATTCAATTAAATGCTTAAGAACAATGGAACATATATTCGTTTGATTTCCGGTAGGTCCTCAATTGAATCTATTCATCTCAATAATGGTCAAATTAAAAATCATCCACGCTAGTGCAATGGTTCATACCCAAATAAATTTAAGATATCAAAAGTATATTCCACTAGGTCAATACAATTGATCTCAAGAACAAAAGTTAAGAATGTTGAAAAAACAAGAACGAGAGAGAGATAGGAAGAATTAAAATCCTAGCATAAAGATCCAATTGTTACTTACCTCAATCCACGAATCAAATAAATTAGCCTTGAATGACCATTAAAATAATAAAACCTTGTTCTTTAAAACAAATAAAAACCCTAATCTATAATAAGGGGGAAGAAAAGATAGAGAGAGATTGAGAGATATTACAAAAACTAGTCTAGGGTCATTTTTATAGCAGGAGGGAGGTGGAAATTCTAATTGGAAATAAATTCTGGTCAAAATCCTAGTCAAATAAAGATTTTGCTGAAAATTCGTCACTGATCTGCTGAAAATCTGGTTTTTATTTAGTGACGGACTGGAATCCGTTGCTACTGCCTTGGCCGGCCATGGGCGCGGCCGCTCGGCCACCCATGGCGCGGCCTCTCTGACTTACTGGAATTTCTGCGCGTTCGCTCGGCCAAAGGGGCGATCGTTCGAACATTGGCCTCATTTCCTCGGCCACGCCTTGGTAGCCTCGCCCAGCTCTCGGCCACGGCCTGTGTTTGCTGATTCCTTGGTCGGCCAGCTTCCTTTTTGCATCTGCTGCCTTCTACTTTCAATTAATTACACTTTGGGCCCCTAAACTTCATAATTACACTTTAGTCCCTTATTTTCCAATAAATTACAATTTAGCCCTTGAACTTTGAAATATCAGTTTCCTCCCCCGATTTTCCATAATTCCAGTTTGATCCCTAAACTTTCAAAATGAGCTCAAATCTTCCATTTTCTCAGTAAATGCACTTCAACCCCTGTACTTATAAAATACTAACAAAACACGTTAAATTCCCAAGGTTTTGAGCATCAAATAAGCTTGAAAACATATCTTTTGGATGGGCAAAATCACATCCATCAAATACCCCCAAACTTATCTTTTGCTCGTCCTCGAGTAAAACAAAACTAAATCGAAATAAAAACTAACTAATTAAATAAATAAAAACAAAGAAAATATTTTTGGGATTTGTTCAATTCATATAATAGGCTGTTGGCACAACAAGTCTCAGATTCTTCACAAACCACATAATCTACAAGCATTATCATGAATATGGGATTATAATTACATGGATGCATCTAACTTACAATTCTCCACCACATAATGAAAGATGAATGAAATATGGGAGATCATTGTCACTAAAGTAAGATATTTTATAAGGTCACTTGAGACATGCTCTAAATCAATAATAATAAGATGAAATTTTACATGGCCACTCATATGCATGTTTAAACAAAACTGTCAACCCGGCTATTCTTTAGGGATCAAATATGGCTTAACGGCTTATAATATATTGCGACAATCGCGGTCTAGGTTCATGGTTCCAAATGAAGATAAGGACATACGAAGTCAAGCAAGTGAAACTAGAAAGTCTTCAGCATACATCCTTACTTCGAATTAATCTCTTTGCTCCATGCCAACTCATTGATTCAACTCCCAAACTTATAATTTTGCATATTTCACACATGGGATTGATCACCTTTTTTTTTTTTTTTTGTTTTTGTTTTTTGCACTTCAACATTAGAGAGGGTAAGGCTTTTTTTCAACTTTTCTTTTCATTCATTTTTTTTCTTTGCAAATATATATCACGAAGAATGTACATTCAATATTTTGATCAAGCCCCTCTTTTCAATACATAACATGACCCTTTTCTTTCTTTTAATGACCATTTTCCACCCTTGATTTTTCACACATCACCCACAATTCCCATTCATTCCCTAATTTTACTTTCTTAAAAAGGTGAGAAAATAGTGTATAAGTTAAAAGGGTAGGATAATGAGGGTACAATAGAAGGCGAATGGTGATCTAAAATAACCTCTCACTTTGTGAGAGATTCCATTCTTTTTAAAGCTCAAATGGGGTTCTAGCAGAAATTTTATAAGTAACGAGAAAGTTAAAGGCTCACAAATAGGGTTAAAAGAAAATAGCCAAATATCACTTCCCGAATAGCCTAATTGATGTTATTGACAGTCATGCAAACATGTTCTAGGGACCCCGAGAATGCCAAAGTGATCCTATAAAGGTCTCCTAAATTGATAACAATGATCAAGATAAATAACTTGAAGTGAAAGGTGGAGAAATCATACTTTACATGTATCAATGCACTTATAACCCCATATTGACAATAATACTCAAGATTTTAAAATTAGAACTCTCAAATCATCATCGACTCTTGCCAACAACCCAAAATATGAAAAGAACAAAAATTTTAAATTTTTCTATTTTTTTAGGGTAACACTATATACACTCCCCTATAAACCCACAAACTCAGAGAGATATCTACCCCCAAACTCAAAACATGATATGTCCTCATAGCAAAGAGAACAAAAACATGCCCCGGGTTTAAAGAAAGATATGACACAACAAAACACTTAAAACAAAGCAAATAAAAACGTACCAACTTGGGTTGCCTCCCAATTAGCACATTTGGTTAAGGTCGGTAGCCCAACCTTTGCCCACGTTTGGACTTCACCTTCCGTCCTTTGGCCCACTTCATGGTTTCGCGGGTCCTTATGTTCAGTTCATGTCCCATATATATTCCTCGAGCTTTGATATTGTTTTGTGCCCAATGAAATTTTTGACGTTTCAGCTTTTTGGGTTTCTTTTGTTTCAAACTTTTGCCACTTTCTTCACCCTCAAAAATATAGGGAGGTACAAGAATGATGGAGAAAAAATCTTTCACACTTTCGATGGGATGGGGAAGGTCTTCATTGAGGCATTGTTCGTCAATTTGGTTGGGCCCAACCTCATCAGCATTAACGCCCTCTTCATCTTTTACTTTCTCTTCCACCCCATCTTCTTCACAATCAACATCTTCATCAACAACCACACTATCACTAGCATGAGGCGGAGAGAGAGTTGGAAGTTCATCAATATGGGAATCATCCTCCCATTCATATTGTTCCAGAGGGATCGAACTTGTATCTCGCACACAACCTCTCAATGCCTCTAGTACTTTAGTAACTTGTGCTTCCAACCTATCCATGGTTGCACCTAATTGCTGCTTTTGTTGACGATCTTCCTCCTGACTTCTTATCAAATCCTCCTGCCTTCTTATCAAAGCCTCCTACCATGGTTGCATTTTAGGTTGCGGGGGGTCATAAGAATGTGGCTCATACTGTTCCATGCATGGTTTGAATGGTTTCCCCACCCTTGTGTATAACAATTGGGGGAATAATTATATTGTTGTTGCCATGGCTAGAACGAACTTATCTCTTGTACCTGTGGAGAATACTCAGGAAAATATGCCCTAGACGGACAATTGATAGTAATATGATAATAATCATCACAATTAGCACAATGTACATTATATGTATTCATTCCATACATCCTCAAAGAGTATCTCTCACCTTAATTTTATGCAACTTAAAAAAATAATAAAAGAAAACTATTTACACTACAAAGAAAATAAGAAAAGAAAATTATTTACAATACACTAACAAAATTAACTTGTTCGCAACACAAGTCCCCGACAACGGCGCCAAAAACTTGATGGAGAAAATCTCCCTCTTATTAAAAATACCTAGCAAGTGTACTAGTTACCGTTGTAGTAGTATGCACAAGCAAGGGTCGAATCCACAGGGACTAAAGTGGAACAAGTAAATTTTATTAATGTATTAAAATAACCAAAAGAAGGGGTTTTATTTGTTTGAATTATTAATCCTAAGAAAGGAAAATAAATCAATTAAAGAAATCAAGAGACAAAGGATTCATGGATTGGAGATCATAACAATTATCACTTTATGCTATTTAAATCATGTAAAAAGGATTCAATCTTATTCTTGGGTTCGTTCACAAAAGTATAGGGTTAAAATATTCATATATTCCGCTAGGTCAATAAGAACATTAGAACCCTAATGATTTCTCTCTTAGTTAATATATTCCGCTAGGTCAATAGAAACAATCAAGAAATTCAATTAAATGCTTAAAAACAATGGAACATATATTCGTTTGATTTTCGCTAGGTCCTCAATTGAATCTATTCATCTCAACAATAGTCAAATTACAAATCATCCACGCTAGTGCAATGGTTCATACCCAAATAAATTCAAGATATCAAAAGTATATTCCGCTAGGTCAATACAATTGATCTCAAGAACAAAAGTTAAGAATGTTGAGAAGAACAAGAACGAGAGAGAGATAGGAAGAATTAAAATTCTAGCATAAAGATCCAATTGTTACTTACCTATATCCACGAATCAAATAAATTAACCTTGAATGACCATTAAAATAATAAAACCTTGTTTTTTAAAACAAATAAAAACCCTAATCTATAATAAGGGGGAAGAAAAAATAGAGAGAGATTGAGAGATATTACAAAAACTAGTATAGGATCCTTTTTATAGGAGGAGGGAGGTGGAAATTCTAATTGAAAATAAATTCTGGTCAAAATCCTAGTCAAATTAAAATTCTGCTGAAAATCCGTCACTGATCCGCTGCAAATCTGGTTTTTATTTTGTGACGGACTAGAATCCGTTGCTACTGCCTTGGCCGGTCATGGGCACGGCCGCTCGGCCACCCATGGGGCGGCTGCTCTGACTTACTGGAATTTATGCGCTTTTGCTCGGCCAAAGGGGCGATCGCTCGGCCATTGGCCTCATTTCCTCGGCTACGCCTTGGCAGCCTCGCCCAGCTCTCGGCCACGGCCTGTGTTTGCTGATTCCTTGGCCGGCCAGCTTCCTTTTTCCATCTGCTGCCTTCTACTTTCAATTAATTATACTTTGGGCCCCTAAACTTCATAGTTACACTTTAGTCCCTTATTTTCCAGTAAATTACAATTTAGCCCTTGAACTTTGAAATATCAGTTTCCTCCCCCAATTTTCCATAATTCCAGTTTGGTCCCTAAACTTCTAAAATGAGCTCAAATCCTCCATTTTCTCAGTAAAAGCACTTCAACCCCTGTACTTATAAAATACTAACAAAACACGTTAAATTCCCAAGGTTTTGAGCATCAAATAAGCTTGAAAACATATCTTTTGGATGGGTAAAATCACATCCATCACTCGGCGTCTTCGATCTCTAAGTCCACAAAGTTGAGGGTGTCTACCCCAACTGATTAATGTCGGGGATCAGAACCCGATTCTAGCTCGGTCGACGTGGTGACCACTCCCTCTCCCCCAATGACTTGAACTTGGGGAGCATACTCAATGGGCTCTACAGGTCCAGACTCGTCATTGGTGACCATCCCCACTCCCTCCTCGGGTAGCAACTTGTTACTATCTTCAACCTCCTTCTCACGGATGGCTCGAGCATTAGCAGCTCCATGAGCTTTCTTGTTCCTCCTTCTATCGCCTAAATCGACAACGCGATTCATATTTGCTTCTTGGTCGGAGGTGAGGACTGCACGATCAATGGAAAACAGTTAGCAAAGGAACATACGAACAATGTGACTGAAAAAATTACAGAATGACATGAAAGTACTTAACCGCCATAGTGAGACAGGTTTCTGCAATGATAAGGCTTCTTCTTGCAGAAGTGACATTGGGACTCGAATCTCTCCCTCTAGTGTATCACTCAGTCCGGATATCTAAGGCTACGGATAATCGACATTAAGGGAGCTACCTCCCCGTCTCCTCCTAGCATCATTCCAGCCTGAATGAAGAAGTCTTTGTCCGACCCTAATGTTGTCCATCTAATGGTGCTCCTCCGAGCCACCAATGTCAACCTACGAGTGAGCTCCTTACTCCACTCTATGACCCAGTATTCATCCTCCTTCATGGGAGGCATATCAGCCTCAGGCAAGGGGAACTCCCATCCTTTCCTACTCTCTACCAGTATCAAATGGGCATTCCACCCAGAAACTTTGTCGTGCAAGTTTGTGAACAACTTTGGGGCCTTAGCTTTGGTCAGGGTACTAATGCCAAAGGTTTTGTCGTTCTTCACGACTTTAAAGAATCTCCTAAAGATGTGCATACATGGCTCGTACCCAACGAACCTGCATACTATGGCAAAGTAGACCAACACCCTTACAGTATTGGCGCCCAACTGCATGGGGACAGCGGCCATACACTCCAAAAACTCACAGATAAATGGATCAAGGGGAAGTTGTAGCCCGGCCACAAACTGACCATAATAGAAGGCTACCCTTTAGGAGCTCAGACCCCAGTGCATCCAATACTAAGCTTTCCTTTGCCTCTTCGTGAAGTAGGTGATGTGGAAGTCATCTCTGGAGACCTCAAAAAAGTCATGTAGAATTTTGATGCGTGAATCAGCATTCTTCCTCCCTATGGCCGGCTTGGGGGCCATATACCCTCTTTCATTACGACCTAGAACTACGGTCGAGCAAAATTTGTCCACTATGTTGCCTGAGGAGCTCGACGAAGTAGAAATGAGAGATTGCTGAGCTGCCATATCTACAAAAGACATAGAAATAGGGGAATCAGTCCTAGTTGAAGTATGTTACGAGCTACATAAAGGCGACTTAGATTCCCCTGGAAATGCTAATCTCTCTAGGAAAGGGAGGTTTGTTAGACTTGATGTAAAAAATTATGAGGTGGTCTATTCGTTTGTTGAAGAGACGGAAACGAACAATCCGTTGATCATCCGCCTCCAAATTCCCCATACTCTCTCCGGCTAGGAACCCTACCTCACCATAAAATAAACCCCACCTATCTAAGATAGTAATACACTTCTCCCTTTCATCGATTCCACCCATGGACCTTCTAACCTTTTATAAACCTTAAGGTTTATGAAGTTATAAACATACCTAACACCTAGCTCGAAGCCAAAGGTCCTAGCCATGGCGGAATAAACCGAGAAACTCGAAATTAAGCCTAAAAGCAGAGCAATTGAAGGGTACCTTGGTGATTTGGGGAAAGGTGGAGATTAACGATGAAGCGGAATGCTTGATTACACCGGAGATCGAATTCCTAGCCTTTTGCTCTTGTTGGGTATTTGAATCCTTAGAGATTGTAAAGTTTGAAAAGGAAAAAGGATTTTACATTTTATATGTCTACAAAACCATACCGGAATTGGAAAGGGTAGGGAAAACAACCGTTATTTTTGTCATTTAATGTCCAGCAGCAACTCCCAAAAACAGTTGTTCAATAGCTAGAACCGTACCATCATTACGGAAATTACGACGCATTAATTAGCGTGTCCAACCGTCAAAAGTCAATAGTCGAGAGCGACGTATATCTACTCAGTCGACCATCCAATAGCGAGCTGTGTAATCTTACACGAAACTTTTTATAACTTCCTGGTCGACAAAGTCAACACAGAAAGTTGGGAGCAACTGAACGGAATAAAAGTGCCAGGCCAGGCCCAACAAATGAAGCCCAATATCTCAGACGTTACAAAGACAATACCATGGAATGAGCCAATCCAATTGCTACAATACTAAAGGCCCAACGACAAAGATCAGTCGACCTAGCTTATCGTCCGACCATCATT
Source organism: Adenophora triphylla var. japonica (assembly GCA_022495995.1). Classification (NCBI taxonomy): domain Eukaryota; kingdom Viridiplantae; phylum Streptophyta; class Magnoliopsida; order Asterales; family Campanulaceae; genus Adenophora; species Adenophora triphylla. Next base: position 222,959 of record JAFEMH010002204.1, read on the forward strand.
GGTCCCGACCTAGATTCGTCCGACCTACGATCATCTACTTGTACAATTTCTATCAAGCCAAGGCACAAAGTCAGGTCGACTTTGAATACTCAAACGACCTCGACCTACCAACACGTACGTCCGTCTACGTCGTTATTTGTAATCGCCTCCTACATTCTCGAAGACAGTTACGCCCACAACATCTACATGATTTTAGGGATTCACAACGATCCCATAACACCACTATATATATCAGACAACATACAACTTTAAAAGGTAATGTCTTCTTGGCTATTTTGAGATTACGTCGTTCAATACCGTTTCATATAAAACTCATAACACTATATTTTATCATCACGCCGGAGGATATTAGCCGGAGACCAACCCGACTAGTCGTTTATTCGTGATTTCAGGTCACATTCGCTAGGAATCAACATATTGATGGACTAATGCTAATATGGATCGTTTCCTGCATCATAAAAAAACTATTATGATATTTTATGACAAGACCCGGCTAATTATAGTCTTTTCGAAGTCTTTTCGAAAGCCCCTCCAATATAGGATAACAATGAAATAAATGATAAAACTGATTTAAGAAAGTAAACAATGAATTTAGAAAAGTCAATATTGGTGTTCTTCTGTACCTGCTTTGAAGATTCATCCATAATTCCTTTTAGAAGTATGAAAATTCAAATCAGGTTTTTGAGTTGGAAAGCAGATAATCGGACATTCTTATTCATATATTATACACAAAATTTGGCCTTCAGAAAAGCTAAAAATATTGAATTATGCAATGCTTTCAAGGAATAGAGAAATCATGGTAAAAAAAAGCCAATGATTGATTTCATATAAGTAAGTATTGTGCCTTAAGCTCTAAGTGATGCACTCACACAATTCTGTAGGTTTATGAAATTGGCTATACTGAATCTATCGTTGTGTTCATTTACCCTCTTCAACCCCTTCAACCCAATGAAGAATGCGTTGAGGTTTGGCTAATGAATGAAAGCTATCGAATGTCTTGGTCCAACTCTATATACATACGGTTATTAAGAAAAAGTAACGCGTGAATGAAAAGTAAAACGCAATCACTTGTTTCAGAGTGTCTGAACGAATATGTATTAGGAATGATATTGCAAGGGCGAATCCGCCTCGCCAAGTCATGATAGTCACTTTTAATATCAATGTACACACAAAATGAAGGCATGCATGCGACCAAGTGCCTTAAAGGCACTGTCAGGATCGCTTTGCCAAGACAAGATATTCACTTTAATATCAATGTACACAAACAGATTGAGGGCATACAAGCGGCGAGTGCTCCACTGGCACCACTGCAAAGGCACCTTGAAGGGAAGGGGGTCATCTAACCCCCATGATCTGTAAAAAAATAAAAATTACTAGTGCTTAGTTTTCATTTTTGTTGCAAATATAGGCCTAAATTATAAATAACCTACCATTTGACCACTTTCTCCCTAAATAAAATTTTCACTATATTTTAAATTTGACCCCCTTTTTAAAGGAAAGAAATATATGCATATTTTGACTCCCTTCTCCTAATATTCTGGCTTCGCCACTGACTGGCACTGTCACGCCCGCCCTATCAAGCCAAGATATGGGCAGGTATGTGGCCGAGTGCCTCACGGGCACATTGAGGGGCGCCCTGCCAAACCATGATATTCACTACAATTACAAGCATCAATTTGATCAATGAATGGCTGAGCTAAACTGAAAGGTGCTATGCTATTATTCTATAAGAGAGAGAATGAAAAAGTAAACCAAAATAACTTGTTTCAATGTGTTTGAAGTTTGAATGAATATGAATTAAGAATGATATTGCAAGGGCAAAATATATTTCCTGTACAGCTGTTTATTTTCTATTTTCCGATACTTTTAAGTGAACAGATCTTTTTAAGGATAGTTAAAGAGCCGATTTTTCAAGTTTCAAGAATTATAGATCGCCCTCTTCTAGTTGTTGTAGCAGTACTAGATCATTTATTTTATAATTTTAATATTTATGTTCCATTAATAAGAAATGACACAAAGTTGTGGGTGGTGCAAAAATCTGGAGAGAAAATGTATTGGTGTGATTTGGCCTCTGAAAGGCACCAGTTCTTCAAAATGATGCTTGGAGTTTTCAGACATCAAGTGGTGAGTTTGCAAGTATCTTTTTAAAGTTAATTTCTTGCTTGTGCGCACCCATTCAATAATTTAGGATTCCAACAAAATTTACCAGGTATTTTTAGGAAGAACTGACAAATGGGGTCGTGCTGCAAGGTAATAGTGGAAACAAATGGAGTGTTGAGCTCACTAGTCTTCCAAAATGATCTGGAGAAATTTGCTATAGAGAACTTGACTTTCTTGTTTTCTGCTTAGTGGGAACTGGGAATGCATGTTTCAGAGTTTCGATTATTGATCCCTCTGAATGTGAGAGAGAATGTGCTTACTCTGTCTGAGAAACATAGGAAGCCATGTTCACATTCAAAAATGGAAGAGGAGATGGTAGAAATAAAAGAAACATTCTTCTACGAAAACGAGAGGGATTAGGAATTACGAGAGGGGAGAATAAATCAGAGGGGCAGGGTTGGAATTAGTGAACAATGATGTGGGTATTTTTGTCCAAATTTGCTTGAGAGGCAAATAAGAGACGATTTTAAATCTGAAAATTAAGTGGTCAATAAGAGGCAATTAGATTTGAAAGCCAAAAAAATAAAAAAATCTGAATTGGATGAGGTCTGACTCGCTCAGACCTTCAGACCCAATTCAAATGTGAAAATGAAAAACAAATGAGGCATATATGTCAATGAAGTGTCAAAGGCTGACTGGTTAAGAGGAAAATTTCAAAGTCAAGTTTGTTGATAGATGAAAGATAAGTTGAATCAGTGCAGACTAGGGAAGAAAAAACTCAGATTGCCAAATCATTTCCCAAACCTGGTGTATATGCTTCTGCCTTTTGCCAACTCCATAGTTTGACATAAGAAATTCAAAGTCAAGTATACAATGAATAGTTTTTTTTTTTTTGGTAAAAAGGGACATTCATTTAGGGACGAAGGGAGCAGGACGAGGTTCCCATGTTTGTTCTCTTTGATTTTCAGTGTATTGAAAGCCACAATCCGTAGGCAGTAAAGGTTTCGGACACTTGAGCTCACTAGTGATGACAAATGGACCCTTGAGATCACTAGTAATGATGAGGAGGGCTGACAGGCTCAAAGGGCAAGAGAGATACGTGTTGTGCAATCGCAGCGGAAGCAAGAGAACAAAACTTAAGAACACACACAAGCAATTAATCGGGAAATCGAAAGAGAAAGAGAAGAGATTCGTTTTGGGGTTGAACCTTGTTTTTCTGTATTATGTGCAAATAATTCGTACAGCTTTTTCCTAGGTTACAAAGGAGTATTTATATGTCCCTACAAACCTAGCCCAAAACCATGAATTAAATAACCAGAAAAACCCACGGCCCAAACCCCCCAGCGTGAGGCGTCCGCCCCAAACTGAACCAGGCGCCCGCCTGGCGTTGTGCAAAGCCAAGCTGCTCCTTCGGCGAGAGATGCGCCCGCCTCGGCATCATGATGCGGCCGCCTCAAGGACACTACGCCAAGACCAAACTAACTGATCTCCAAGCGCCCGCCAATTCCTTTGTGAGGCGCACGCCTCAAACCAACAATGCCAAGGCCACAGAAAACGAGCCACATCCTACAATCTCCACCTTGGCGAGTGTTCACCCAAGCCAACAGAAGATACAAGGAACCAGCTCGAACCTCCCCATCTCTAACAGCTAGAGATGTGCAACAAGTCCAAACAGTGCTTGAACTTGTCAGTAGTAACCGGCTTCGTCAACATATCCGCAGCATTCTCCGTAGTGTGAACCTTCTCTAGCACAACCTCACCCATATCAATCAACTCCCGAATCTTGTGAAACCGAACATCAATGTGCTTCGACCGTTGATGATAAATGTGATTCTTCGCTAGAAATATCGCGCTTTGGCTGAAGCAACTTCACTCCACCTTGCTCAATGCCCGACTCGTTGACCAAACCCCGAAGCCATAAGGCCTCCTTTGCAGCCTTGACCATGCCCGTATACTCCAGTTGTAGACAAAGCAATGATAGATTGGATCATAGATCTCCAACATATGGGTCCACCACCAAGAGTAAACGCATAACCCGTAGTCGACCTCCTCCGATCCAAGTCACCCGCATAATCTGAATCAACATACCCCACAACAGAAAGCTCCTCACTCTTACCTCCAAACATGATGCCATAATCCATAGTGCCCTTGAATATCTGAGAATCCACTTAAGCGCTTCCCAATGCTGTTTGCGGATTCGCCATATACTTGCTAACCACACTAATGGCTTGCGCCAAATCTGGCCTCGTGCAAACCATAGCATACATGAGACATCCCACTGCGCTTGCATAGGGAACCTTTGACATCCTCTGAATCTCTTCAGTCGAACTCGGGGAATCTGAGGCAGATAGACTAAAATGACTCGCCAATGGTGTCTTCACAGGTTTTGCATCCCGCATATTGAACCTCTCCAACACCTTCTCCACATATCCGGCTTGAGACAGCCACAATCTCCTAGATTTTCTGTCTCGGCGAATCTCCATCCCAAGAATCTTCTTGGCTTCCCCCAAATCCTTCATGTCAAACTCTCTACTCAACAAGGCCTTGATTGACCTCGTTCTTACTCCTACCCGCGATAAGCATATCATCCACATACAGTAACAGAAAAATACAAGAACCATCATCAAGGCTCTTCACATAAACGCAGCAATCATACTCACAACGCTTGTAGCCAATGCGAACCATGTAGGAGTCAAACCTCGTATACCACTGCCTCGGAGACTGCTTCAGCCCATAAAGTGACTTCTTCAATCTACAAACCAACCGCTCCTGCCCGGGTTCCGTGAAACCATGTGGTTGCTCCATGAAAATCTGCTCATCCAACTCACCGTGTAGAAACGCAGTTTTCACATCCATCTGCTCCAACACCAAATCATAGTGCGCTACAAGACCCAACACAATCCGAATGGAAGTATGTCTCACAACAGGCGAAAAAATCTCATTATAATCCACCCCCTCTCGCTGCGAATACCCCTTTGCTACCAAACGAGCCTTGAACTTTTCCCCCTCTTTTTCTGATACTGCCTCCTTGCGCTTGAAGATCCACTTGCAACCAATAGCACGCTTCCCTTTAGGAAGCTCCACCAAATCCCATGTATCATTCTTGTACGGTGACTCCATCTCCTCCGCCATGGAGTTACCCACTTGTCCTTTTCCGGATTGTTTATAGCCTCCTTAAAAGTACTCGGGTCTCCACTACTAAGAACAAGAACATATGAAGCCATGTCTTCAAATCCATACGACCGGTGGCTTGATTACTCTCTTAGGTCTCCCAAGCCAAGTACTAGCCACTTCTTGTGTAGGTTCCTCGACTCAGGAAGAGTGAGATCCGCGTCGAGTATTATCCTCACGTAGCTCCACCTCAATAACTTGCTTCTCGCCCTCCTTGCTTTACGGCACCTTCTCCTTATCATCATGAGTACACTTCAACATAGCCTTTTCATCAAAGACTACATCCCTACTAATCACCACCTTGCTTGACTTGGGATCCCAAAGCTTGTATCCTTTCACACTGTTTCATACCAGAAAGACACTGCTGTTTTGACTTTGGGTCAAGCTTCGACCGCTCTTCACCGGGAATATGCCACATGGGATGGACACCCGAGCACCGGATATCGGTGAAGTCTACCTCATTACCCGTCCATACCTCCTCCATGAGCCTGTTATCCAAAGAGACTCTAGGTGATACGTTAATCAAAGAAACATGCCATACTCACCGCATCGGCCCAAAATTCTTTGCTAACCCCGCGTTGAATCGTAGACACCTAGCCACTTTCCGCATGATAGTTACATTCATCCTCTCGGCCACACCATTTCTTTGTGGTGTCTTATGCGAGTGTAATGCCTCTTGATCCCATGCTCTCTGAGAACTTCTTGAACTCGCTATACGTGTACTCTGTCCCATTATCACTCCTCAAACACTTGATTTTCCGCCTGTTTGGTTTTCCACTTGACTTTCCACACCTTGAACTTCTCAAAGTCTCGACTTGTGCCTCATGAAGTAAACCCAGGCCTTCTTCGAAAAATCATCAATGAAAGTCACGAAGTAATAATGTCCTCCTCTAGATTACATTCTGGCCGGCCCCCACACATCTGAATGAACGTAATCAAGAATGCCCTTTGTTGTATGCTTACCGTCTTGAGCTGCACCTTATTACGCTTTCCAAGAACACAATACTTGCAAAACTCAAGTTTACAAGTCTTCACACCCTTCAACAACTTACGTTTATGAAGTTCCCGCATTCCCCTTTCACCCGTGTGACCAAGCCTCATATGCCATAGAAGGGCATCGGTATCGACCTCGACTCAACGAGATGTGACTCCACCTACAACCGTGCTTCCGAGCAACACAGTAAATGTTCTTGGAGCCTTTCTCACCCTTCATCACAACCATAGCACCCTTCACAACTTTCGGTACTCCACCTTGAGCCTTATAGTTCATACCATTAGCATCCAAGGTACCCAATGAAATCAGATTTTTAGAGACCTCGGAACATGTCTAACATCACATAACGTTCTAACTACACCATCATACATCTTAATTCTTATAGTTCCTATGCCAGCAATTTTACATGTAGCACCATTACCCATAGTAACTATACCAGAATTAAGCCGACTGTAGGTATCGAACCAATCACGATTCGCCGTCACATGAAACGAACATGCGAATCCGAGAATCCAACCATACGTCGGGTGCTCCACAGTGATGAAGTCGTGAGCATATCTCCATCCACATCCTCGAGCAATCTTCAACCACATTGGTGACTTTGAAGATCCTTCCTTGCCTTTACCGTTCCCCTTCTGCGGACAATTCTGCCTCTTGTGCCCCTTCTCCCCACACTTGAAACAATTCCCCTTGTACTTCTTCCTTGGCTGCGAGCGAGAATTACGCCTCTGTGCGAGTTATCCGGAACTGGTTTCTCCCACGTTCCTGATTTTCCTTCACAAATAACCCCTCACTCGCGGTTCATCAATGGACTTCTTCCGTTTATGAAAGGCTAGAAGGGCTTCTGTGACCGGTTGCAACTCCACGGTATCCTTCCCCCAAGTCAACGTAGTAACAAGATTTTCGTATGTCGAAGAAGTCGGCAACGAATTCAGCAACATCAACGCCTTGTCCTCTTCCTCGAACGTCACCTCCACCCTAACCAAATCATTGAGTATTTGGTTAAACGTGTGGATATGAGCCTCAAGATCCGAACCCTCTGTCATCTTAAGCCCATACAACCTTTGCTTGAGATGCAACTTGTTCGACAGCGATTTTGACATATACCGGCCCTCCAAATCTCCCAAACCTTCGTCGGTGATTCCTCATCGATCACGTGATACACCACCTCATCCGCATGGCCTTTGCCGATATCGAAGAAACAGCCCGCTCTTGCAACTCCTTCCATGGACCTTCTTCGATATCATCGGGTTTAGTCGAATGTCGAAGAACCTTTCCCAAGCCTGCTTGAACCAAGAAATCCTTCACCCTCCGTTGCCACAACGCAAAGTTTCCATGACCATCAAACTTTTGAACGTCGGACTTCACGGTGATAGAATTTCCCCCGGACATCGCAACCGTGCTCTGATACCAGTTGTTGTGCAATCGCAGCGGAAGCAAGAGAACAAAACTTAAGAACACACACAAGCAATTAATCGGGAAATCGAAAGAGAAAGAGAAGAGATTCGTTTTGGGGTTGAACCTTGTTTTTCTGTATTATGTGCAAATAATTCGTACAGCTTTTTCCTAGGTTACAAAGGAGTATTTATATGTTCCTACAAACCTAGCCCAAAACCATGAATTAAATAACCAGAAAAACCCACGGCCCAAACCCCCCAGCGTGAGGCGTCCGCCCCAAACTGAACCAGGCGCCCGCCTGGCGTTGTGCAAAGCCAAGCTGCTCCTTCGGCGAGAGATGCGCCCGCCTCGGCATCATGATGCGGCCGCCTCAAGGACACTACGCCAAGACCAAACTAACTGATCTCCAAGCGCCCGCCAATTCCTTTGTGAGGCGCACGCCTCAAACCAACAATGCCAAGGCCACAGAAAACGAGCCACATCCTACAATACGGATAAACAATATAAATGTGAATTACCTGATTTGTGCTGATATTTGTTTCTGTCACTGGTTCAGATATTATGAAGAAGAAGAAGAAGCATACCATTGCATTGCCTGTCTCACATTCATCTTCACCATCTTCATTGCCTTATAGAATCTCCAATGAAGAAGTGAGACATAAAGAAAAATTGCGATGTTATAAATTTTTTTTTAGATAAAATTATTAAGGTGAAAAGAATATATAATGACTTGAAAAAGAAAGATGATGTTGGCAACTTCAATATTGCCCATGGGAATTCTGTTGAACCTGCAATTTCTAGGAAGCTCATTGTCCTAGATGTTTATATACGTCGAGTAGGTGGATCTCCGATCTAGCCTGCTCAACATAAAAAATTAATAAATCCTATGTTGAAATATTAAAGAAAATAACTTGATTGTTGTTTATCTTTCCATCTTCTTCTTAAACAGATAAGTGCAGTTCTATAGGTTTGACAAAACAGAAAAAACGCTCTATTTTGATTTCAAGTTTGCCTTCTTAACTTACCTACTATTAAATGTTGGCCAAAATAAATGTAATATTCACAAGGTACGACGTAAGGTCCACTACATTGGACATTTTATATTTCAGCTCCCTAAACGTATTATACGTACCATAAACTCTTTGCATTCTCTTCCTTTGGTAAGAACGTACCGAAATTCGAGTTTGTCGTGAAGCCCAACTCTATTGTCCTTACAAAAATCAATCCAACCCCTGGAGAGAACCTTGCGATGATCAGAAGTACTCAGCACTTTTACAGGCCATAACTTGCCACCACTTTGACTGCGAAGCACCACCTCTGACTTTAATTCAATATTGTATTTGCTCAGAAACCTTTTAGAAATATGCTGCAATCATGAAAAAGAAAACACTGGATCAGATAAAGATTACTTACACGTACAATACCAATCCAATAAGAACGGAAAAGAAAAAGAAAAAGAAAAAGAAAACACTAGATCAGATACAAATTAAGTACAAGTACATTACCAATCTGCTCTGGTAATGGGGGCTGATAGATGTAGTAAAACACAACTCTTCTGGAGAGACATCATCATTTGCATCAGTTCCAACATATTGGTGTTGGCCACCTGGTTTAGAAGTGATTCTTGGTTTACGTGGAGTTAATTCTTCACAACCTGTAAAATTGCATTACTACTTTAAATAACAGGAAAAAGTCTAAATAAAAAGAAAATAAACTCAATGTCAGGGGATTACCTGTAACGTTTTTAAGTTTTGTGGGGGAATTTCGTGAATATTTTTTCTTGTGAGTAGGAGCGGGCTCTGGCTCAGATTCATCTTCCTCCTTTACAATGTTATATATACTGTTCTCGATATCTGAAGCTTCTTGCTTCTTGCATCCACTATTTCCAAATACTCTAACAGTAAAATCTGATTTTATGTTGTATCTGAAAACAATGAAATCGCCCAAATCTAAGGAATTATCAATCACAAACCGTTGCCAACCATTTGCAAAAAATAAGTCTTTCCGATCTTGTTTCAAATCGACATGCCAAACTCTGCCCCCAAGATCTTTGAGTATTGTCTTAGTTGGTATCTTACCCTCAAAGTGCTTAATAAAGTCTGCTGGTATGCACTGCCAATTACACAAGTAAAGACTACATATTAGAAAACAGGTGAATCCTAAATGTATAACTTCCATAACCAAAGAACCCTGAAAAAAAAAATGAGGATTTGAAATCCCAAACAATGAAAATAAAAAAACATGCATTATACGGATTAATTTAATTACAAAACTAATTACTCCCTCCGTTTCGTCCCAGTAACTTTTCCATGGTTTTAAGAAATGCTATACTTTATTGGTTTATACTCCCTCCGTCCCACAAAACATTACCCCTTTTACTATTTTGGGCGTCCCACTTTAAAGTCCCACTTTCCTAAAAAGGAAATTTTTTAATACTTCTTTATTCATGGGACCCACTTGTCATACTCATAACACTTTTCAAATTTACTATTCTCTCCACTCATTCTCTCTCCTCCCACTCACAACACCTACTTTAATAACATTATTCCTTATTTTCCGTTCTCAACAGTAAACGGGTAAAGTTTTGCGGGACGGAGGGAGTACATTATTTGTACCTTGAGAAAATTGAACTGAGACTATCTAAATTGTGAAGATTTTCTTTGGTTCATATGGATGGACTATTGCAATAGCTCATTGATTTATGAGACAATCTAAAGATTTGGTTTAAGTGTTCCAAACAAGAGTTAAAGTGGAATAGGCAAATCGATAAAAGGAGTTGGGAATTTAACATACGAACCAGTTGATGGGAGTTGAGATCGGGAAGAAATACTTCGAAGAATTCAGAGTAACAAACCTCTGCCTCTGGCCTACCTCTTCTCCGTTTCATGATGTCCATATTCGTATGCGTACGGAGTATGGAAGGGTTTAAGACCACAAAACTTTATTTCCCAATACTCCTTTATCTATAACTAGACGTGTCCAAGGTTAAGCGTTAACCGGCTAACCGTAAGGTTAATAACCGGATTTTAACCGCCTAAACCGTTAACCGTCTAACCGCCTTAACCGCCTAACCGATAACCGTGTAACCGAGGTTAACAAAGGTTAAGAAATTTTTACTCCGGTTAACCGCCGGTTAATTAACCGATTAATTAACCGGCGGTTAACTCGGTCTTTCGTATATCCGTTGGAAATTTGAAAAATATAGCCGTTAAAACACAACTTTTTATTCAAAAAAAATATTTCAAAGTTATATTTTAATATTAAATTTAATTAAAAATGCGAAATTACGTAAAAAGTTAAGTTTTTCTTTATATACTTAGTTTCTTTTAAATCCGTTAAGTTTTCATTTCTTTAAAAATTCATACCTATTTTTCTATAACTTTTTGCAAAAAATATTAGTCTTAACGACTATTTAAAATAGTTTTATTTATCCAAAAAAAAAAAAAAAAAAAACGGTTCATATACGGTTACATATTTAACGAAAGCGTTAAATATTTAAGCTGTTTTTTCAAAAAGAGTGTTAAAAAGCTTAACTTTTTATTCAAAAAACTATTAAAAAGTTATTTTTTTTAACTTTAGATAAAAATCGACATTCTTGAAAAAAAAAATAAAAAAAAAATTAACCGTTTACTTAAGGGTTAACCGGGTTAGGATTAACGTTAACCGGTTAACCGTAACCGTGACTTAACGGTTAACGGTTAAGTCCGGTTAATAATTTAAACTACGTTAACCGCCGGTTATTAACCGGTTAACCGCGGTTAATTAACCGTGGTCACGTCTATCTATAACTATTTTCTTAAAATGGTCACAACTTTTTTTATTTTGTTAATAGAATTTATCCAAAACAATATTCCACATAAACATTTCCGACTCCGTGTTTCCGCTTCAATGAATTTGTTAAATGCCAAAAGTACCCTCAAACCATAAACATCCAAACACACGGGTACGCCTCCTCTCTCCTCGTCGTTCTCACACATTTTTTCAAGTCCCAAATTCTCTCCCCCTCTTAGATCACGCTTCCCCCTTAATTCCCTCCTGTCCTCCCACCCATCCTGGCGACTCTCATCCACTTCCACTCGTCTCCTCGTTGTCGGCTCCTTCCCCACTCTGCCTTTTATTCCTAACTTCAGCCACGCTCGGTCCACAACAACTTCGGCCAAGTTCCATATCTTTGGTCATCCTAAATCTCAGGCTTTGTTTTCTTCCAAGTCCGTCATTTCATTCATTCTTAGTCCACAGTGACGATCACCATACATTTTCTCCATGTCGGCCTTGTTCGTCTCCGACCTAATTGCGCAAAACATCGACAACACTCCGACTGCGATCTTCGATCCATTCATCTCCCTGAAATCGATCACTCTCCTGCCTTCCCTCAACATATAATTCCAACGAGCCCGAATATATCTTATGTTTGATATTTGGAAGGGCAAATGACAATTTAGGACATGATATCATAGGGGATCTTCCAAGTAGGGTCAGGTGGTTTTCTTTTTGCCACTTCAAGGCTTCATATTTTTTTGCCAGTTAAGGACTTTTTGATGAAATTCATTAAAAGTGTTAAGTTTCATGTGAGTTGCATGATGGATGAGTTTTATACTCATCTGTTGGGTATTTTCTAGACTTATTCGTAGCGAATTCCTTAAGTTTATTGGTATTTGATGCACGTTTTAGTGTTATTGTTAAAGACAAAGTTAAACAGGTGAAAAATGCAAAATATAGATCAAACATGGCAAAATTTAGAACTCCAGAGATTTAAGAGAAATTTACTGAAGGCCAATTTCTGAAGTGCAAAATCTGAAAACTAAGTAACCGATCTGCGATTTACAGAAGCTCAAAGACCTGTTTGCAATTATCTGAAGTTGAGGACTATTCTGACATTTTTGGAAATGACCATAATGGAATTTATCAAAATATTAGGGACCTTTTGGGAATTTGGTTTCCAGCCCTTTTTAGGATTTTGTATTTTGTTATTTCCTTTTTCTATTCAATGTATAAGTTTGAAACTTTTACCTATTTTCTAGGTTAGACAGTTTTAGAGATTTAGACTTGAGACATAAATTATTTTTTCTTCATCTTCTTCTAGCTTTATGAATTATTCTTCATTCTCCATTGTTGTTCATCAAACTATGATGAACTAATTTTCCTTTTCTATGGATTGGAGGTAAATGTATTGAAATCCTATGCATAGTTCTTAAACTCAAGATTAATTATTATTGATTAATTACAGATATTCTTAATTCTTCATCTTTTATTATTTTTAGTAATTCGAGAGGATATTGTTGATTTTGTAAGTGTCTATTAAGTGTGGGTAATTATACTAGTGTGAATTATTTACACATTAAGCCATTCTGTAGTAACTGAATCTTGTTGAAGAGGCTAGGGCCCAATATAAGATTTAAGTTCATTATATTCCATTGTTCTTAAAGAGGTCTTTGAATATTGTGTGGATTAAGGGAAAAATACAATAGACATAGATCACTAGAGTCATTAATTCGGCTTTTACATGAATGAATGGTTATCAATATTAATTAACAACTTTTTCTGATAAGCATATGTGATCAATACATGTGAATCCAATCTATAGTTTATTCTCCTAGTTGAATTTGCCTAATCTGCTCTGTGCTATTTACTTGCTTTCATAGTGAATTTAGAACCACAACCTTGAAATCCCCCATTGTTATTTACAATTTTTATTGTTTTTACTACGTCTCTCCAATGAGTCCTTAACGTTTGACTCTTACCCGTCCAGATATCACGTTCGCTGTTAATCAGGTGTGTCAACATATGCATAGTCCTCTGACTTCTCACCTAGTTGTAGTCAATCGAATCCTCCTTTATGTCAAGGGTACACTCTTTCTAGGGCTACACTTCATTCGCTATTTGGACACATCCTTACGGGCATTCTCAAATTCAGATTGGACAGGGTCACCTGATGACTGTCATTCTACCACTAGTGCATGTATATTTGTTGGCCCTAATTTAGTTTCTTGGATTGCAAAGAAACAAACCACAGTAGCCCAGTCAAGCAGCGAAGCCGATTACCACGCCTTAGAAACCACGGCTGCTGAATTACGTTGGTTTTCTTTTCTCCTAAGAGAGCTCGACCTTTTTCTCTCTTCACCTCAACTACATTGTCCCAATATTTATGCGCTACATATGGCTCGCAATCCAGTATTTCATGCACGTACACGACATGGGGAAATTGATTTCCATTTTGTACGTGATCTTCATCAGCGCGAGTTTCTACATCTAGCATATGTTTCCACAGTTGATCAACTTGCAGATTTGTTCACCAAAAGTTTGTCTCAACCTCGGTTACAGTTATAGTCAGATAAGCTTCAGCTCACACTCGTGCTGCTTAGCTTGAGGGGGTGTTAAACCTCCTTGACTTATGGCTCAACTCCTTGACTTGCGACTCACTTGATCACATTTCAATATTATTCTCGGTGGTAACAAACTGTAAATAAGGAGAAAGATTTGTATTGATTGATAGAATTATATCCTTGTACATATCTTATTGTTAGTAATTGTATTATTCCTTGTATTAATCCTAGAATAGACTTTTACCTTAGTTAAGACTTTGTAAAGTTGAGTATATATCCTACATAATACAAAGAGTAATATCACGCTGAGAATTACACAAACCTACTGGCTTTATTCCATTATCTTCTACATGTTCAATATGTTTGAGTCCCAATCCCGGAAATATTTTAAGCGTATATAATTTAATCCAAGTTAGAGTAATATTGTACTTGTTCTAGATATTAATAAACAAAAAAAATAAAATTCTCCCCCAATTCATTTTTAGTCATAATTCTTATTTAAAAGCAAGTATTCGTTTATAGTAAACATTTTACTCATGGGATCGACCCGCATTTGCCTATATTATACTACAACCACATTCTGCACTTGCGGAATAAAATAAGTCGTTAAGTTTTGGCTTTACAATAAACTATCTTATTTTGGTGGGGATGTTCTTCCATTAATCATTCATCTTTCATATTGTGGTGGAGAATTTTAAGTTAGATGCATTAATTTAATTGTAATCCCATTTTCATAATAATACTTGTTGTTTGTAAAGATCTGAGACTTGTATAGCTAACAACCCTTTATATGATTTGAATATCCCCAAAATATTTTTTGTTTTTAAAGTATTTTTTCTTGCGTAGTTTAGAAAGAATATTTAATTCTTGTTTTAGTTTGTTTTACTCGAGTACGAGCAAAAAATAAGTTTGAGGGTATTTTATGGATGTGTTTCTACTAGGGATGACCAAATCCGGTCCGGTTCCGGGCCTTGAACCGCCGGTTCCGGTTCGGCCAAATGGTAACCCTTAATCGGCCCGCACTAACCCCGGTTCCGGTTCGTCCGGTTTCGGTTTTCTCCCCGGTTCGCTCCGGTTCCGGGCTTTTCCGGTCCGGTTTCGGTCCGGTTCTTTGGAAAATGTGGAAATTTCGTCCGGTTCACGGTTTCGATTCCGGTCCGGTTTGGCATTTTTGTAACCCTTAACCGGCCCACACTAACCCCGGTTCCGGTCCGTCCGGTTTCGGTTTTCTCCCCGGTTCGCTCCGGTTCCGGGCTTTTCCGATCCGGTTTCGATCCGGTTTTCCGGTTCCGGTCCGGTTTGGCCATCCCTAGTTTCTACCCATTCAAATGATATACTTTAGACTTATTTGATGCTCAACCTTGGGTATTTTAATGACTTTTTTGAGTATTTATAAGTATAGGGAATTGAAGAAGAATTGCATGAATTATGGTCTTAAATAGTACAAAAATGAACGATCAAAAGCGGAGCGGAAAATGAGAAAAAAGTAGAAATAACAGAAAGACAATAAGGATATGACTCTAAGCAACCAAGAACAATGGATACTACTCGATGAGAGCTCTCTAACGATATGTGGTATTTCCAAATCGGAGTCCATATGAATAAGTTATAACATTTGAAAGTTTGTCGAGAAACGTATAAGTCAGCGAAACATGAGAAGCGCACGCACCCAAAATTGTGAGCGCACACTTCCAAATTACATAAACAAACTTAGCTACTTCCCATATGGGGGCGGACGCTCCCCTTTATTGGTGGCGGCCGCACCCCCATTCTCCAGTAACTGTTTAGTTTTCAACTTAGCAAAGAATTTTTCGGTTGTTTCCTAATTTTGACTCTTCTTCTCCCTCCCAAGTATAAATGAAACAATTCCAGCCACATTTAAGGATATTTTTAATTGTATTTTTTATTCTACTATTGAGGATTGTAAACAAGGACTCACGATTCAGGATCAAGATTTTTATGTTTTTTATTTATTTCTTTATCTTTGTTGTTATGGTTATAAGTACCTAATTTCTTTAGATTCATTTGTTATATGTAACGATTCATAATATCTATGCTATAAGTTTTAATTTTTTCATTCAATCTTGTTCTAGTTTATCAAAGTAATCATCATTATATGTTTTAGTGTTTCAATTATTTGTTAAGATATAAATTGGTCCTTTATTTGGTAAAAATTGGACCATTAACATGGGTGATTAATACATCGACCACTATTTTGTTGATTAAATCTAAATAAAGCCGTAATAGAATTCAAAATGATTTAGGTTTATATAATTCTTTAGTGTTTAATTTGTTATTCGCATGTTATGTAGATGTAATAGAATACATAATATAAAGTGAACCATATGATTGCAATTCGGCCACCTAACCGTTTCAATCATTACTTTTGTGAATGAACCCTATAATAAGATTGCCACTTATTTATAACAATATCATAAAGTGAGGGTATTGTGAAATCCAACCAATGAATTATTTTCGTAATCTAATTTACCTTTTGTTTTTAATTGTTTCTCTTGTTTAATTACTTTTAATTGATTTAGTAATTAGTCAAAAACAAAATCAAAAATCAATCTTTTTATTTTCTGTCTGCTGCTAAAAGTCAAACTGTTAATAACACTCGTCCTTGTGGGATTAACTCTCACATTTGCACGTTACTATTACGGTAAATTGTGCATTTGCTTAGATAACAAGTGGATTTTTCTCCAATGCCTATCATGCAGGCATCAAGTTTCCGGTCCTGGTAACTCCATTTTACTTTTTTTTTTTATTATTCTAATTTCATCTTTGTTCCGGCTTTTTGGCAATATTTTTTTCTAAAAATTATTTGCATTTATGTTTATAATTATTTGATCACTAATTAAAATTTTATTGCAATATTTCTTAAGAGAGTGTGTTTTATAAAAAAACGCATTTTTCCTAAAGGTTAGAAAAAGGTGTTTTTTGAACCGGATGGGTGACATTTTTGTAATAATTGACACTTTTTGAAAGGCGCGATGACATTTTGTAAATAACTAGAACTTTGGATGTACTGCCAGTGTCGGTTATAATGAGTGTCAGCACATGTAATTGGCATTAAAAATATGACATTAAACTTGTTTAGGCAATATTAATAGTAAGAAGTGCCGGTGTTATTTACAAGGAGTGTCAATGCATGTATATGGCCCCAAAAAACACTAACACTTCCAAAAAACACTAACACTAACATTAAAATGATACAATCATCGTTAGTTACAAGCAATGCCATTATATGTGTTTTTCTAGTAAAAGTGATTGTGTTATTGGATGTTATTTAGGCCCTCAAGCGGGCTTCTGAAGTTTTTTGTAAATTTTGTTATTTAGTGATAGAGCGTGTGTTTTGATGAGTGCCAACACATGTGTTCAAGAGTGTCAACGTATGTATAAAAGAATGCTAGTGTTAATATTAGTAGTGTCAGCAAAAGAGTTAACGTCTGTCGGCTTCGGTTCATAAACTCCAGTACTTACGAAAATGTCACCGTGCACGTTTTTTAAAAAAGTTCAAGTTATTTACAAAAATGTCACCGATTCGATTCAACCATGATTAAAAAACATGTTTTTCTATAGCTTATGAAAAAAAGCATTTTTTCAAAATTTTGTGTTCTTTAAATTACTTACAGTTGACTCAATGAATCATTTATAATTATTATTTTAACATTATTGACCATCTACAATCCGAGATTAAAAAAAAAAAAAAATCGAGGACTCTAATCAAAACTTGTCCTATGACACAATTTACCACAGGACCGCCCGATCCAAACCATTAAAAGGCTTTTCAACATTTAAGATATAAGGGTCTGGGGGTCGAAGTTACAGAAAGAGAAGATTATAGAGAGATCACTCCTCTCGACCATATAAAATGGACCTTTTACATGTCAAGTGTGTGTGTGTGTGTTTTTTTCTATGCACCAAACCATCCGTCGTCCAAAATTAGCTTAGCACGGTCATGCATGCAATTGAGCACGCTCGTACCTAACAAAAATTCCTTCTAGCGCTCTTGTAGGAGTTCTGCATGGTCGAGCCTTAGGCCAAGCAGGTCCGTGCACGCCCTAAGTCTCCAGATATCTCTTCTCAATTGCACTCTTGAACGGGACGTCTTCAATTCAAAGTAATCAACCCAACAGAGGGTTATATATGTCACACATTTATATGATAACAAGTCAACTATTCCATCAACACAACATGGATGAAATGTAAATCAAAGATTCTCCAGATTCAAATTTAAAGCTTTTAGCTGAATGATAACTGGAAGAAGTACTGTGTGAGTGACACAAGAAAAATCCATTTTCAATGATATTACTATATTCATAGGATGCTTTGATTTAGATTTAGCAATAATAAGATGCAGCTAGTCATACTCCAAGGCACCATAAAATCAAGAACTAGAAGCATATATATATATACACACACACACATATATAGTCATACATTAATTAGCACCTTCATATTATCAAGCCTGAAAGATGGAAACTTTCATCAAGTTATCAATGTTGCTAATCAGCTCAAAGACACATACATCGCCAGCTTTAAGAGCATTATCCTGAGCAAATTTCTTCCAACCATGAACCACTTTGGCACACCCGCTATAGACCGTGCACTTAACAGGCCAACTTCTCCCAGCAGAAACTTGGAGAATACTGTCGTTATGCTCCTTGCTCATATATCTTACTACAAAACTCTTTGGTACACTCTGCACATATCAAGAGAATAACATAATTTATGATCTGTTAAACCTTGTATTGTAACCGCACATGGAACTGGTATAACAACAGATTTACTGTTGTGCTGCAGCAAATCGTACATATGAATAAATGTCAGATCTCCCTCTTTTGAATTGATGGCAGCAGATATTAAATGGGGCGCCCAAAGGCATTCATTTGACCATATCCAAAAGAGGCATATGTGACCCTTATCCAAGCCGACCACTGCACCGTAACAACAAATCTGCCACCGCATCAGTCCCAAATCCATTTGTAGCACTAAATATTTGACATATTTTTTTTTCTGAAGAATCTAAATTATACCTGTCTGTATCTCCCTGTAACATGTGATGGTTTCATAGTGACAGAGAAGAAAGGGTTCTTTTTTATCTTAGATATGAATGCATTAGCTAATCCAAGAGCTTTCATGCATTTTTCAGAGTGATCACTTGTTATTACAAAAAACTCACTAAAAAAGATGGCATTTACAAAAAAAAAAAAAAACATGTAAGATGGGAAATTACAAAAAACCACTTTTTTTACAAAAAACTTTTTTTTTTTTGGTTTTTTTTTTTATCAATTTTGGTCAAACAACTGATAATTTCAGTTATCAGTTGTTTGAAGAGTAATTTGTAGTTGTTTGAAGAGTAATTTGTGCTTCAAACAACTGATAATTTCAGTTATCAGTTGTAAACAAGTGATAACTGAAATTATCAGTTGTTTGACCAAAACTGATAAATTTTTTTTATTTTTTTTGTAATTTCGAACTTATGTGTTTTTTTTTTTTGTAATTTCCATCTTTCTAAAGTAGTTTTTTGTAAATGCCTCAAAAAAAAAAAAAATTAATGAACCTTTTTTTACTCTAGCTTCTTGCAGCCATGTGCTTTCGTCGATCTCCATCTTGATAGCTTCATTCATCGTTGTTGGACATCCTTTAAATTTCTCGTCGAGCTTTCCTTGTTCTGGCTTAATTACTGAATCTATCTTTTCCTTCTTACTGCGTAAAAAGTATGCCACCGGTGATTCCTTTCTCTTTGAAAGATCAACAGTCTGAATACTTTCTGCACCCTTTTGGAAATCCCTGTTGGATGTTTGTATGGAAGGATATTGTATTTCGGTAGCACTGTGATCAAATATAATAACACTAAAAACTGAATTGCCTTCATATCCAAAGACTAAGAAATATCCATATCGTATGGAGTAATGATTTGCGAATTGGTGCCAACCTTTTTTCAGCCAAACCTCACCATTCTTGGTATTTGTTAATTCTACTTGCCATAACCTACCACTCGGAACATGTAGACAAATCTGGTTTGACATATTCTTTTCTTGTTCCTTCATGAACTTGCTTGGGATCCTCTGCAGAAAAATAATAATCTAAGAATTAAAATTCTCGTTATATTCTTGAAAAACATTTCCAATAGAAAGTGGGACAGGAAACGGCTTCAGCGATTAGAGCGGCAGACTCAAATTTGTCAACATCCAAACTATAGGGATTCAAGGGACAAAATGTGAAATTCTGATAACGATCACATGGCTCGGGGAAGGGGGTGGAGGGGGGGCTGCAATCACGACCGACCACTGCAGCGTAGTTGTGGTCGAACCATACCCAGTGGTTTCAAACTACTAGAAAGTGAGGCAATGCATTTAGTTGGGTTTGACCTTTCTCGTGAAAAAGGATATCAGATGCCGCTTGATCTAAAACTATTTGTCGAACTCACCTAAAGCTGTATTAATTAATATGTTTGTGGACATTTGACGTCATTTAAGATTAAAAAAATGAAACATTTTAAAGATGCATATATGAATAGACTTACGAGGCCAGCATCCTGGAAGTTGTCGGAGAGAATGATCTTGCAAAAGTGGGGTAATTTGGCCGGTAAACTGGCAATGCAAGAACTCATTTTGCCTTGATTAGCCGGAAAACTGGTAAGGCTAGACCGTACAGGTTCTTTATTTAGGTTGAACATCGATAGAGTAATGGCAACAGTTGGCCTACTTCGTTAACAGTCTCTTTACATTAATTATAGGCAATGGTCTTTGTACTTGTCCTTTCAAATTCTTGACATTGCACGAATTTACTACTCTGTCCAAGATAACTTTGGATATTTCACGGTTTTATAATAAAGACTATTTGATGAAATCTAAAACTATATATATATATATATATATATATATATATATATATATATATATATATATATATATATAGGCTGAATTGCAAAGCACTTCACAACACACCTCCATTTTTCCGCTCAAACTAGAATTGAGACTAAATAGAAATTAGGTTCATTACTCATTTACTAAACACACTCCATTTAATAACCCGAAATAAAATTTGAAAAATCTGAGGGATATTAATCCCTCATCATCTAGGAATTGAAATGCTAGGAAATATAGTAGTATAAATTTTGGGACATTTGGCTTCTTAGTGAACACCAGCTTTCTTGATGTATAAATTTTGGAGCCTTTGACTCCTTAGTGAACATCAGCTTTCTTGGCGTTGGGCGCGCCTAGGTCACGCGTTGGGCGTGCCTAGGTCACGCCAAGGGCGCGCCTAATCACCGCTAAATGGCTCCTTAACTAAGACTTTTCATAGCTCCTTAATTTCTCAAGAAAAATTTACATTTAGTATATATTGAGAGGCCTTAGAGCATCCACAATGGTAAAAACTTTTTTCATAGCTTTTTTGCAATTCCCAAGTGACACATCATAAACAACTCAAAAACTAAAACCTCCAAGCTTTTTTCACAATGGTAGAGCTTTTTCATCAACTTTTTTATGTCCCCCACATTCAAAATTAAATTATTTTCTTGAATTTTTTTATGAAGGAAAATATTAAGGAAAATAAAAATTATTGTTTTATTTAATGTTCAACATTGGGAAATGGTGGAAATTAATGAAAAGAGCTCCTAGAGAGAGCTTTTTGTAGAAGGAGCTGCTCTTTATCAATGAGCTTTTCAACTTTCTCTACAATGGGAAAAAGTTCTAGAGAGCTTTTTCATGAAAATTAAAAGCTCCCAAAAAGCTCCCATTGTGGATGCTCTTAGCATATGAAAACCAAATGGGATATTAATCTCACATCGTCTAGAAATTGAAATATTATGAAATTGAGTAGTATATGTTGAGATGCCTTAGCATTTGAAAACCAAATGAGATATTAATCCCACATCGTTTAGGAATTGAAATGCTAAGAAATGGAATAGTATAAATTTTGGGACCTTTGGCTCCTTAGTGAACACTAGCTTTCTTTATGTTGGGTGCGCCTAGGTCACGCCTAAGGCGCCTAATCACTGCCAAATGGCTCCTTAACTAAGACTTTTCATAGCTCCTTAATTTCTCAAGAAAGCTTTCCATTTATTGAGAGGCCTTAACATTTGAAAACAAAATGAGATATTAATCTTACATCGTCTAGGAAATGTAATAGTATATAATAAGAGGTCTTAGCATTTGAAAACCAAATGAGATATTAATCCCACATTGTCTAGGAAATGGAGTAGTATATATTGAGAGGCCTTAGCACTTGAAAACCAAATGGGATATTAATCCCACATCGTCTAGGAATTGAAATACTTGGAAATGGAGTAGTATATATTGAGAGACCTTAGCATTTGAAAACCAAATGGTATATTAATCCCAAATCGTCTAGAAATTAAAGTGCTAGGAAATGGAATAGTATAAATTTTGGGGCTACTTAGTGAACATCAGCTTTCTTGGTGTTGGGCGCGCCTAAGTTACGCCTAGGGCGCCTAATCACCGCCAAATGGCTCCTTAACTAAGACTTTTCATAACTCCTTAATTTCTCAAGAAAGCTTTCCATTTAGTATATATTGAGAATTTGAAAATCAAAATGGGATATTAATTCCACATCGTCTAGGAATTGAAATGCTAGGAAATTGAGTAGTATATATTGAGAGGTCTTAGCATTTGAAAACCAAATTGGACATTAATTCCACATCTTCTAGGAATTGAAATGCTAGGAAATGGAGTAGTATATATTGAGAGGCCTTAGCATTTGAAACCAAATGGAATATTAATCCCACATCGTATAGGAATTAAAATTCTAAAAAATGGAGTAGTATTTATTGAGAGGCCTTAGCATAGTGCTAGGAAATGAAATAGTATAAATTTTGGGGCCTTTGGCTCCTTTGTGAACATCAGATTTCTTGGCGTTGGGCGCGTCTAGGTCACGCCTATGGATCCTAATAACGTAACTAAGACTTTTCATAGCTCCTTAATTTCTCAAGAAAGCTTTTCATTTTCGTTTCCCGCTCACAACATGTTTTGGATTGGAAAGTTGGTCGATTTTGTCATTTCAATTTGTAAGATAGTGACTTTCTATAAAGAAAAAGGGAAAATAGAAGGAATAGATGTGTGACGTGCTCTATGGTGTAGCGATGGTGAATTTTTTAACATCTTTTGAGTCGCCACCTATATTTATTTAGTTGGAAATATAGAAAAAATCATTTGAAAAGAGATTTTGGGTTCGGGACTTAGGTTATGGAATGGGAAGGTCAAGGAGCACCCATTCCACCCAATCCATAGATCGGTCTTGCTAAAAAAGAGATTTTCAAAGAAAAGATGTTTTAATTAAATAAGCAAAAGAATCCATTTAACGAAGTTAAACGGAATATAGAATCGATTTCTTCGAGACCGTTCCCATGATTTGGGGAGGCTCTAGGCCGATCCTAGGTTTGATATATTACACCACTCTAAAAATCAATTAGAAAGGGAGGAGGAAGATTACCTTGTGAAGAGATTTGGACAGAGCTTCGACTCAAGTTTAGAGTCGAACCTTGATGTGGACAGAGCTTCGCCTCGGTCCTTGATTCTTTCTTTGGTGTTTGTTGATCAACAAGGTTATAAACAAACTTTAGGTGATTTTTTAGGGTGATTTACGGGAATCTTTCAGGGAGAGAAACCAGTAAACGTAGGGATTTTGACTGAAAAGTTCGGGATCTGAAATACTGAAAGTCTTCAAATATTTATAGGTGTTGAAGAGGTGAAGGTGGAGAGGTAAAATACCCTGGGAAGGTTCTAGAACCCAAATTCTATTGGATGACCGGATTGATAAGGTTTTATCCAGAAAGAGGTTGAAATCGACGAGGAACCGAAGCCTTGCACGTCTGCAGGGGCTTAGTATCGCGCGAGACACGTAAGCTCCGCACGAGACAAGGCTGTCAGTGGACAATTCTGTCCTTCCCTCGTTATCTCGTATGCAGTTTAGTCCAAACTAACGGTCGTTAGTCAAAACTTAATGAAACATGACGAAATTGTGGATTTCTACTCTTGACTTAAGGCGAGACTTAGAGTGGTATTAATCTGCTCCGATGGGTTCAGAATGGGGTGTTTACATATGGAGAACAACTTCTCCTATTATTTCTAACTTTCTTTGAGTTAGTTTTTATCTGTGCATTTAACGCACGGATGTAGCACTAATTTGATGAAAGCATCAAGTTTAATGTTATTTACTGTTTTTTTTTTTTGAAATTATGTCATTTATTAATTTTTTTTGAAAGAATTTAGTAAATCAATTAATAACCAAAATCTATAACGTGTATTGATCACCAACTCGTTTTTTTTTTATTTTGATCACTAACCTATAGACTTAGGCTCCGTTTGTTTCGCGGAAAACATTTTTCGGAAAATGTTTTCCTTGTTTTCGGGTGTTTGTTTAAAGTAAAAATGTTTTCCGAAAAATATTTTACCTATTTTCGAGTGTTTGGTAACCACTTGTAAAAGAAAGTCAAATGTAAAATATTTTCGGTCAATGTAAAAAAAGGGGGTTTTCTTTGTAAAATGATTTACCGATTTGTAATTCGTAAATCATTTTACAACTCTTCCGTTCGCCCTAATAAAATAATAATAATAATAATAATAATAATAATAATAATAATAATAATAATAATAATAATAATAATAATAATAATAATAATAATAATAATAAAATAATAATAATAATAATAATAAAATAAACAAAAATAATAATAATATTAATAATAAAATTAAAAAAATTAATAATAATAATAATAAAATAAAAAATAATAAAATAATAAAATAATAATAATAATAATAATAATCATAATAAAATAAAAAATAATAAAATAATAAAATAATAATAAAATAATAATAATAATAATAATAAAATAATAATAAAATAATAATAATAATAATAATAATAATAATAATAAAATAAAAAATAATAAAATAATAATAATAATAATAATAATAATAATAAAATAAAAAAAATAAAATAATAATAATAGTAATAATAATAATAATAATAATAATAATAATAAAATAAAAAATAATAAAATAATAATAATAATAATAAAATAATAATAATAATAATAATAATAATAATAATAATAATAATAATAATAAAATAATAAAATAATAATAATATAATAATAATAATAATAATAATAATAATAATAATAATAATAATAATAATAATAATAAAATAAAAAATAATAATATTAAAAAAGTTAAGTTATTCAGTTTACCAAACTCCGAAAAATGTTTTCCGGAAAACATTTTCGTCAAATTTACCAAACAACTGAAAACAAGACCATGATATTTTACAAGAAAACATTTTACACGGAAAATATTTTACATGAAAACATTTTACATTACATGAAATCATTTTACATGAAAACATTTTCCGAAAAATGTTTTACGCGAAACAAACGGAGCCTTAATGTTCTATGTATCCTTCCATAAACACTTGATGTTGACATTAAAATATTAAAATATAGGGAATAAAAATGTACAAAGTAAAACTTAATACCTTAAAATATACTTCTTCCGTCCCGCTACAAATCACACGGTTACTGTTTGCGCGGGAATTAAGGAAAAAAAATAATGATATAAATGTTGTGAGTGTAAAAGTAAAATAGGAGAGAGAATGAGTGGAGGGAATAATAAATTATAATGGTGTTGTGAGTATTAAAATAATGTAGGAGAGAGAATGAGTGGAGGGAATAGTAAAGATTCTTTGCCATTTTAGGAAGTGTGCAGTTTATAATGGAACGCCCAATAAGGAAAGTGTGCAGTTTGTAGCTGGACGGAGGGAGTATATATTATTTTTATAAATTAAACCCTCCCATAAAAACCCAATTAAATGCGGACCACCCAAAAAATATGAGTAAAGTGTTTTTTTCCCTTGTACTATTGTCTCAACATCAATTTGACACTCGTACTGTTGAAACCACAAATGTATGACAAGTACTAATATTCTATTAGCCAAATTAACCAACATTCCTAACGCTCATTAAAATTTAACAGGCTAGTTCTAATAGGCAATTACTGACCAGGTCAACTTATACGGCGCTGACAGGATAAAACACTCACACTAATAAAACATTAGTACTATCGTGAGTATACGTGACCCACGTACTATTCAGTTTTTACATATTGACATAAGTACTATCGAGTCGACCAAAGTAGTCTGCATAGTATTGATTAATTAGTTAAAATAACCAAAATTGTTAATAAATTAGTACTCTCTAGCCCATGTCAATGGCACGGGTCGGTATACATGTCGATAAAGTTAAAAAAATAAAATAAAAAATAAATAACATTAAAACGTCACCAATATCATGAAATTGATTAAAATATAAAATCTTACAATTTGTATTACATTACATTCAAAACAAAATAAAAACAGCGTTAACAAATTGAGAGAGAGGAACATCATTTGTGATGATTTTAAGCTTGACAATTGCATATAAATATAGCATTGATAAAAGGTGAAAATCATAGTAGCTTTTGACACACAGTACCTCCAATTGAGTTCTTATTCCTCTTGAGCTTTCAGCAGCTCAAGAACACTAGGTTCAAGCTCCTTTAACTGCAACGAAAGTGAAAATGAATAATGAGATGGAATTCAGATAAGTCAATGATTTAACGAACTTGTGTAATTGGCCATCAAGGTTCTCGACCTTAGTTTACAATTTTAAAGAACTATACAACCTTGTTTAAAGTTAACTCAATGTAACATCAAAATTTGTAAGGAAAGCAATAGTGAACATTGAACAGACAAATATTACTCTCTCTGTCCCAAGATATATGACATTATTCCTTGTGAAAAATAAATTAAATAAGTAATATTTATTTAGGGACGGATGGAGTAGTAATTTTATAATAAGTCTATCATTATAGAAGCCACCTTAATGACAATCTGTGTAATAGGACTGCCCCAATCCCAAAAGTCTGATGAAAAATTTATTATGAAAACAAATTATCATACTCCTTTCGTCCCAAAGTTAATTGAAAATATGTATTAAGGGACAACTTTTCTTGTTATTGATACTGAGAATATGGACGTTTATTTTGATATAGAGAGACTGACAAAAGTGTAGTGAAGATAATTGTAAATAAAAAGAGGCATGAAATTTCATAAATGGTCAAGGGTTCAAGGTTCAAAGTTATGCTAGTAGCTGGTTTGGTAGAGGCTTTTTCTTTGACATCCCTACTGGGAGTACTTGAAGATTCGATAAACAAATCAAAAATTTATAGGAAGTGGATGAATGCGTGGAAGATTCGATAAATAAATAAAAAAATTATAAAAAGTGGATGAATGCGTAGGAGACAATATTATAATCAGAAAGACCTTATTGAGAGTGTGGACGTTAGAAGCTACTCAATCTGCATATGCTTCTTTGGCAAACTCCATGCCTTCCTACCCATCAGCTTCTTCACAAACCCCACTGTAATATACGTGTATTTTTGATATATTATAATAGAAAAAAAATAATTTTAAATTATTAATTAATTAATGTAACAGTTAAATTTTGGAAATTAGGGAGTCATAAATTTAGAGAGTCAAGATACATGAAAATTAGAGAGTCAACCCAAATAACCCCTATATAAATATTTCCCTCAACCTAAATCCTAGCAGCCTTTTAGTTTCTTTGGTTACTGCTGAGTTGGGGCGGCACTACAGAAGGGTGAAGGGACCTTGTTCGAGAAGATTACAGCGTAGAGGTAAATTATTCCAAATTATTCGTAGCTAAAGAACTTTTTTTTTTGAAATGTAATAAGAATACTTTATATGGAGATTGTGTACAGTCATACATATATGTTCTCTATGTATATCCTACTGTGCAAGGGTTGTTTCTAATAGTAAGCATCATGATTTATGGTGTCAGAAGTGACAAGAAAGAAAAGAAAGAGAAGATAGAGAGAGGAGAGCCGAGAGAGAGAAAGAGGGTCAGGAGAGAGAGCGAGAGAGAGAGAGAGAGAGTAAAATAGTGTATGAGTTTTGATTGAAAGAAAGAAATAAAGTGAAAGAAGAGAGAGGGGACGGAAGTGAGAGAGAGGAAAGGGGAGGTGTGAGGAGAGAGAGAGAGAGAGAGAGAGAGAGAGAAATTGATCAGAGAAAAAGAAATGAAAGAAAAGAAAAAGAAAAGAAAAAGAGATATAGAAAGAATCAGGATATGGATATATGGTGTGAGAGAGTGATTGTGACATGTCTATGTTTGTATATGTATGGGCATTGAGAAAGTAGATTGACTTTTAATTTGATCTTGTGATTTGAGTGGTTAGAGGAGGAAAAAGAAGGAGAAATCCATTGAATAAGGATAGGGGCTGTTTAACATTAACAGGATTGGTAAATTGTTCATCGGATATTAATAGAAATCAGATAATAGAAACAGTTCATGGATTGTCATTAGCAATAGTTATCAATGGGGTATTGAAACTAGCTTATAGCATACATCTTTTAGAAGGAGTCAACATTATTTACTGTAATTCTTTAAGTTAAGTGAAATAATTAGATTTTGACTAGCAATTATTATATTTTATTGTTATTAGATTTTGGGAAGCAAAATTAGGAGCGGTCAGTTCCGGTGCTAGCTAACTACGATAAGGTAAGGGATTTACGTCTCCTAGTCCTATTGTATATCGTTATTTATTGACCCTCCGTTCCTAGAGTAATTATTGTTTGACCGTTATGGCCGAGAATTTTTGATTGGAGCTCACTCTAAGCGTTTCCGTCAGTTAAATTAAATCTGACTTTAAATTGACATTGAATTATTGGTCAATTAAAGAACCTCATTGATAAAAGAATGATCACTTAATGAAACCCATTAATTGTGGGTTAATATTGATGTACTATTGATACCTGGTCATGAGGGTTAGTTCATGACATGCCTATGTGGCATTAACCATCGATATCAACACCACTGAAATTGTGGTTATATAGGTTATCCGGATATATCGAAATATTGATACATCGACTATTGTACCCCTCTGGGTTACTTTTGAATATTGATTTGATGAGAAGAATATTAAGTGATCATAATTGATTTTACGCATTATCGAATATTGAATTGTGCCATGATTTCCTTTCTTTGTTTTAAGAAGAAGATTATTGTTTGGATTAATTAATTTGTCCGTTTCATCGAAAATTGTTTATTGATACACTCCTTGAGGTCACCCCTTCTTAGAAATCGAAGGGGCGACGTAGAACCTTACTGAGTGTTGTTCGCTTACCCTTTCTCTAATTCTATCTCTTCAGGTTATAAGTAGGAAAGCAAGGCTTTCAGTGGAGACATCTTTGAGGCGGACCCGAATAATTAAAGTAGTGATTTTCATATTTTAAGTAGAATTTTATTGAGATTGTAATAAATGCCATAAACGAGTTTTGATGGCTACTAGCCGTTAGTAGTGAAAGACAATTGTTACGCTTCCGTTATCTATTTTGGGTTGTGGTTAGATGTACTAGCCGTGGAGATTTAAATTGTAGTTTGTGACCGTTAATCCTTTATTTTGGGGGACGGATTTATATTATTTAAAGATATTATGATACTCGCAAATTCGGGCCGTTACAGTTGGTATCAAAGCCTGGTTAGAACTTGAAAGGGATAAGAACTCTGATATTGAATAGCTTTATTACAGTTGGAAAAGCTTTTAGGAAAATTTCCATTAAAAGATATATTGGAGACTTAAGGGATGTTTTTTTTTTGAAACTAAAATTTCCTTATGGAATTATTTTTTTGTGGTTGGAACTAAAAAGGGTTAAAATTTTCATCTTTTGCTAGGAAGCAGGATGAGAACCTACCAAACTGCTAGGAAAACTATGAATGGAAAAGCACATTTGTTACCCACAAGGATTCCAAGGAGCGAGTTCCTAAGAAAGAGGGAGAAAGTTGAAAAATATGAAAACATGTACTTGAGAGAGAAGGCAGATAACATAACTATGGGAGAAAGGTTGGACGCTACAGAAGAGCGGTTGGAACAAGCGTTAAGTAAGATTCAATCTCTCCAACAGCAGCTAGAAGTGGCTAAAAACAGGATCCAAGAGTTGGAAAATCGAGAAGTAGACATTGAAGAGGACGTACAATCGGAGTGAGTGTGATTAGATTGGATTGGACAAAAAAAAGGGCAGACTACTAGAATAAATTATATTGTTTAGGTACTTTTTCCAGTTATCTTAAGTAGTTGGTGATTTAAGCCCGTACCTTATGGATTTTAGTTAAGAAATAGTAATTGATGTACTCTCTCCTTTAAAGTTAATAAAAGGAAAAATTTTGATTATCTATGTTACCAATTATGTGAACATGTATAATTGTGTAGTTATGTATCTTTGTCCCATATCCAATATTTTGACATGATTGATACCCATTGAGCACTATCGAGACCGAATCGAAAGTTATATCGACATCGAAATTGAAATTGAACAAGTCGAATGTACTTGAAACCATTGATTATGAGACACGTATAAGGTAGACTAATTATATTACCTTGCTTAGTAATTACAAACTTGTGATCGTTAACTTTTGGTAATAGGCAATGGAAGGAGGAAGAGGTAGAGGTCGTGCGGGCCGAGGAGGCCGAGGGGGTCGAAGCGGTAGTGTCCAAGACTATGAGTCTATAGGAGAGGGAGGCCAGAACCACGGCCAGCAAAATAGTAATGGGAACAACCAGGGTTAGTCGGACCCGATGCTTACTGCTCTGATTCAGACGTTAACACAGGCAGTTGTGGGGATAGGTCAGACAAATCAGACATTAGCTCAGGCAGTGGTAGCAAGCCTTAATCAAGCCAACGTACCTCCACCACCTCCACCTGTTAGAGATCCACTGGCGCTATTCCAGAAGCGCAATCTAGAGTATTTCTCTGGTGCACCAGGCGAGAAGCCTGAAGAATGGATAAAAGGCATTGAAAGAATTTTTCGCACTTTGGAGTGTACTAGCGAGCAGAAGGTAACTTTTTCTACTTTTGTGTTAAAGGGGGAAGCCATGGTTTGGTGGGAGACAGTAATCCAGGTAGGTGTGGCTCGTGGGGTAACCAATTATACTTGGGAGATGTTTCTGGAAGCTTTTAATGACAAATTCTATCCCCCGATTGTGAAGAATATGAAGATATCGGAGTTTATGAATCTAACTCAAGGATCCCTGACTGTGGAAGAATATTTGGCAAAGTTTCTGGAGTTATCTCGTTTTGCCTTGAGGTTCTTTGATGATGAAGAATAGAAGGCTAGGAAATTTGAGGCTGGATTGAATTCGAAGCTGAAATACAGATTGGTACCACTAGAGCTCCCAACTCTAGCTCAAGTGGCAAATAAGGCTCGAGTAGTTGAGCTGGATGCGAAGGAGTATCAAAGTTCTAGAGACAATAAGAAGTGGGGAGCTTAACGCGATACGGGGAAGGAAAGCGGTCATACTAGTAAGAATGGGAATGATAGTGGGAACTATAAGAAGTGGACTACTGAAGAAAATCGCCATAGGGGAGGCCCTCCAGCTACCAATAATCGCTATCAAAACAACATGAACTATCAGGGAGGTCAAAATGGGTATAAGGGCCAGAATCAGGATGTGGCTACACCAATCTATCGTACTTGTGGGAGGAAGCATAAAACTGAAGAGTGTTACTGGAACACAGCCTCTTGCTTTAACTGTGGTAAACGTAGGCACAAGATAAAAGACTACCCGGAACCAGTGAAGACTGCATCGATAGGAAATGAGGGTAAAGACAAAGACAAAGACAAGTCGAATGGAAAGGGAAGGGTGTTCACTATGACAGCTAGGGATGCTCAGGCTTCTAATGATGTGGTGACAGGTACCGTTCAATTATGTAATCGAAATGTTTATGCTTTGATAGATTTAGGTGCTACTCATTCTGTGATTTCTTCCCGATTTGTCAGTCGTTTGAAATTGAAACCTAAAAACCTAGAGGTAAGCCTAGTAATTGATACACCCACTAATGAGGCCATTCAAGTAAATTCGGTCTATAGATCTTGTACATTGAAAGTGGATGAGAGGAATTTGTCTATCGACTTCATTGAGTTAGACCTCCGAGATTTTGATGTCATTTTAGGTATGGATTGGTTAGATGCATATCATGAAAAGATAGATTGTTTTAAGAAAGAGGTGGTATTTTGTATTCCTGGTGAACCAGAATTCTATGTTAAAGGGAAAAGACCTGAGTGGAATTCAGGGTTGATATCGTTCTCAAAGGCTCGAAAGATGTTGAAGAAGGGTTGTGAAGGGTTTTTAACTTCTATTATTGACACTAGAAAGGAAGGCGTTAAGATCGAAATGGTCCCAATCGTAAATGAGTTCGTAGATGTTTTCCCTGAGGACTTACCAGGAATACCGCCTGAGCGAGAAGTTGAGTTTTCTATTGACCTGGTCCCTGGTACGGGTCCTATCTATAAGGCACCCTACAGAATGGCACCCGCGGAACTTAAGGAATTAAAAGAACATTTTTAAGAGTTATTAGAGAAAGGCTTGTTAAGACCTAGTGTCTCGCCTTGGGGTGCTCCTGTATTGTTCGTGAAGAAAAAAGATGGGTCTATGAGGCTGTACATCGATTATAGAGAGTTGAATAAGGTGACGGTGAAGAATAAGTATCCTTTGCCAAGGATTGACGATTTGTTCGACCAGTTACAGGGAGCGTGTTATTTTTCCAAGATTGATCTTCGTTCTGGATATCACCAAATGAGGGTAAGGAAGGAAGATGTCTCTAAGACAGCATTAAGGACCCGGTATGGTCATTATGAGTTCTTAGTGATGCCTTTTGGGTTAACGAATGCTCCTGCAGTGTTTATGGAACTAGTGAATAAGGTGTTCCAAAAAATTTTAGATCGATGTGTTATTGTGTTTATTGATGACATCCTGGTTTACTCTAAAACGAAGGAAGAACATGAGGAACATTTGAGGATAGTACTGAAGATTTTGAGGGAACAAAAGTTATATGCTAAGCTTAAGAAGTGCGAATTTTGGCTTGAAGAAGTAGCTTTTCTGGGTCATGTAGTGTCCAAGGAAGGTATATCGATAGACCCATCGAAAATAGAAGCAGTGGTGAATTGAGAAAGACCGACCACAGTGATCGAGGTTCGGAGTTTCTTGGGGTTGGCAGGTTACTATAGGTGTTTTGTGGAAGGATTATCCAAGATATCATTGCCATTGACAAAGCTGATGCAAAAGGATGTTAAGTTTGAGTGGACAGAGGAATGTGAAGCCAATTTTCAGGAGTTGAAGAAACGGTTGGTGTCTGCGCCGATTCTTACTCTCCCATCAGGAACAGAAGGTTTTGTGATATATAGTGACGCTTTGTTGAAAGGTTTGGGTTGTGTCCTTATGCAGAACGAGAGGGTAATAGCATATGCATCCCGTCAGCTGAAGAGCTACGAAAGAAATTATCCAACTCATGATTTGGAATTAGCGCCCATAGTCTTTGCGTTAAAAATTTGGAGGTATTATTTATATGGGGTGCATTGTGAGATATATACAGACCATAAAAGTTTGAAGTATATTTTCACCCAGAAGGAGTTGAACATGCGTCAAAGAAGGTGGTTGGAATTACTAAAGGACTATGATTGTACCATCTTGTATCATCCAGGAAAAGCTAATAAGGTGGCAGATGCTTTAAGCCGCAAGAACCGAGGTAGTTTAGCGACGCTATTGAAAAGAAAGGAAAGTGGATTAGAGGACATTGAACATGTGTGCTTAGAAGTGAAGGTTAGTAGTGAAAGAGGGTGTTTGGCGCATTTGAGCGCGCAACCAGCATTGTTAGAAAGAATTAAGGCAGCTCAAGTAATTGACCCGGAGTTAGTAGAGATCCTAGATAAACTGAAAGATGGCGAGTCATCTGAATTTAAAGTTGGGAATGACAATATGTTGAGAAATTGGTCAAGGATCTGTGCACCCTGGTAGCACGAAGATGTACCAAAATGTGAAGGATACGTATTGGTGGATCAACATGAAGAGAGATGTAGCAGACTTTGTGGCTAAGTGTTTGGTGTGCCAATAGATAAAGTGCGAACATCAGAGGCCGGGTGGTTTATTACAGTCGTTACCGATTCCTGAATGGAAGTGGGAACACATTGCCATGGATTTTATGGTGGGACTACCAAGGACCCTAAAGGGTCATAATGCAATTTGGGTGATCGTTGATAGGTTGACCAAGTCGGATCACTTCTTAGCTTTCAAAATTACTGATTCCATGGAAAAGTTAGCCAAAATGTATGTTGATGAGATAGTTAGACTTCATGGAGTGCCAATATTGATTGTGTCCGATAGAGATGCTAGATTCACATCAAAATTTTGGGGAAGTTTACAAAGAGCATTGGGGACTCAATTGAACATGAGTACCACATTTCACCCACAGACAGATGGACAGTCAGAGCGGACTATTCAAACACTTGAGGATATGTTTATGGCGTGCTCATTGGATTGGCGAGGCTCTTGGGATGAACATCTAACCATAGTGGAATTCGCGTATAATAACAGTTTTCACTCTAGTATTGGCATGGCACCGTATGAAGCCTTGTATGGTAGTAAATGTCGTTCACCAACTTGTTGGGACGAAGTGGGCAAGAGAAAGTTATTGGGACCCGAATTGGTTCAAGTGACTACTAAAAAGATTCAATTGAAAAAGAAGAGATTATTGACAGCACAAAGTAGAGATTAATCATATGCAGACAAACATCATCGTGAACTTAAGTTTGATGTGGGAGATCATGTATTCTTGAAGATATCGCCTACGAAGGGTGTTATGAGATTCGAAATCAGAGGAAAGCTTAGTCCGAGGTATGTCAAACCCTTTGAGATCCTTGATCGAGTGGGAGAGGTGGCTTATAGACTGGCATTGTCGCCGGCTCTGTCGGGAGTCCACAATGTTTTTCATTTGTCCATGTTACGAAAGTATGTCCCTGACCCAAGCCATGTCATTGAATTTGAACGGTTACGTTTTCGAGCGGATCTGAGTTATGATGAAGAACCGATTCGGATTGTGGATAAGAAGGACCAAGTATTAAGAAAGCGCATCATCCCATACGTGAAGGTTCAGTGGAGTAACCATACTGTTCGAGAAGCTATATGGGAGCTTGAAAGTGAGATGCGGGAGAAATACCCTAAATTGTTCATCGAATGAGGTACGTCAAGTTTAGAGGACTAAACTTATTTTAAGGGGGTGAGAATGTAATATACGGGTATTTTTGATATATTATAATAGAAAAAAATAATTTTAAATTATTAATTAATTAATGTAACAGTTAAATTTTGGAAATTAGGGAGTCATAAATTTAGAGAGTCAAGAGCCATGGAATTTAGAGAGTCAAGAGCCATGGAAATTAGAGAGTCGACCCAAATAACCCCTATATAAATATTTCCCTCAACCTAAATCCTAGCAGCCTTTTAGTTTCTTTGGTTACTGCTGAGTTGGGGCGGCACTACAGAAGGGTGAAGGGACCTTGTTCGAGCAGATCACAGCGTAGAGGTAAATTATCCCAAATAATTCGTAGCTAAAGAACTTTTTTTTTAAAGTAATAAGAATACTTTATATGGAGATTGTGTACAGTCATACATATATGTTCTCTATGTATATCCTACTGTGCAAGGGTAGTGTCTAATAGTAAGCATCACGATTTATGGTGTCAGAAGTGACAAGAAAGAAAAGAAAGAGAGAGAAGAGAGAGAGAGGAGAGCCGAGAGAGAGAAAGAGGGTCAGAGAAGAGAGAGTAAAATAGTGTATGAGTTTTGATTGAAAGCAAGAAATAAAGTGAAAGAAGAGAGAGGGGATGGAAGTGAGAGAGAGGAAAGGGGAGGTGTGAGGAGAGAGAGAGAGAGAGAGAGAGAGAGAGAGAGAGAGAGAGAGAGAAATTGATCAGAGAAAAAGAAATGAAAGAAAAGAAAAAGAAAAGAAAAAGAGATAGAGAAAGAATCAGGATATGGATATATGGTGTGAGAGAGTGATTGTGACATGTCTATGTATGTATATGTATGGGCATTGAGAAAGTAGATTGACTTTTGATTTGATCTTGTGATTTGAGTGGTTAGAGGAGGAAAAAGAAGGAGAAATCCATTGAATAAGGATAGGGGCTGTTTAACATTAACAGGATTGGTAAATTGTTCATCGGATATTAATAGAAATCAGATAATAGAAACAGTTCATGGATTGTCATTAGCAATAGTTATCAATGGGGTATTGAAACTAGCTTATAGCATACATCTTTTAGAAGGAGTCAACATTGTTTACTGTAATGCTTTAAGTTAAGTGAAATAATTAGATTCTGACTAGCAATTATTATATTTTATTGTTA
Organism: Adenophora triphylla var. japonica; assembly: GCA_022495995.1. Taxonomy (NCBI): domain Eukaryota; kingdom Viridiplantae; phylum Streptophyta; class Magnoliopsida; order Asterales; family Campanulaceae; genus Adenophora; species Adenophora triphylla. The sequence goes on from JAFEMH010002204.1 coordinate 259,209, forward strand.
TTAGATTTTGGGAAGCAAAATTAGGAGCAGTCAGTTCCGGTGCTAGCTAACTACGATAAGGTAAGGGATTTACGTCTCCTAGTCCTATTGTATATCGTTATTTATTGACCCTCCGTTCCTAGAGTAATTATTGTTTGACCGTTATGGCCGGGAATTTTTGATTGGAACTCACTCTAAGCATTTCCGTCTGTTAAATTAAATCTGACTTTAAATTGACATTGAATTCTTGGTCAATTAAAGAACCTCATTGATAAAAGAATGATCACTTAATGACACCCATTAATTGTGGGTTAATATTGATGTACTATTGATACCTGTTCATGAGGGTTAGTTCATGACATGCCTTTGTGGCATTAACCATCGATATCGACACCACTGAAATTGTGGTTATATAGGTTTTCGAATATATCGAAACATTGATACATCGACTATTGTACCCCTTTGGGTTACTTTTGAATATTGATTTGATGAGAAGAATATTAAGTGATCATAATTGATTTTTCGCATTATCGAATATTGAATTGTGCCATTATTTCCTTTCTTTGTTTTAAGAAGAAGATTATTGTTTGGATTTATTAATTTGTCCGTTTTATCGAAAATTGTTTATTGATACACTCCTTGAGGTCACCCCTTCTTAGAAATCGAAGGGGCGACGTAGAACCGTACTGAGTGTTGTTCGCTCACCCTTTCTCTAATTCTATTTCTTCAGGTTATAAGCAGGAAAGCAAGGCTTTCAGTGGAGACATCTTTGAGGCGGACCCGAATAATTAAAGTAGTGATTTTCATATTTTAAGTAGACTTTTATTGATATTGTAATAAATGCCATAAACGAGTTTTGATGGCTACTAGCCGTTAGTAGTGAAAGACAATTGTTACGCTTCCGTTATCTATTTTGGGTTGTGGTTAGATGTACTAGCCGTGGAGATTTAAATTGTAGTTTGTGACCGTTAATCCTTTATTTTGGGGGACGAATTTATATTATTTAAAGATATTATGATACTTCGAAATTCGAGCCGTTCCACCCACTTTGTCCATCATTAACACCTCCAGCACCACTACTAACATAACCATCAAGATCAAAATCGAAACTAAAAGTAAAAGAAAATAATCCATTAAACTGGATGGAACAAAAATCAACATCAGAATCAAGCCTAAATGCCTACATCATAATTAAAATAAAATAAAAAGGCAAATATTATCAATTACTTACCGTTGTTATTTTTGCCGATCAATCCCAGTGACTTGAATATTAATCCAGTCCCCGGAATTCCAAATTTCCGTCCCATTAGATACGATTTTGCTTACAATAAGTTTCTTAAATTTTCAAGCAATGTAGTTCCACTTGATTCAATCAGAGTGAAAATCTGAAGAAAATGAAATATTTGCTACTCAATGTAAATTAATAACCTTTTCATACTATTCATCAGCATTACCTTCCTAGATACGTTGTGCTTGTCCATCTCAACCCATTTATTCTTTATGGCTTGTTGGGTAGCAATTTTGAAAATGTTCTTGCCCAACTTGTTCTGTATTCATAAAGATAAATTTCATCGGCACATAATTAAAGAACTTGTAACAGATTAACAATAGCAAAATATTAACTTCTAGGGGAAATATCATCAAGCAATAGGGGAAAAAGAGAGAGAGAGAGAGAGAGAGAGAGAGAGAGAGAGAGAGAGAGAGAGAGAGAGAGAGAGAGAGAGAGAGAGAGAGAGCAAGAGATTCCAAGAACTGAACACCTAACAGTAGAGCCTAATAGTTTACTCGTCATATGATCATATTGATGTCAAGCGACAACTCCAAACACCTCAATTACCATATTTTTGGTAAGTAAAGTAGATTTAACTATCATATTTTCATCTTCTCAAAGAACATTTTTTGTATTAAAATGTTCCAAGGAACAGTACACACTTGGAGCAAGAACTTTAAGTAACAAAAACCCAGACCCCTGATCCATAATGCAAGATTAAAAAAATTAAATATGAAAGAAATGAACGGAGAAAGATGAATTTCTGAATGGTATGTAAACATCCTTAGACTGAAAATTATCCAACATGCATAATGCCAGTTTTTCAAACTTCTATATTGCATCTTTTAGGGAAAAGGAATAGTTCATAACCTCCAATTCTGCTTTTGAGGTACCCTCTGGTGGGATAGCCATGAATAGTTGAACCTCGGGAGATCCATTAGAAGCATATATCTTTCCTTCCTCATTTAAGATCCATCTTTCTCTTTTAATGTCCTGCAAAAGATCAAACCTTTGGCCTTTTTCTGAGCAGGAGATTCTACAACTTCCCAGCCATTATATTCTTTAGGACCCCCTCGATCAGACCAAGATAAATCCCTACAACATTCCAAATTCAGACACCAATCATTGAAAATTCTGTGCACAATATAATCAAAAGATCAGTGCAAAACTTAATTAACACCATCAGAATATGACATATGGTTAATGGAACTTAACCATTGAAAAACTTCAAACAAACCACGGACTTGAATATTAATCCAGTCCCCCGAATCCCAAATTTCCGTCCCAGATGAACCAAGTAAATACCTTATCAAACTATTAACCAACCTAAAATATCCTAGAACTATACATATTCCAAAAACTCTAAAAGGTCAGCCTTTCAACAATTTAAGAAAACCCAAAAATTCGAAAGAGAAAGAGAAAGAGAAAGAGAAAGAGAAAGAGAGACATACAGAGAAATGATATAACTGAAACCAGTGCATCCCTATGTGTAGAACTTAAGCTGTCTAACTACTCTTATGCTCCCACCGTTGCAGACAAAGGTTCCAGGCAGACAAAAAACAGTGCATAATAACACCCTATAAACTATCCAAAACAGCTGTAGATACACATTAAAAATACATCGCAACATTGAAGAAAAAATTGTTACTTTCAAAATAAGAACAACCCCAAATGTTGTATATGCTTGGTTCACACTTCCAACATTATTATTCAAGGTGCAAGCAGAGCTAATCCATCATGTGTATGCTGGTAGTAGGGTCCCCCTGCCTATAATTCTGTTTCAAGTTAAACCCAAGTTATAAAAGGTTATGAGCATCAAATTCCATAAATTCCAAATTCTCTTTCATCAAAGAAGCTTCCAGAAAAACCAAGTAAATACTTATCAAACTATTAACCAACCTAAAATATCCTAGAACTATACATATTCCAAAAACTCTAAAAGGTCAGCCTTTCAACAATTTAAGAAAACCCAAAAATTCGAAAGAGAAAGAGAAAGAGAGAAATCCAGAAAAATTAGAGACAAAAATTAATCCTAGAAACACGAAATCAAATCCTCCATACCCGACAAAACCAAGTAGCTTGACTGGAGGAGAGCGTCGCTGAACAAATCTAGATCTGCTGTAGAGACACGAACGGAGTGCTTTGATTTGGCGGTGAAACGAAGGGAGAGGGCGTCGAATCTGGGCGAAAAAGTAGTTGCCGGCTAACATGTCGCTGTCGCCTGATGTTGCCGTCGAGAGGGGTGTTGAAGAAAGAGAGAGAGAGAGAGAGATGGATTAGTGTGTAAGTGTGTGTTTGACTTAGAGGAGAGGGGAGGTTAGGTAACAACCGTAAGAAGAGTGGGAAAAGAAATTAACCGTCATTAAATCTCAGCCCTTGAATCAGATTTTCAAGATTGAATCTCAGCCACCTCTTATGGGTAGGCTAAGAGACAGTTATTTGCTTTGTGTATTGTATTATAGATGACCTATTTACTCGTAAAGTCTCACTTGTTTTTGTTAATTGTTGAAAAATGATTTTTTATTCATTTCTACTCATTTAATTCATTAAAAAAATGGAAAATCCATAAAACTAAATTTACCTCGGTATCATAATATACATTGATTAAATATTTTATAAATTTGATTATTATGGTTACCTATTTACAAAATACACTCGCAACATTAAATCTTTATTCCATCTACCTATTAATTTTTTACATTCACTTAAATTTTCACCTCTAACCCTCCAAATATTGACCGAAACACATTGCAATTGTTCCATCATCCTTGCCGGATCAAACCCAATACCCCAATCTCACATTTCAGGGAATAACCCAATAGCCTCCTCAGCAAACCCATTTCGTTCATACCTTGATATCATAAAATTTCTAGGAACCACCATTTTGTCAAACATTTTATCCCGTGCAACACCCACTCATTCTTGGTACAAAAACTAACCAACGCAGCCTGAACAAATGAATCCAAACTGAACCCACAAACATAATATGGGGATGCACAATTCTACTAAGTTTTAGAATGCCCAATTGAGCACAGGCTTTGATGACGGGGTAAAGGCGTGGTTTGAATGGGTAGTAGAACTAGTGAGCATCCGTCAATACAGTTAAAAGAAACTTGTTCTGTCGCAAGTTGCCGCGATATAGACTCATGTATTGCTACTACTGTCAGCCGCTAAAAATTGATGTTCAGCCATTATGTGCCGCCGGTAAGAATAAATGACGGTTGGACAGGGCCGAAACCAAGAATAGGGAAAAAAAATTCAAATCCCCCATTTACTTTCCAAATCTCACATTCACTTCCCAAATTAAGTTTTCCTAAATCTTGTTGTATGATTTTCTTTCCTCGGTTATGTAAGCATTCAAATCACTCAAAAATTACGATGGCCAAGATAAATTGAGGAGCAATAGATGAATTACCTAGATTAAAAAAGGAAGAAAGAACCACTAGTTCTCTCTCTGCGTTGAGTTGAATGAATGTTCGGTTGGGTTTTTTCTGTCTGTGTTAGTGGGCATGAGTGTGTTTTATTAATTTAGATGAGTGTTTATTTAGACGTTTAAAAGGATAAAATAAGAATAAAGGTGATTTGTCTAGTAGTGTTGAGTGTTTAATTTTTTGAGTAGATTTAATAATGTAGGTGTATTAAGTAAAGTTGCAGGAGTGAATAATAATACTCAAAGTTAAATAAAACCCTTTTGTATAACATAAGGCATAATCCAAAAAACTCCGTCCAGAAAATAAATGGGGATTTTCTCATGACGGAAAATATTTTCTTGAAAATATTTTAATATGAGTATTTTTTTTAAGAGGGGTGGGGGGTGGGGGTTTGGAGAGACGGCAAGAGAGTTGACAAAAAAAATTAATATGAGCGAAAAAATATTTTTGACGGGGTGGGAGGGGGGTTGGAGGGATGGCATGAGAGTTGATAAAAAATAATATGGGAAAAAAAAATTGATGGGGGGGGGAGGGGGGGTTGGAGGGGCGGCAACAGAGTTGATAAAACAATTAATATGGGCAAAAAAAATTGATGGAGGGGATGTGGTTGGGTGGGAGGGACGACAGAAGAGTTGATAAATAAATTAATATGAGAAAAAAAAATTGACGGTTGGGATTGGAGGGGTGACATGAGAATTGATAAAAAAATAATTATGAGCAAAAGAAAATTTTGATGGGGGGAGGGGTGATGGGGGTATGGGGGTGGTGGTGGGGTTTGGGGGTAATGAGGTTAAAAAACAATTTTCGAAAAATATTTTGAAGGAGAAATTCGAAAACTATTTTTCTTAGAAAACAAGTCTATTTTTCATTGATAGAAAAATCTTTTTCGTTTACTTTATTTTTCAATGGTTATCAAACACCGAAAAATGAATAAAACATTTTTCGAAAAATATTTTCTCCCAAACAAACAAATATAGCCTAAATTCCATCTCCTCCTCCAATGAAGTATCAGGCATGAATGTTTTTCGCCAAAGCCCGAAACTGGAAGCCAGTATTTGAGTTCGAGTCCGTCAAGGTTCACTAATAAGTTCTTTCGCCAAATTCCATCTCCTCCAATTTTTTTTTATGAATTTATTAAAAATAGAAAAATGAATAAAAAAATTCATTTTTCAATTATAGGAAAAATAAATGGGACACCAAAGATAAATAGTTCATTTATTAACAATTTTGATTATTTTAGCTAATTAATCAATACCCATTTCTTTCGATTGAACACATTTCAATATGTAAAAATTGAATAGTACTTGAGTCATTTTTGTAGTATACCACGATGTGTACTAATATTTTATTAGTGTGAGTCTTTTGTACGGTCAGCACCATGTAAGCATTGATCTGATCAACAATTGCTTACTAGTACTGACACGTTGGGCGTTAGGAATGTTGGTTAATTTGGGTAATAAAAGATTAGTATGCATCATAAATTTATGTTCTCTGTGTGTGTGTGTGTTTATGTTTCAAGTGTGTTACTGTTCTGGGTGTGTTTATGTGTGTTAGAACTTATATAGCATATTAGTATGTGTGTTCTATCAAGCGATTGTGTTTTGGGTTGTTGTTATTGATCTACCTTTTCCCTATGAACGGAAATGGTGATGGTGGTGACGGTGACGGTGGAAATGTGGTGGACATTTTGATGGTGGTGGCAGTTGATATTTTCATGGTGGTGATTGGTGGCGGGTAGTTATGGTTGGGAGAGAAACGAGTATTAATGTAATGAATTTTAATTTTAAAAAAAATTAATCCTCTTCACTCCATTACTATTATATTTGAATATAAAATATTATTTCTTAATGCGTTCGATGATTTTTTTGCAATTTTGAATATTACGCAAGGAGTATAAAGAAAGAATATGTATATTTCTTTAAAAAAAAAAAAAGTAAATAGAAAAAATGTATAATTTTTTTTTTCTATTTTTATATAGTGATAACAGAGTTATTGAAGGAACATGATTGAAGGATAATATAGAACATTACATAGGTGGTCAGTGACCAAAACGAAAAAAAAAAAAAAGAAAGAAAGTAAATTAGCGACCAATATGTTATAGATTTTGGTAGTCATGATTAATATTTTAATTTTTCATTCAAATTTACATCACATTGCAGTGGTTTTACAGAAAGAAATTGTATAACAAAACATCTGAGTTTATTTATGAATTAACAACGTATTTATACTTACTTGTAACAACTTTGTAACAACCTATCTGTAACTGCCTAACCACAACTTCTGTTATTTTCATTTAACTTCACACCCTCAGTATTTGTTGTATTGTCACCTTGCACCCCTGAAGTTGTGCTATCGTCAACTTCATTTATATCATTATCATCCCCCCTCAAGGTGAAAGATCTGAACAAATTCAGAACATTCAGCTTGGCCAACAGAAATTGAAGCTGAGTAGAAGAAAGGGCCTTTGTGAACAGATCAGCAAGTTGCATTTTAGTAGAAACAAAGGCAGTTTTAATAACTCCAGAAGCAATTTTCTCCCTAATCAAATGTCAGTCTATCTCGATGTGTTTAGTATACGTTCATGAAACACTGGGTTGGAGGCAATATGTATGGCTGCCTGATTGTCACAAAAAAGAGTAGCAGGTGTTAAACCAGTGAAGCCAACCTCAGTAAGGAGAGAAAGAATCCAAGTAGCTTCACAACTTGCCAAAGCCATGCTACTATACTCAGCCTCAGCTGAACTTCTGGAGACCGTAGATTGTTTCTTAGCCTTCCAAGAGACAAGAGAGGAACCAAGAAAGATGCAGTAGCCAGACAAAGACTTCCTTGTAGTGGGACAAGAAGCCCAATCAGCATCACAGAAGATTCAAATGTTACACTGAGGAGAAGATGAATAGAATAACCCCTGACCAGCAGAACCTTTAAGGTATTTAACCAACTTTAAGGCTGCATCCCAGTGAGGAATTCTTGGAGAACTCATGAATTGACTGAGAATATGAACACTGTAAAACAGATCAGGCCTGGTAATAGTGAGGTAGATCAACTTCCCAACCAATCTCCTATACTGCTCAGGGTTAGAAAATAAATCACCCTTGTCAGCAGCCAAAGAATGATTCTGTTCCATGGGCAATTTGGAAGGTCTGGCTAACATAAGATCAGTGTCATCAATGATATCTAGGGTATATTTTCTCTGACGAATGCAAATACCCTTAGCTGATCTAGCAATCTCAAGTCCAAGGAAGTACTTCAAAGGGCCTAAGTCTTTAATCTTGAACTGAGATAATAAAAAGGACTTAATCTGAGCAATTTGGTGTGGACATGACCCTGTGACAATAATGTCATCCACATACACCAATAGAACACTGAAAGCAGAAGAAGTTTTCATGTAAAATAAGGTGTGATCATTCTTGGACTGAGTGAACCCATAGGTAAGTAATGAAGTGGACAATTTAGAAAACCATTGCCTAGGTGCTTGCTTCAACCCATATAGAGATTTGACCAACTTGCAGGCCAACTGTTGATTTGGGAACTGATGTGATATGGAATCAGGAACAGAATAGCCCTGAGGAAGGCTCATAAATACCTCCTCTGACAGGTCACTATGTAGAAAGGCATTGGTGACATCCATTTGATCCAAAGTCTAATGGAAAGCACTAGCTAAAGCAATCAAGAGTCTAACCGAAGTCATTTTAGCAACTGGTGCAAATGTTTCAAAGTAATCAAGACCCTCAGTTTGTGTAAATCCCTTGGCAACCAATCGAGCTTTATGCCTATCAAGAGTACCATCTGGCTTAAACTTAAGTTTGTATATCCATTTGCACCCCACAAGCTTCTTATCAGCAGGTAAAGGTTGGACAACCCAAGTTTTATTTTGTTCTAAAGCCTGAATCTCAATTTCCATTGCTCTGCACCAGTTGGGATCTTTTATAGCTTGCTTATAGGAAGATGGCTCAGAGAAAGAGGACATATTACAGATAAAAGAGTAATAAGAAGGAGATATTTGAGAATAAGAAACCGAAGGAGAACAAGAGATATGACTTACCAAAGAACAAGAACTTGAGGGATGTGTAAAAGAAGAAGGAAGACCATCATAATCTTTGTATTTGACAGGTAATTGTCTAGTTCTTGTAGGTCTAGTATGAGAAGGAGAAGAGATATAACTTGTGCAATCTAAAACATGAGGTGATACATGTGGAGTATGAGCATCAGTCATTGGAGAAACAATATCAGGAGCAGAAGGAGAGCTTGTATGAGGAGTGGTGTCATAGTCAGAACAAGTGAAAAATGAATTATCAGGAAACATGGGAAGAGAGGAATCAGGTATAGAGGAATGATCTTGAAGAAAAGGAAATTGAGTTTCATAGAAATGAACATTTCTGGAGTAGAAAATTTTATGAGAATGAAGATCATAAAGTTTGTATGCTTTCTTGCCACTAAGATACCCAAGAAACACACACTTGAATGACCTAGGAGAAAACTTATCTCTTTGAGAAAGAAGAGTGGATGCAAAGCAAAGACACCCAAAGGATTTCAAATGACTGTAGGAAGGAGCTTTCCCCAACAGAACCTCAAATGGACTTTTGAAATTGAGTGTGGCAGTAGGCAACCTGTTAATGAGATATGTGGCAGTTAACACACAATCTCCCCAGAATTTGATAGGAACATGTGACTGAAATTTCAGGGCTCTAGCAACCTCTAGCAAGTGCCTATGTTTCCTCTCTACCCTCCCATTTTGTTGTGGAGTTTCAACACAAGAACTTTGTTGTTCAATCCCAAGAGAAAGAAGATAAGATGTAGTGGCATTATTGAAGAATTCAGACCCATTGTCTGATCTAATCTGTTTAATGGATGTATTGAATTGATTCTGAACCATGGCTATAAAGATTTTGAAATAAGAGAGAACTTGAGCTTTGGATTGTAGGAGATATATCCAAGTAGTCCTAGAAAAGTATCAACTATAGTGAGAAAATAATGATGACCTAGATATGTGGCATGACTATATGGACCCCATACATCACAATGAATGAGACCAAAAGGGATAGGACAATGAGAAATGCTTAAAGGATAAGGAATTCGAGTCTGTTTTGCAAAATGACATATGTCACATATATGAGATTTATTACTGTCAACAGAAATATCATGAGATACATGTTTGAGAGATGACATTGGCAAATGACCAAGCCTCATATGCCACAGATCACACTCAGACTGTACATTGCACACAACAGTAGGAGTCACATTAGACAAAGAACTAGAAGAAAAACAAATTTATAAAGGCCTCCTTCTTGTTTACCAATCCCCTTCAGTGTCTTATTGTGTAAGTCCTGAAAAAGACAATAAGAAGAGAAGAACAGAAGACAAAAGTTGCTTTCACTAGTCAATTTACTGCCAGAAATCAAATTAAAGTGAAAGGCAGGAATATATAAGACATTGAAGAGTGTAATATGAGAGGATAGAGTAACATTGCCTCTATGAGTTACAGGAGATTTGTTTCCATTAGGCAAGAGAATGAAAGAATTAATGACAACAGGATTTTCAAGAAGTGAAAGGTTAGAAGTGATATGATGTGAAGCTCCAGTATCAATGATCCAATCATGAGATTTATGCATTGCAAATTGAGACAGACAGATAGAACTTGTAAGACTTGGGAGTTCAAGCTTACCTGAGGATTGAGAAGAATCATTATTCTGCATATATTCAAGGAACTGAGCCCATTGATTCTCTAAAGGACCAGGAATAACATCAGTATTTGCAATAACATTGTTGGCAAACACCTTGGTAGAACCAGAACCATCATAGGCTGACACTTTAGACTTCCCAAACTTAGGCATCTTTGTTGGATCAGGTTTAACTCCATACAGTTTGTGCCACTCAGGAAAACCATGTATAAAGAAGCATGTGTCCTTGATGTGACCTGTTCCTCCACAGAGATCACAATGCAGAAGTGCTTTAGTATTGTTCTTCTCATTCCTCTTACTGTTGAAAGAGGGCCGTGTATTGTTCTTCACCATTAGAGCAGTAGCATGATCAGAAATAGAGGAAGAAGGAAAACTAAGAGAGCACGACCGCTGCCTCTCATCTTGAGTAATAAGAGCTAACACCTGATTCATGTTAGGTATAGGATTCATTGCTAAAATTGTACCTCTAATAGAGGTGTATCCATCACTAAGTCCCATCAGAAATTGAGTGATTTTAGTAAGTTCATCATGATCTTGAATCTGTTGCTTAGCTCCACAATTGCAAATGCACAAAGACTTAGGAGTATTACTAACATTCTTCAGTTCATCCCATAGACCACGAAACTTAGTGAAATAAGTCGAGACAGACATTGATCCTTGAATCAGAGAAGAGATTTCTTTGCGAATCTGATAAATTTGTGGAGCATTACCATGCAAAAATCGATTGGCTAAATCAATCCAGATTTCATGAGCTGTGGCTAAATATACCACACTCGATCTAATTTCAGAACTCATAGCATTCAAAATCCAGCTTATAACAATATTATTACACCTATTCCATGCCATCAGATACTTCGATTGAGGATTAGGTCGTATATTTGAGCCATCTACCATTCCTAACTTTGTTTTTGAAGATAGAGCAACGATCATTCCGCGCTTCCACTGATTGTAATTGAAATCAGTCAATGATTCAGATACGAGAATCATACCTGGATGATCGTTGGGATGTAGAAACAGTGGATGTGCTGGAGGTAATTGAAGAACTGCATCTGTCATATCATCATCACCAATTGTCTCCGGAGCTACTTCGTCAGTCGTCGCCATTATTGTCGGCGATTTGGAAGTAAATTGAAACAGTAATTTGAGATTATAGTTGAAGAATCATGGAAATGAAAGCGAAAGTATATTGAGGCAAACCAAGAAAGAAATTGTATAACAAAACATCTGAGTTTATTTATGAATTAACAACGTATTTATACATACTTGTAACAACTTTGTAACAACCTATCTGTAACTGCCTAACCACAACTTCTGTTATTTTCATTTAACTTCACACCCTCAGTATTTGTTGTATTGTCACCTTGCACCCCTGAAGTTGTGCTATCGTCTACTTCATTTATATCATTATCATTTACAAAATTGGGAATCGGATTTGAATATTTCATTTTGGATAACCAATTGTAACAAAATGTAAATATTGGATAGTCAAATTCCAATTTGCCTCAAATCAAATAAAATAAAATAAAATAAATTTCAATGTAAGGGTAAAAGAGGAATTTGAATATTTTAAACTCAAAATGGATAATTATTTTAGACCAATTTTTTTATCCTTACGTGACGTCTATTTGAACCGGATGGAGTAACAACTTCAATATTGGGTGCGTCCGCTCTTACCAATGGTGTATAACCGGGCCTCATCCCTACCACTTTCACACCACCAATTCCGAGTCACTGAAACCCTAAAACATATCAAGACATTGAGAGATTTGGAAAATTAATAGTACTGTAAATCTTTACAAATTTACGTGAATCAGCAGTAATATAGTATATTATCACGTCTTAAATATGGAAACTTTGAGCAAGTTATCAATATGGCTAATCAGCTCGAATACACAAACATCACCAAATGTCAGACCATTATCCTCAGCAAATTTCTTCCATCTATAGTCCAGCTTGGCACACCCGCTATAAACTATGCAATCGACAGGCCAACTTCTACCATCAGAATGTTGGAGAGTACAGTGGTTATGCTCCTTGCTCATATATTTTTGCACAAAACTCCTGGGTACATTCTGCACATATAAACACGACAACATCATATTTTAATTTGATTTAGTGCTTATTGTAATCGGACTACATAGAACTGCCGCTTCAGCATATATGTTGCTACGTTGCAACGGATGGTTTGGTTAGAGACCACATCTCTCTGTTTTGGATTTGGACGGCAGAGAATATAGGGGCACTAAATGGACACTCAGATGCAGACATTTTCTGCTCTTTAAATCTATGCTACCATCTGAAAGAAGCAGGCGTGACCTTTACCCTGGTACAAGTGACATGCATATATAGCACGTTCTTTAAAAATGTTGACAAGTCAAAAGCCACATTTAATATGGGACAGAGGGATATTACATACCAGGCTATATCTTGAACTAACGTAGGATGGTTTCAGAGTTAATAAGAAGAAAGGGTTCTTTAGCTTAGATATCAATGCATTAGCTAATCGAAGAGCTTTCGTGGATTTTGCAACATGATCATTTCCCCGTTTCTTCATTTCCATTGCCATATTATCTCCAACTGAAATCGTTATAAAGAAAAACTGGTATGAAGATTGAATCCACGTACTTATGTGAGCAATAACAAATCAACGAAAAGAAATTATTGAACCTTTCTTGACTCTATCTTCTTGCAGGCATGTCTTTTCATTAACCTCCATCTTCATAGCTTCATTCGTCTTCATTTTACATTCTTTAAGTCTCTCATTGAGCTTTCCTTCTTCAGAATTAGTTATGGAATCCATCTTCGCCTTCTTACTTCGTAAAATGTATTCCGCCGGTGGTTTCTTTCTCATTGAAAGATCATCAGTCTGAATACTTTCTGCGCCCTTTTGGTAATCCCTAGTGTCGGATGTTTGTATGGTAGGATACTGTATTTCAGTAGCACTGTGATCGAATATAATAACACTGAAAACTGAATTGCCTTCATATCCAAAGACTAAGAAATACCCATATCTTATGGAGTAATGATCAGCAAATTGGCGCCAACCTTTCTTCAGCAAAACCTCACCATTCTTGGTGTTGGTTAATTCTATTTGCCATAACCCACCACCCGGAACATGAAGACAAACCTTGTTTGACATATTCTTTCCTTGCTCCTTTGTAAACTTCTTTGGGATCCTCTGCGTAAGAAAATCATAGAATTAAATTCTCTTTATTTGCTCAAATAAACATTTTTAAGGAAAGGTAAAAAGTGGGACAAGGAACCACTGCAGCGGCAGATTGCAGTGGTCAGCCCATATTTATCTACATCTTGTAGAGTGACCAGACATTAGTGATTTAAGGGACAAATGTGTATCTATCGGTAGACTTTTGTTCTCGAATTCACGGCTAAGGGAAGGGGGGACATGGCCGCCATCACCACCGACCACTGCTGTTCCAAATTTCTAAAAAGTGACACCTTTTACGTTAAGAACAAATGATTTATTTTTTCTGAAAGAAAACTGAATCTTTCTAAGGAATGCATATGTAAATATACTCACGAGGCCAGTATCCTCGAGATTTTCGGAGAGAATGATCTTGAAAAAGTGGGGTATGTTGGCCGGAAAACTGGTATGGCTAGAACCCATTGATTGATCGGTATCCTGACCAGTAATGGTGGTTCTTTATTTATGCTGTTAAACATAGGTAAGAGTAATAGCAACCGTTGGCCTACTTCATTAACTGTTTTATTACATTAATTATGGGCAATGGTGTTTCTACTTTGTCCTTTCAAATTCATAACATTGCTCCAGGCAAACCTTCAGCCCTCTATGAAGAAAAATAATTATTGAGCTTGTGTACATGGTATCCGTATTCAATTAATAATTTGTCTTTCTAAATTAGTGAAAATAATAATAATTTCAGGATATGATTTCGATAGTGTTAGGACCTAACTTTGATCAATGTCTTAGTTAGTTGGTTTTGATAAAGGAATATATATATAGAACAGAGTTTATATCAAAAGAGGAAATATATCATATTCATCTTTCAGTTTATCTGACAGCTGTGAGTCTGACAGTTATGATTCTACCTTATACATTGGTTACAATCAATCAATAACATGAATCATATTCCCTCTCTAAGATATCAAGATCATCAAGTGCATCTCAATCCTTATTAGAGATCATCTCTGATAGTTAAGCCTTAGTATGATCTGACAGCTATGGCTTCAGTCCCTCAGACAGCCATTACTCTGTCTCATTCTTTGATGCCAAAATCTCAACCAAGATGGATCATGTATCCTCACAGCTATCAAGTTCACCTTTGAAGACCATTGAAGACCTTCTGAAAGCCTACAGCTCAATCCAGCTCATGAAGACCTGCAAGTGGACAAGTGGGGTCAAGACTCATTAATGAAGCTGAAACAGTCATATTCCAACGGCTACATTGAAGGCTATAAATAGAAGAGTTCATCCTCTGCACAAAATACTCTTGAAAAACACTCTTTTTCACAGTCCAAACCCTTTTCCCTTACACCCTCACACACCTCCTGTAATCCACACCCTACACACCAATTCCTACTCTCCAAACACTGTCCCAAACCAAAAACCTTAACCCTTAACCCCTGTTTCAACAACAACAACCCTAGTGTGTTAATTCACAAAATTCCAAATCCTAAGACTGTACTTTAGGTGTAGAAATATTTTGTAAACACTCAAGACTGTACTTTGAGTGTATTAGTTGTTTTGTAAAAATCTTGAGACTGTACTTCAAGTTATAAAAACACTTAAGACTGTACTTTAAGTGTATCCCTAATTGACTGTACTAATTAGGAAGAGGAAGTTCAAGGAACTTGCCTAATCAATCATTTGTAATACTTGTTGATTAAGATTATAATAAAATTGATCTCACTTGTCAAATTGACAGTGGGGGTGGATGTAGGAGGAGTGAACTCTGAACCACTTTAAATTCTCTGTGTTATTATTTTCTGCAAACACATTCACACACTTGCATTATTTCATTGTGTTCATCATCCTCTCATTATTTCAAGCCTCACTTATTCCGCTGCACAATTCAACAAATATCTGACAGCTAAGTCAAACCATAGCTGTCTGATCATTTGCATATCAACAAGGGCCTTTCAATTGGTATCAGAGCTTGTCTTCACATTCAAAAGTCTAACAACTTGTGAAGGATCCTCTTCAAACCCACCATGCCTCAACCAAGGAGAAATAATGAGAAAGACATCCCACACATTGATGACTGTGGATCTTTTGAGATCTATGCATCAAAAATAAAAACATATCTTGATGCAAACAGTATATGGAACTGGTATGTTCTAGAGAATGAAGTGTCCTACCCAACTCAAATAGATACTGATGGAGGACCTAGTAAGATCAAATCCCCAGAAACATGGTCAGAATCTGATGCAAACAGTATATGGATCTTTTGGTTCCTTAGCAATTTCTTGTGCTAGAGAGTCATTTACACTCTTTTGAAGAATGTTTTTGACTTTCAAGTTTGCACTGATTAATTGCTTTTCAGATTCTGACCATGTTTCTGGGGATTTGATCTTACTAGGTCCTCCATCAGTATCTATTTGAGTTGGGTAGGACACTTCATTCTCTAGAACATACCAGTTCCATATACTGTTTGCATCAAGATATGTTTTTATTTTTGATGCATAGATCTCAAAAGATCCACAGTCATCAATGTGTGGGATGTCTTTCTCATTATTTCTCCTTAGTTGAGGCATGGTGGGTTTGAAGAGGATCCTTCACAAGTTGTTAGACTTTTGAATGTGAAGACAAGCTCTGATACCAATTGAAAGGCCCTTGTTGATATGCAAATGATCAGACAGCTATGGTTTGACTTAGCTGTCAGATATTTGTTGAATTGTGCAGCGGAATAAGTGAGGCTTGAAATAATGAGAGGATGATGAACACAATGAAATAATGCAAGTGTGTTAAT
Organism: Adenophora triphylla var. japonica; assembly: GCA_022495995.1. Classification (NCBI taxonomy): domain Eukaryota; kingdom Viridiplantae; phylum Streptophyta; class Magnoliopsida; order Asterales; family Campanulaceae; genus Adenophora; species Adenophora triphylla. The sequence continues at coordinate 275,515 of JAFEMH010002204.1, forward strand.
GTGTTTGCAGAAAGTAATAACACAGAGAATTTAAAGTGGTTCAGAGTTCACTCCTCCTACATCCACCCCCATTGTCAATTTGACAAGTGAGATCAATTTTATTATAATTTTAATCAACAAGTATTACAAATGATTGATTAGGCAAGTTCCTTGAACTTCCTCTTCCTAATTAGTACAGTCAATTAGGGATACACTTAAAGTACAGTCTTAAGTGTTTTTACAACTTGAAGTACAGTCTCAAGATTTTTACAAAACAACTAATACACTCAAAGTATAGTCTTGAGTGTTTACAAAATATTTCTACACCTAAAGTACAGTCTTAGGATTTGGAATTTTGTGAATTAACACACTAGGGTTGTTGTTGTTGAAACAGGGGTTAAGGGTTATGGTTTTTGGTTTGGGACAGTGTTTGGAGAGTAGGAATTGGTGTGTAGGGTGTGGATTACAGGAGGTGTGTGAGGGTGTAAGGGAAAAGGGTTTAGACTGTGAAAAAGAGTGTTTTTCAAGAGTGTTTTGTGCAGAGGATGAACTCTTCTATTTATAGCCTTCAATGTAACCGTTGGAATATGACTGTTGCAGCTTCATTAATGAGTCTTGACCCCACTTGTCCACTTGCAGGTCTTCATGAGCTGGATTGAGCTGTAGGCTTCCAGAAGGTCTTCAATGGTCTTCAAAGGTGAACTTGATAGCTGTGAGGATACATGATCCATCTTGGTTGAGATTTTGGCATCAAAGAATGAGACAGAGTAATGGCTGTCTGAGGGACTGAAGCCATAGCTGTCTGTAGACACCCCATTCTGAACACATCGGAACATACTTATACCACTCTAAGTCTCGCTTTGAGTCAAGAAGTAGAAATCCACCATTTCGTCATGTTTCGTTAAGTTTTGACTAACTACCGTTAGTTTGGGACTAAACTGCATACGAGATAACGAGGAAAGGACAAAAGCGTCCACTGGGAGCAATATCTCGCCGCGAGATGGCGTGTCTCGCGCGAGATATCCCCCCTCTGCAGATTGCAGACGACAGTTCCCTCGTCGATTTCAACCTCTTTTCGAGATAAAACTTTATCTCTCCGGCCAACCAATGGGAGAAGAGGTCTAGAACCATCTGATAGGGTTTTACCTCTCCACTTCTTCATACCCATTCCCTATAAATACTTGGTGACTTCCAAGGCTTCAAGGACCCCCGAATCGACCCCCGAATCGACCCCCGAATCGACCCCCGAATCGATCCCCGAAAAGGTCGAAGAATTTTCACAACACACACATTTTGTTGGTTTGTCTCCTTGAAAGAATCCTACAAAATCACCCTAAAAACTCACCTCATAGTTTGTTTGTCAACCTTGTTGATAAACAAGCATCAATCTCCAAACCAAGGACCGAGGCGAAGCTCTGTCCGTGTGAAGGGTCGACTCTAAACTTGAGTCGAAACTCTGCTCAAATCACCTCACGCAAGGTATTCCCTAAACTTCCTTCTAATTGATTGTTAGAGTGGTATAAGTCCATAGAATCTAGGATCGGCCTAGAGCCTCTCCAAATCATGGAGACGGTCTCGAAGCAATCGATTCTACATTCCGTTTGACCTCGTCAAATGGACCTTTATTTGTAGTATTTAGATTCGTTTTTTACTTCTTCTTTTAAAAACCTCTCTTTTCTTTAGCAAGACCGATCTCCGGATTGGGTGAAATGGATGCCTTCTAAACCTACCCATTTCATAACCTAAGCCCCGAACTCAAATCTCTTTCAAATGGTTTTTCTATGTTTCCAATCAAATAATATAGGTGGCGACTCATAAAAAATAAAAGGAATAAGAATTTCTTTCTCACAACGCTACAGTTGGCGACTCCGCTGGGGACTGAAAATTAAGAGGCTTAAACTTGCGTCAAAATTAAAAGAGAGGTTTTCAAAAAAATTAGTAAAATTCGAATTTTTTGCTCTCAGATGAAGCTTATCTCGCGGCGAGATATCATATCTCGCGCGAGATATGGCTTCGGCAATCTGGTTGTTTTCTGGTTTCTCCTGTTCATCCCGTGGTCCAAGACGAGGGTCGAACACGCAAGGGGGATCCCGGGATTCATTATCTGCAGAGTTCTCGCATCTTAAGGCCTCCCTTAAGGTGTAGAACTCGGACCTTTATTTTCCTTAAATAATTGATTATTATTTATGAACTGCATGTGATTGGGTTTTTATTTAATTAAAGTCCGGTCCAGTGGGGATTCGGGAGTTGTAAATTAAATTATTTATCTCTCTTTACCTCTCTTTATGTGGAACTACGACGGCCTGAGTCTTCCTAAATTGGGAGAAACGTAGGCAACCACTTGGTGCGGCCACTATCTGTTTTCTCTTTTGACTTTCAAAAAAAAAAAAACTTCCTATTTTACTCTATCACATAGATTGACTATCACACACGCGCACTCATACTATAACTGTCATTGCACTACATACCCTCTATAAACCCGGGACCCACACTAAGGACGGATGACGGTAACCACCTAGTCGCCGGTCTCTCCGAAGTTGGACAATCCCACTCCGCGTATTCAATCCACTTAGATTGTCATATCGCGGGGAGCCTAGCCTTCCAGCCCTGCATCGCCACATTCTCATGTAGATTGACTTTTTAGGATCACTCCGTGACCGGTCGGTTTTGACTCAGTGATCTTTTCTTGTTTTTGATCAAAACAAAGCCATGCAAAATTGACAATAAAGAAGGATTCGGAAAAGTCCCTTCGGAAAAAGTCCCTTCGGAAAAAGTCTCTTCGGAATGACCCTTTCGGATGTCCCTTCAAAAAAAAAATGTGCATATAATCCTTCAAAAAAAAAAACAATCTTACATGGCTTTGCTTTACAAAAATCGGATTGATTGCTTAGTCGTTAGGTTCTGATAAAGGCCTTAGAAACCCCTCAAAACGGATTTTCCGTTCCGACCAAAAATTAGGGCTAAATAAAAATCGACTTTCCGTGTGATTATCTCGCGCGGGATTACTAATCTCGCACGAGATAATGTTTCTGTCTGCTGAATTTGAGCACGAGCCATTTAAGCACACTTCCAGACTCGTTGGGGCTAGATCCTGATATCTGCATCTCTTACGTCGGTTTCCGAAGCTACTCAACTCCAAGACTCCCAACACAATGTCTGACATCGACAACATTCCGGGAAATGAGACCCTGTCCGAAAACAATCACAAACTTCTGGAAGAAGCCAATGATCGCTTAGAAGTACAAGCTTCCCAAATCCACACTCTCGTGGAAGAAATTCAAGAGCTTAGGGCTGCACTAGCCAACAAAGAAAAGAAGAAGAAAAATGACTCTTCCTCCGGAGAAGAGGAGTCATACACTAAAAGGGCCAAGGGTCGCCGCAAAAGCAAAGGCAAGAAAAAGAGGTATGAGTCTAGCTCATCATCTTCCTCATCCGACAATGAAAGCTGCACATCCAAGAAAGAAAGCAAGGGGGAAAGCAAGAATGAACCCCTTACCATGGCCATGCTAGAAAAGAAACTTGCATCCCTTGATGTGAGTAAGGGAGCCACGCTCTCCATTGATTACGATACCCTTCGTCAGTCTATGTCAAAGCTTCCTAGAAAGTACAAGACACCCGACATTGCAAAATTCAATGGCACCACCTGTCCCAAATCACATTTGGAGACCTACTCTTGGGCCATGCTACCTATGGGTGTTGATGACAACCTGTTAGCCCAATGCTTTCCACAAACTCTCGATGGTGCTTCTAGAGATTGGTATATGACCCTCCCACTCTCAACGAGACTAGGCGGCCACTTGCTAGTTGCACCTTCCAAAAGCAATACGAGGACAACTCCACTTATCGCACCACTAGAAGGGATCTTGAGCAAACCAAGCGGCTTCCGAACGAGTCCTTCACGAGATTTTGTCAAAAGGTGGAGAACCAAGCTAACCGAAATCGTTGATAGGCCCGGCCTAGGCGAGCAAATTCACATCCTCATACGGTGCCTTAGAGAGGAATATCAAGACAAGCTGGCCGGCAACTACTTTCCTAGCTTCGCCGAACTTCACAAGTCGGGCATACGGTTAGATGACCTCATCAAACGAGAAAAGGGAAGCCAAGAAAGAAAGTGGATTCCGCTACAACAAGAGCTCTTCTTCCTCCTCCAATCCCAAGGACGCATCTGTCAATGCCATTGTCTTCAATCATCCGGAAACGGTAAGTACTCTGCAGTACCTCCACCACAAAAGAAGAAGAAAGATAGGCATTATGACAAGCTTGAAGGGATCACCCAAGAAGAACTCTTCGAAGTACTTGTCAAGAATGGGAAAATCAAACCAAGAGAAGGCGGACCTCCAAAGAAAGATCTCCCGCCAACCATGCTCATCACCTCTTCTGCAAGTACCACAACTTCACCGGTCACGACACCAACTCTTGCTTCCACTTGAAAGACGTCATCCAAGATTTGTTTGACGATAAAGAGATAGGGTTACCAAATGTTGTTACTAATCCTTTGCCAAACAATGAGGTCAATTTAATAGAGATAGAAAGTAGCTTCGAGGACCCTACTCGTCTAGCCACAATTGTGGACGAGAGCCCTCTTGAATTTAATGAATCTTCTTTACGTTATATGATGTCTTGGGAGGAAATCTTAGAACAAAAGGAAAAAGGGTCTAAAGCAGTCAACCTACTCACACGATCCGGTCGTGTGATCACCAACAAAGACCCGAGGGATGAAAATCCTCCAAAACAAGCTAAAGCCTCATCGCCAAGTGAGCCGGAAGACCCTCTCTTAACTCAATTGAAAAAGACACAAGCAAATATCTCGGTTTGGGACCTCATAGGAGCATCTCACAAGCACCGTGAGATGTTGAAAAAGGCATTGGCTCAAATGACCATTTCCTCAGAAGCGACACCCGAAGAGCTCACTCAAATGATTGGCCAAGTGCGGTTTGGCAACGTCATCACTTTCGACTTGGACCTCCCATCCTATGGGAACAATCATCATGAGGCCCTTTACATAAGCTTTGCTAAGGTGAATGGGTACCGAATGCCACGCATTTTGGTTGACAATGGTTACGCAATCAATGTCCTCCCGAAGAAAGCCTTATCATCATTAGGCCTCACCCACAAAGACCTCGAAGCCATCCGGGCATACTTTGTAAGGGGGTACGATTGTCTTTGCTAGAACCGCTGCAGGATCGGTTGTAATACTGTAGAAATGGGACAAGTCACTATGAGCATCGAATTTCAAGTCATCGACATCCCGGCATCCTTCAACTTGCTACTTGGTCGCCCTTGGCTACATGACATAGGGGTGTGCCCTCCTCCTTGCACCCAATGCATCAAGTTCGGACACAACAACACTATAGTCACCATACACGGAGAGATGGTCACCGCTAGTCCTATCCTCGAAGTACAACATAGCACTTCGATTTCTGTTCGGTGGTTTTGAGATCGAGAAAGAAAGCCGTGAATGTCATAGACACTTACAACGAAAATGACTACTCAAAGGCACTTAGGTTTTCCGGAAGCCTTCTGTCTGGAGAATGATGCTAGCAAAAGGGTACTTCCACTGGATTGGGGCTTGGAAAGCACTTACAAGGAATAACGGAACCACCACCGGTTCCCCTGCCTCACACAAAGCATGGACTAGGATACGACATCTCCATCCACGATGAAGATGACATAGAAGAATGGGGCTTCACTCAAATCAAGTGGGAAGGAACCTCGTACAAAGACTGCAACGACCCAAAGTTCAAGGATTGCAACCTCAAACCATATCGGAGGACACTCAATGGCTACTTTGTTCGAGAAGGGGAAAATATTCCCTACTTTATCTTTTGAGAACCATGGGTGATGATAAAGGAAAGCGCCAACCGGGCTTTGAAATCTTCGATGGCTAACGATGCTTCTCCGGATGAAACGAGAATCCGTCCCAGCTGATCCCTAATGATTTGTGGGGCACGAAGGCGAAATGACAAGCGAATGGGACTTTGTGTTGGGAGAATACATGCTACGACGGTTCCAAGACTGTCTTGCCGGTTAGAAGACGGCAGATTCATGCAATATCCAAGGGGACGCTCCAACTACCGACTACACAAGACTAATACGAAATGTGATAAGCCAATTCTAAGCGGCACGTCACGGAGGACCGATTGTTGATGAAGACTTCATGATCAAAGAGCTTGGTTGCACTCCCCACCCTCGCGGGGAAGATAGGCCCTACAACTTTTACATTAGAAGCGGGCTCCACCTCCGATGAACTCACTCAAGAGGAAATCGAGGCGGTGGCTGAACATGTATTCCCTTACTTCCTTAATGAAAACTTTGATCTTTAAGTACCACTGAGATTGCTAACATCGTAAATGATGAATTAACTAATAATAATCAATATAACGAACACGTTAATAATGAATCATACGATGAGATAGATCAAGATAACGAACAAATCTTAAAAGAATTAGCTAAGCAAGTAGGTCGTTGTGGAAAGAATGGCCCCGTTGACGACGAAGAAATGCAAACGGTTAATCTTGGGACAACGAAGACCCCGAGAGAAACAAAGATCGGCGGCTTCTTGAGGGGAAGACGAGAGAAACCTTGACCCGGCTCCTCGGAGAATATGTCGACGTATTCGCTTGGTCCTACAAAGATATGCACAGGTTGAATCGGTCGGTTGTAGAACACAAGATACCACTTGCTACCCAACGCCAAGCCGGTCAAGCGAAGCTACGCGAGAATCAGCCGGAATGGTCAATGCAAGTGAAAGAAGAAATCATGAAACTCTTGAATGTAGGGTTCATCAAAGTGATTGAATATCCGGAATGGTTAGCAAACACGGTGCAAGTAGCCAAGTCGAACGGGAAAATACGAGTACGTGTTGATTTCGTGAGACTTGAACAAGGCATCACCTAAAGATGACTTCCCGCTACCAAACATAGACATGTTGGTCGATGCCACGGCGGCATACGAGGTCCGCTCATTCGTCGACGGGTTCGCGAGGGTATAACCAAATCCTCATGGCGAGAAGAGGACCGGCACAAGACGCATTCACCACACCTTGGGGACGTTACGCTACACGGTCATGCCGTTTGGTCTCAAGAACGCCAGGGCTACCTATCGAGAAGCGATCACGACACTATTCCACGACATGATCCATAAAGAAATAGAGGTGTATGTGGACGACATGATTATCCACTCGAAAGGGACGAGATGGCCAACACTTGAGAGATCTCGAGAAAATTCTTCAATCGGCGAGACAGCACAAAATGAGACTCAACCCCGCCAAATGCTCATTCGGAGTAGTCAAAGGGAAAGTCTTGGGATACATGGTCACGAACGCGGCATAGAAGCGGATCCCGCCAAGATAAAGGCCATCACGAGACATGCCTCCACCCGGACACGAGAAAGAAGTAAAGGGATTCATGGGCGAGACTCAATATATCGATCGATTCATTAATCAGCGGCTACAATGTGCGACCCCATCTTTAAGCTACTTAAGAAAAACGCACCTCAAGAATGGACCGAAGAATGTCAAGAAGCATTCGAGGAAGTTAAGCACTACTTGACTTCCCCACCTATCCTGGTTCCACCACACAAGGAGAAGCCCTTGAAGTTGTACCTCACAATCACGGACAACGAATTAGGGGCTATGCTTGCTCAAGAACGACCCGGCCTCGCACACGAGAAAATGCCATCTACTTTGTCGGCGCGAGATTCCAAGGCGGTGAAATCAACTACTCTCCACTCGACAAGTCATGCGCTGCTCTCGTCCGGGTATCACAAAGGTTAAAGCACTATATGGAAGCCTTTCCGGTCCGTCTCATCGCAAAGATGGATCCACTGAAATATATCCTAGACAAATCAAATTTGTCTTCGAGACTAGCCAAATGGTACTTCATGCTCGCGGGGTATGATATCACTTACGTCACTCAAATCCGTCGAGAGGGAGTGTATTCGCAGATCGATTGGCCGAATTTCCTTGCGACGAAGTGAAGGGGAAGACCCGCGATTCCACGATGAGGACATCCTAAGCATAGAAGAAAATAAGTGGCAATTATTTTTCGATGGCGCAGCCAACAAGAGAGGGTTTGGCATCGGAATGTTATTGGTAGACCACTAACGACATTTACACTCCTCTAGCGGTACGTCTTGACTTTGACGCCACCAACAATACCGCAGAATACGAGGCTTGCATAGCGGGGCTTGAGGCAGCCCTAGAACGCAACGTGATTGAACTCGAGGTATTCGGGGATTCCCAATTGATCATCAATCAGACATTGAAGAAGTGGAGGGTCCAAGATCCAACCCGTCAAAGATACAAAGGCCCACCTCCAAGAATTGGCGCATCAATTTCAAGATGTTTCATTCCACTATCTCCCCGAGAGACAAAAATCGGTTTGCGGACGCACTAGCCACACTTGCTTCTTTGGTCGAAATCCCTAAAGGAAAACGGTTAAACCCTTCAAGATAACACGGCGTGCAACTCCTGCATCTTTGCGCCGTTATAGATCTTCACGACTGCAAAGACAAATGGTTATCCAAAGGTGCCGCTGTTGAAAACTCCGAAGGAAACCATGGTACCACGACATTTGGCATTTCATCCTAGATGGAACCATCCCACTGAGACAGGACACGAAGACTCGAGATCGCCCTTAAGAGGTTGGGCGCCAATTACGTCATCACGGCTGGCCGTTTATTCAAGAAACATCCCCAAGGAAACCTCCTTTGCGCCACCGAGGAAGAGGCCCAGAAATAATGGACCATGTTCATCAAGGCATATGTGGAACCCACATGAGCGGAAACATGCTCGCCAAAAAGATCATCGAGACAAGGGTACTTTTGGGCGACCATGGAAGCCGGCTGTACCAAAATGGTCAAAAAGTGCCACAAGTGTCGGATACACGCCAATCTTCGGCATGCACCGCCTTCCTTGCTTGTACCCAATGACTTCACCTTGGCCGTTCTCTACATGGGGGATAGACGTGATTGGAAAGATCACACTGCGGGAGCCAACGGACCTTTGTTTCGTCCTAGTAGCCATCGACTATTTCACTAAATGGGTCGAGGCCGCCTCCTACAAAGTTACGAATGCCGAGAAAGGTTGCGAATTCATCAAGCACAACATCATCTGCCGATACGGGGTTCCACAAGAGATGATATCCGATAATGGGTCACACTTCGAGAAGGAAACCAATCGCCTGCGGCCGAGTACAAAATCACGAGACCTGAAGTCATCTCCTTATAGGCCTCAAACAAACGGAGCTTGGTTGAAGCCGCGAACAAAACAATCGAGACTATCATCGAGAAAAATGACAGTCATTGGAAAAGACTGGCCCGACAAGCTACCATTTGCACTATGGGGGTACCGCACTTCGGTCCAGAACGGCTACAGGAGAAACTCCCTACGCCCTCACATTCGGCATGGAGGCTGTCTTACCGATAGAATTGGAAATACCATCACTAAGGGTTCTCCTAGAAAACCAAGTGAATGAAGTCGGCGGCTAGAAAGCGGATACGAAGAGCTAGCCCTGTTGGATGAAAGAAGGTTGAAAGCGGCCGAACACACTCAAGCTTACCAAAGAAGAATGGCAAGAGCTTTCAACAAAAAGGCCAAGACAAGGAACATCGAGTAGGCGACCTGGTGCTCAGTGAGCATCGTCCGGACCTTTCAACCCATTAGGCAAGTGGGGACCAAGGTGGATAGGACCCTACATTGTGAAGAAGATATTCTCTGGGGAGCCCTTGGTGGTAGACTTAGACGGAGATCAACTACCGGCCGGTCAACATGGACAAGCTCAAGAAGTACTTCGCGTGACTTGGCCTCCTTAAAAGAAATCGCTCGCTAGGTTGAAAATCCCGGAAAGGACGACCTAGGCAAAAATTAGAGCTAGCACAAGAAAAGAAGCCCGCTAGATTGAAAACCCGAAGGGCGGTCTAGGCAAAAGAAAGGGTGTGCATAAAAAAAAAAAAAAAAAAAAAAAAAAAAAAGGGGGCCTTATCTCGCGCGAGATTACTCTACGGCCTGGAGCCATATTTTGTCCTTTTCTCAAAAATGAACTACGTTGGACTGAGCCTCTTGTTTAATTGCTTTGTAAAAGAGGAACGTAGGCAGCCTTCGGGTTCGGTCTAATCAAATAAATAAATCAAAGTTGTCCCTTTTATTAATCAATGCATTTCATTAATGATAATAGGGAAATCCTAACCACAACGACTAATTTGCTAAGCTAACAAACTTGAAAAAATAATACTAATAAAGCAAAAAACAATTGATCTATCAAAGCAATCTCTTGGTACTCCTAAAGATCTAGCCTTTCATTAACTTGGTTGGCCGGCGGACATGGTCTCCACCGTCGTCGTGATCCTCCTTGCGCTTTGAGCCTCTCAAAGCAGAACATCCCTCGAGACGATCAAAGACAGATTCCGACAGTCTCTTGAAGACGTGAGGCCTGTCCAAAGCTTGCGTCTTTCCAGGCATTCCCTTGCCTCGCCTCTCGTACCAATCCCCATCAAGAAAATCCTGAGTAGGATCAGTTCGCACATTAGCGAGGATCGGGCGAGCCTCGCTCCTTCGCAAGATACTGCTGGCTACAAAAGAATCTCTTAGCAGTGAAAGCCGCAAGTCATCAATCTTCTCTGCACTAGGATGACCGGTATGGAGGAACCAATCCAAATATTTGTCAGACAGGAAGATGCTTGCATTGAAAGTCCGAAGGTTCGACCAACGGTCCCGATTAGTTCCTACACCCCATGCTTGAGCTAGCACCTGCGCAAACTCTACACCAATATAAGACACTACACGAGAAGCTCCTTCGAAAAGATAAGTGTCCTGCTGCTGACCAAACTGACGGAGCACCCGCTTGGAAAAGTAAAAGGAGGAATCTCGCAAACCCGGAAGAACAACCCTGTCAAAACCCTTGGTATTGGCAACATACTTGTTCAACCTCCAATAAGGTGGACACCGAGAGAATATCGGCGGTTTCGGTCTTCGCAATCGGCTCGGCCCATTCATCCGCCGAAAGATCTTTGATTAACAACTTTCGTGTATGATATGTAAAAGGAGAATATTCCAACGGGAGACCTATCAACTTGAGATGCTCCCTAAGCCAAATAGTCAACGGGAGGGGACTCCCTTGAGTCATGACGCCGATCCTATGCAGCTCATCAAGACCATGAAGGGTCTCACCCAAGATTAGCGGAATAATATTCCTAGAACGTTTCCTAGCCTGCAGAACAACTTCCACCAGTTGGGAATCGACCAAGCCGTCCCTGCACGTAAACAAAACATCTCCGAAAAGAGAAAGAGCCAGAAAGTTCCGCTTATGGACATGAAAAGCATCATCATCTGAATCACCGCTGAAGCGTCCCGGAAAAGAAGAGCAATCAACCCACTTGCGGTGAACCAACTCATAGCAAGTATCAAGGGGGATCCCTAACAATTCGTTCAAAGCCTCCGAATGATTTCTATGATACTTAGGAACAGCAATCTCGCCAGTCAAAGGCATATCCAAGATAATGGCGAATTCCTCCACGGTAGGCACCAACTCATTCAAAGAAAAATTGAAAAGATGAATAGAGGGATCCCAAAATCGAGCAAAGACTCCCGCAATAACTTCCAATCCGGTTGGAGGTTCTTCAAAGTGAAAAGAATTCTAAATCCGAATTCTGCGATAAACTTATTGCGAGACCGGTTGCGAAACGACCTTACAAAATCCCTTGATGATTGCTTGAAAGAGACAATCACTTCAGAGGACAAAGAAAAATCATCGACAATCATGGATGTTGGGGCAATCTCCTTGGAAGCCATGGATCACAGGGTGAAAAGGAAGACAAGAGTTTCACCCTAACAGGATATCTCTAGAGTTTGAAAAGCTAGAATGAGTTATCTGGCCGGACTACAGGGTGATTTTATAGGGAAAACTGTCAAAATCCTGTTCGAAAAAGGAAGAGATTTCTGCCGTCTCGTGCGAGACACCTTATCTCGCGCGAGATACCCCTACGGCAAAGCAACAACAGTTCTACTCAAACAGCAATCTAGCCCCGACTTGGCGAAGCAAGTCTCGAAAAACCTGCGTGTACAATTCATCACATGCAATAAAACACCATATTCAGGCTCAAAATTGCGGCCTATCGGCCATTCCCATTTCCGAAAAAACATGGAAAGTCGAGAAAGTTAATTAAACTAATTAGACCTAGGATTAGGGGCTAAGAAAAAAAAACCATTGTTTGTGCTACCTACTTGTTCCTAACAGGTACCAGAAAAGAAAAAAAAATTGTCTGGGCCCACACGGCCAATATGTACAGATCATCAAATCATCAAATAAAGAGAGAAAGGGAGGGGATCACGCCATCAAGTCGCTCGAGCCGCCGGCACCTCCGCCATCACCTCCACGGGGGCTACCATCCCTCCTTGACCTCTTGGCTCCGCAAGTAGGGGTCATCGCCGAGGCCACTGTTGAGGCCGCCGAAGAAGCTTTCTGGAACAGCCTCTCGGACAGGTCCGACACCAAGGCCATCAACCCAGCCATCTTGGTCGCTCCACGGTTGTAATCGGCCGCGGATATGGTGACCTGAAAATCAAAGAAAAAGAAGATGCTCAGATGGAGTCGGACATATACACTTATATGCACGAACAGTACAAACAGAAACATACCGAAGAGACATCGGGAGGCGGTAACCCTCGGGAATCTCGATCGGAGACGGGATGTGCCCCATCATCGGCATGCTCCCCATCATATACGTGTAGTTCAGAGGGCCGTAGTCCGGGGCAAAAGGCAGAGAACCGGTAGCCTGAGAGGAAGTGCTAGGGCTGAAGAACCCGGAGCGTAAGCGAGGCGGAGCCACGAGCATGTGATCGCCTATCCCCCACCAGGAGGGGACCCATCAACCGAGGCAAGAACTCCGCATAAGAAGCCCCAGGAATCACGCAAGCCGTCGCCGCATCACCCACCAAAAGACCTGCATAATCATCCTCTGGAATAGAGTGGGTGGGATACATCGACCTCGGCGGATCCGCCGGCACCCTGTATGATAGTCTACCCCGCCATGCCGCGGAAGACCCGCTCACCAAGGTACATGGTGTCCCCCTCCAAAGACGCCAGCATCCTCTGCATCCCGGTAGCATCCCAAGCTCGATGCACCTCCAGCTCCAATAGGGTCCAAGGATATAGGCCCAGCCTCTCATACTCGAAGGTATCCAACATGGCCCGCGCCTCCACCACCGTCAAGGTCCAATCCTGGTCCTCCTCCTCATCAACAGTCCGATTTGGGTGGCTCCACCTCCTGATATCTGGAAACAAAGGGGCCCGGCTCTCCAACTCAAACTTGTACAGCCCAAGAACAGCATAGCCCCATATCTGCACAAAGAAAACAGATCAAATTCAGTATGAAACACAGACAGAGCATACAGACAGAAAACAGAAAATGTAATCAAAGAGCTTACCTCCTGTGCATAAGAATACCCCGACAGAGAGTCCTTGGTATTCCTACATGCCTCATCCATGGCATGGTAGCAGTAGGCTAGCCCCGCTGAGCCCCAATCATAGCCGCTCACTTCATCCAGATCAACCAACAAGCGTAACAAAGAAAGACGGGCCGTAGAAGAATGGTTCGCAAAGATAGTCTCAGAAAGGATATACCAGAGGGCACCCCTCACCAACCGATCAATACTCACATTCGGCTTCTTCGAGTAGTCCTCAATCCGACGCCGAGGGTGTCAACTCAGAAGCATACCCCTTAACCCTGTTAGGGAAACCAATCAACCTCTCCACGCCGCCGGACTCGCGAGCTTATAATTCGGAAACTTCTAGGGATCGCCAATGAACTCTAACCCCGTGATAGCAAGAAAATCGGTCGGAGTCATAGTCGCTTCCCCGAAGCGCAAGTGAACGGTGTGGGTAGTGTCCCACCACCTCTCCCGAATAGCCTGGAGAACTTGGGGAGTCCGCCTTATTCCCTGGAGATTGTTAATGAAAGTCAACAAACCCGTTTGGGCCACCCTAGCTCGAACGCCGTCAAGATCCTTGATCTTGTCCCACACCGCCTTAGCCATTTTTGGACTCCCCCGACAGTTCTTTATTGGCTTGTACGACTGCAAAACAGAGGAAAAACAGAGAGAGCAACATTAGATATCATTCCATGTCAAGAAATCAATGAAATAGAAGAAATTTTTCATTGAGACATTTCATCGAACACTTGGCGTGCGTACAAGAAAAGCTTGCCCAAGGATGCCATTCGTGATCCGAATCAACCTCTCCTACAATCCATGATGTGTAGGAGGCTCATACGCACACAATGCAACAACAAGCATCCGAAGGAATGCACAAAATTAAAGCATGCAAGGGGAACCTAGCTCTAAGCACAAACATGAACAAAAGGCCATTGAGAGATTTTTGAATTCAAGGGAAAGGGGATTCAAATCAATGCAATACAAGAATCAAGAGGTGAAGATAGAGTTCTTACCAAGCCCTCCCGGACAGCGGTAGAGATGTGGGCGTGCCTATCGAATGTGAGATCATCGCGGGGATAATCCTTCCCTAGTAAATAACTCCCCAAGATAGGATTTCTTTGTTCTTGAGCCATCGATTATGGAAGGAGGAGGGATTGAGAATGGATTAGGGGGAGAATCACCAATCAAATCCACGAAAAAATTGCAAAGAAAGCGACCTTGGCTTGAGCTAGGGAGGGAATTTTGGAAAAGATGTTTTCAAAATAAACAAGAGTTGCTGTTTATATGCCCCGACAGTAGATATCTCGCGCGGTATATCATATCTCGCGGCGAGATAAACCTTCTGGAAAAGGACAAAATTGTCCTCGACAATAAGCGTCTACGCAACGTCAAAGTTCAAAATTTTGACACATTTACCCTTGGAAATGATAAACTAGCAAGGAAACGTGGAAAAACCGACACCGCAAGTCACGAAACGAGCCAAACGTGACGCCTGCACAATCGCCCGGTACGGCACCAGTCGCCCGCGATCCGAGTGGTCCACAGATCAACTCAATCCACATGATTCGAGCCTGCACAGGTGGATCGTCATCAAAAGCTCGGTCCAACGCCCAAACAAGTGGATCGTCATCGTGAAAAGCCCGGCCCAACGCCTGCATGTGTGGATCGTCAAACCAAAAGCCCGGTCCAACGCCCAGACAGGTGGATCGTCATCAGAAAAGCCCGGTCCAATGCCCAAACAGGTGGATCGTCATCCAAAAAGCCCTGGTCCAACGCCCGCACAGTGGATCGTCGAACCAAAAGCCCGATTCAACGCCCAAACAGTGAATCGTCATCCCCAACAACAAAAAGCCCGATTCGGAGCCCAGAAAGGCGAATCGTCACAAAACCGACAGGACTCAGAGGGCCGGACAGGTAAGCCTTTGTGTTCTAACATAATTCCCGCAGGTTCGGAGCCCAGACAGGTGAATCTTGAGACAGCAGTGTATATTCTGAATTGGGTCTTGATTTAATTCCTCGCATGAATTTACCTCTTCAAAAATAAAATCTCCGCGATTTTCAAAAAAATTTCAAAATACCTAAAGCGGCCTTTTCGTGTTTTGGAGTCGAACTACGTTTTGGTCTCGATTCTCCGATAGAGATACGTGGCAGCCGTGCGGCACGACCATCCCGATGTTCGTAATGATGTCTTTTCTATCGACGACACTTCTTCTTTCATAAGACCTGTCGCCGAGGGGCTCTGTAGACACCCCATTCTGAACACATCGGAACATACTTATACCACTCTAAGTCTCGCTTTGAGTCAAGAAGTAGAAATCCACCATTTCGTCATGTTTCGTTAAGTTTTGACTAACTACCGTTAGTTTGGGACTAAACTGCATACGAGATAACGAGGAAAGGACAAAACTGTCCACAGGAGCAATATCTCACCGCGAGATGGCGTGTCTCGCGCGAGATATCCCCCCTATGCAGATTGCAGACGACAGTTCCCTCGTCGATTTCAACCTCTTTTCGAGATAAAACTTTATCTCTCCGGCCAACCAATGGGAGAAGAGGTCTAGAACCATCTGATAGGGTTTTACCTCTCCACTTCTTCATACCCATTCCCTATAAATACTTGGTGACTTCCAAGGCTTCAAGGACCCCCGAATCGACCCCCGGATCGACCCCCGAATCGACCCCCGAATCGATCCCCGAAAAGGTCGAAGAATTTTCACAACACACACATTTTGTTGGTTTCTCTCCTTGAAAGAATCCTACAAAATCACCCTAAAAACTCACCTCATAGTTTGTTTGTCAACCTTGTTGATAAACAAGCATCAATCTCCAAACCAAGGACCGAGGCGAAGCTCTGTCCGTGTGAAGGGTCGACTCTAAACTTGAGTCGAAACTCTGCTCAAATCACCTCACGCAAGGTAATCCCTAAACTTCCTTCTAATTGATTGTTAGAGTGGTATAAGTCCATAGAATCTAGGATCGGCCTAGAGCCTCTCCAAATCATGGAGACGGTCTCGAAGCAATCGATTCTACATTCCGTTTGACCTCGTCAAATGGACCTTTATTTGTAGTATTTAGATTCGTTTTTTACTTCTTCTTTTAAAAACCTCTCTTTTCTTTAGCAAGACCGGTCTCCGGATTGGGTGAAATGGATGCCTTCTAAACCTACCCATTTCATAACCTAAGCCCCGAACTCAAATCTCTTTCAAATGGTTTTTCTATGTTTCCAATCAAATAATATAGGTGGCGACTCATAAAAAAATAAAAGGAATAAGAATTTCTTTCTCACAACGCTACACTGTCAGATCATACTAAGGCTTAACTATCAGAGATGATCTCTAATAAGGATTGAGATGCACTTGATGATCTTGATATCTTAGAGAGGGAATATGATTCATGTTATTGATTGATTGTAACCAATGTATAAGGTAGAATCATAACTGTCAGACTCACAGCTGTCAGATAAACTGAAAGATGAATATGATAGATTTCCTCTTTTGATATAAACCCTGTTCTATATATATATTCCTTTATTAAAACCAACTAACTAAGACATTGATCAAAGTTAGGTCCTAACAATTTCCCCCTTTTTGGTAAAGGAAGATCTATTTAGAACATGTCTTCACAGTTAATGATAAGGAAGATAATAATGAAAGAAATAATTCAGGGATTCATAGCATTCACAAGTAATCAGAATGAGATTGAAATACTTGGATTTGATCTCAAGATGAGAGAAGTTCACATATTACATGCATAAAAACTGAACCAAACAAAATAAATTGTTTTAACCAAAAACAATGTTCCATAATAATACGATTCAATCATCAGCCAGTTGATCATAGAAATCTTCTCTTTCTTGCCTTGCTGAAAGGAGCTCATTTCTTTCTTCCTCCAGTTCTCTTTTCATATCTGGCTCTACCCCTCTGTAATAGAACTCATTGTTCCATTCCCAAGTCATCCTCTCATCATATTTGAAGAACTTATCTTCCTTTGCTTTCAGTTGAGCCCTTGTAAGAGGCATCTGATCATTTCTTATTCTCATTGTGCCCCACAAATGCTTCTTCTTGTTCCTTGCTTTCTTTCTTTTCTTGGGCACATTGGATGGATCATGTTGAGTCTGAACTGAGGCTTGAGGAACAGGGGACATATGAGAGGATTGCTGAGGAGGGTTGGAAATGGTAGAAGATGGAATTATTATGGGAGAATCTTGATCTGGGCTTGAAGGATCATCATCATCATCATCACTGTCAGAGTCTGAGGAAAGATCAATAACATTATTGGCTCTGTTTTGGCTGACAGCTATGGATTCTCTGAACTGTTTGATCTCTGGAATAGAGATCAATTTCATGAAGTGAGAGTTCTCATTGGGTGAGTTGAAGATAATGGGATCAACAGAGATGAAGGGTGAAAGATAGGGCTCAATGCCAGGATTTAGAGTTGGAAGAAAGATCTTGACCTCTTTGCTTATCAAAAGCATAAGAGAACACTTTTGTTCAAACAGATGGAGAAAAATGATTTTGCAAGCTCAATACACAAGGTGAAGACTAGACCTTTTGGCATGAAGAGACAGGAATTGAGTGATGGAGAGAGAAGTTGACTGAAGAGAATTTC
The DNA here is from genome assembly GCA_022495995.1 of Adenophora triphylla var. japonica. NCBI lineage: Eukaryota > Viridiplantae > Streptophyta > Magnoliopsida > Asterales > Campanulaceae > Adenophora > Adenophora triphylla. Next base: position 293,531 of record JAFEMH010002204.1, read on the forward strand.
CCAATCAAGAAGTGTGTTGGGAGTGATGAATTTTGGGAAGGATGGGATTTGGTGAACAAAATTAGAGGTTGATGAAGTCCTTGACACTTTCCACTCTTCATAGGCAAAGAAAACCAATCCTTCAAGGTTTCTTGCCACCACAATCAGACCATTTCTTGATAGTTCCCAGGATTTTGGATAAGTGAAGGGATTTGCAATTTCAGGGATATGAGTTACATGGGCTAACCTTGTCCTTGCTGCCTTGATGGAAGACATAGAGAAATCAATCCCACAGCTAAGCATTCAAGGTTCTTTCTTGGGAAGATAGGCTTGATTTAGAGTGGGAGGAATGGAATGACTTGGAGGGCTGTCAGGACTGTCAAGGATAGGATCACTGTCAGACACATCTTGGCCTTGTCCAGCTAGGATTGGACTATGAGGAGGCTTCAACAGCTTTCATTTTCTCGGGGATTGGAGAAATTGGCTTGGGAGGAGCAGAGATATGGGTTGAAAAAGTTGGGATGGAAACAGAGGATTGACCAAGACCTTGCTTGAGGAGATCAGAACAAAATTGGGATTTTAGGAGGTTTAAGGCTGCCCTGACTTCTCCTTTGTTCAACTTTTGTTCAAGAATGGTTACAAGAGCCGCCTCATTTTCCGGGGTTCCATCAAATACAAGTCCTCGCAGGCATTCATGATTGTTTCTCCCTTTGAGACAAGATTGGGATCAATTTCAACTCCAACCTTTTTGAGACTTTGAATAACCTCGCTGTCTTATCAAGATTCCCCTATCAATTTCAACATTTGGGGCGTGTTCATTCACGTGCTCACCTCGTGTATAGAAGGGATGGTTTGGATATCTACATCCATAGCTGTCACCTTGGGATTGCTAGATGACTCTCCTGGTCCTCTCCTTTTCTTCACAAACCTAGACCTGAGTTCATCTATGGCTATCATTGACTCTTCCTTACTTAGAACATCATCAAGAAATATGAGAGCAGCTTTTTCAGTATCAGGGTTCCCATCCAACTCAATAGCATCAATGGCTCTCAAAATTTTGGCTAACTGTTGAGGTTGGGTAGAGGGGATATTTTCATCAGTGTTCCCCCTTAAAGGTTGCTTCTCTGATGGTTCTTTGAGATTAAGGATTGCTTCTATGGCTGACTGATGACCAGAGCTAGGTGTGGATGACTTGTCCACTATTGGACTAACAGTAGTGGATTTTGGAGAAAGGGAAGGGGTATTTATTTTGGTTTTCTTGGCCTTGGGTGCTTTCTTTTCTGGTTTTCTTTTCTTTGGCAAAGATTTAGAAGGAATGGATAAGGAGGATTGTACCTTGGATCTGGTGATAGCCTGCCTGATGGGGATAGCTGTCAGAGGTTGTTTGCCTTTATGCAGAGTTTTGGACAGGTTAATAGCTGTCTGAAGCTCTTGAGGATCTATATCAGCATTACCAGCATCAGCTTGACCCATGGTGTCATCTCCATGACTGTCAACAACACCCCTTTCTTCATCATCTTTTCCATGGCTGCCAGACAAGGTTCTTTCACTGTCAGCCACTTGAGCATCCTTGTCTTCGCCTTTTCCATGAGGTACCACAGTCTTCTTCAGCAGCCCTGTCTTCTTAACATTGGACTTAACACCCCTCTTTCTTATCCTAGAACTTGTAGCCAATGCTACCAAATCCTTCCAATGTTCAATCTTCTTTCTTGTTTCTTCCTGCAACTTTTCTTGTGTTTCAATAAAACTGCTAGTGCTTACATCATCTCCACCTCTCATTACAGCACTTTTCTTTTGTTTTAACACAAAAGTTCTGTCATTGAAGCACTTTGTCTCTGACAGCTTCACAGTCTTCAGCCATTTCTTGTGTAGTGGAGGATTGAGCTTGGGAATCAGTACTTCAAGGATTCCACTCATGAATCTGAAGTTATTCATTTTTACACCTTGTTTCTTGAATTTTAGAGAGGAGGTTGAGGCTGCAAGCTGGAAGTTGTGGAGTAGAACTATGCACCAGTTTGTGTCTTTGGTCATCGCTCAAGATTTGCTTCCATTCATTTGCTCCCATTTGGTCAAATGAAGATTGCTTGCCATCAATGGCTTTGTTGACCACATCCATAAGGGTTGACTTGAAGATATCAGCCTTGTCCTTAACCATTGCCTTGTCCTGTACACTCTTGAAGTCATGAACTTTAACCCCAAAGAATTTCTCATACACTATCTTCAATTTTTCTGACCCTCTATCCCAAATGTTCTTCACATCATCTGAATTGTTTGGGATTCCATAGACTTCACTGACCAATTCCTGAGTAATGGTTATCTCATTATTGTCAATGGTGGCAGTTATTGAATTATCTTCCTTGTTTCACCTTCCCACAAGGTAAATCTCCCTGCATAATTCCTCATAAATGGGAGGTCTGTCTCCCATGAAATCAAGCAGTTCATTGACCTCAAGTAGTTCTTTGATGAGTACCCCAACTTCAGAATCATAGAAGCTAGGTTTAATGAAGTAGCTGTAAGCGTCTGGGTAAGATGCTTTTGATTCTGCCATGGATGGATGAATGAATTAGGGTTGAAGAAATTTGAAGGTGGATTAGAGAGGGAAAGAGGCGAATTTTAAACAGAGAGTTAATGAAACAGAGTTTTGGTGATTACGAAAGGAGAGAGACAAATAATGAGTGGAAAGTGGGTTTTAATGAGCATTGGGGGTTTCAAAGTTTAGTAACTGTTCATATGAACAGTGATTTTTGCCCTTCCCCACGTTGAGGCATTAACTCCCACAGAACACAAGAAGAACATTCTCTTTTTCAAGAATTTTGCAGGGGAAGAGATGGCTAAGGAAGTGACAATTGTGAGCAATTAACACGATCAAATCACCAAGAAAGTTGCTTTAACCTAGCCGTAAAAAACTTTGACAGCTTAAGTCTAGTTTGAATGATGATGGTCCGTTCGAGATAGCTATGGGGAAACTTGCCTATAAAACAATGACAATTTCAGAGGAAACTCATTCAGCATTGTTTTATAAACACAAATGGGTAGATTTTCCTCAAAGTTTAATCCCAAAAAGATGGCTCAAACAAAGAAACAAATGGTTTTGGGCAGAATTGTGAGGATGATTTGAGGGGGGATGAAATGGAGAGAGAGAGAGAGAGAGTCCTTCAATGTAGTTGAAAGTTCAGAGGGAGTGAGTGACAGAGGTAAGAACAAGAGAGTGAGAGTAGATCAGGACTATGATGTCAAGGAGGTAGCTGTCAGAGAGAAAGTTGACAGTAGAGAAGGAGAGAGAATAAGGCTTTTTGGAAAGACTATCAAGGTTGATCAGGGTGAGTCCAGTAAGGAAAAAAGTAAGGTAGAGAGGGTTTATAAATTGGGGGAATTGGTTAAGCAAGATAGGCCTGCATGCCTATGAAGAGGGGCTTAGCTGTCAAGAAGAAGGTTGAGCCTGAGAAGCTGTATACTCCTGTGAGCAGGGATTCACTCTCTCCAGGGGTTGGTTTGTTGGAGGGGAGAGGTGATAACTTTGCTGGAGTGCATGTATCTCCTTCTTCAACAATATCATACCTATTCAACCAGGTTATAGGTTGTTTTAGCCCTGTCAAAGTTCCAGCTGTGGAGAGAGAAGAGTCAAGAGCTGGCCAACCATTTTCTGTTGCTGGGAATGGTTCTTATTCTGGAGATTTCAGCTTTGTGACACCAATGGAGGGTTTGCTTCAACCATATGATGCAGTAGAAGAATGGTGGCCCAGAAGAGCAAGTCCTTCTCTTCAATATTCAGTCACTTCAATTGATCCTTTCCTGGAGAGGCACCCAGTATGGTTGCAAAGGTATCATCAGACCTTGCAGTCTACTCAGGAGGCTAGGTGTGAAGGAATGAGTGCAGGTGGAGGATCTGGAGAGACTGTGACATTTCCTAAGAATGTCTGACAGCTAAGGTGAAGATTTGAAGAGGAGCTGGTTCTGGAGATTGTTTGGTTTTAAGGAAGTTTTTGTTGAGTGAATGCAGATGAGAGAGAGAGGGATTTCATGGTTTGTTGTATGTTTTTGTTTTTGTTTTTGTTTTTCATGACTTTTGCATAGATAGCTATCAGTGGATGGCTATCAGGAATGTTTTTGAGGGAATAGTCTCAGCTTCATTGTGACAAAGATTGCTCTGTATGTAATCCTCCTTTTATTTATGAAGAACAACTCTTTATTTTGGCATGTTTATCATTCCAAGCATAGCTCTTAAAAGCTCAAATCTCTTTTCATCCATTGCTTTTGTAAGAATATCAGAGACATTATCCTCGCATAAACTTTTGCAAGGTTGATATTCCCTTTTCAACATGGTCTCTGATGAAGTGATGTCTCGACCTCAATATGCTTTGTTTTTGAGTGTTGGACAGGTTTTCTCGTCATGGCAATAGTACTTGAGTTGTCACGTAAGATGGGAATGTTGGATAATTCAATCCCAAAGTCTTGAAGTTGACTTTTAAGATAGAGAATTTGAGAACAACACAAGCCTCGCAAAGAATATACTCAGTTTCACTGCTGAGGTGGCTACCGAGGTTTGCTTTTTGCTTGACCATGAAATAATTCTTGATCCAATAAACCGGCATCCACCACTTATGGATTTTCTATCTAGATTGCATCCAAGATAGTCGAGTCATGAATCCAATTAGAGAGAATGGGGATTCAGTGGGATACCACAAGCCATAATCAGGGGTTCCTTTGAGATATCTCAAAATTCTCTTGACAGCAGAGAGATGAGATTCCTTGGGATTTGCTTGAAATCTAGCACAGAGACAGACACTAAACATAATGTCAGGTCTTGAAGCTGTTACATAAAGGAGAGATCCAATGTAACTTCTGTAAAGTGTTGGATTTACACTTTGACCATCTGGATCAGCATGGAGTTTGGTTGTGGTTGACAAGGGAGTTTTAGCAGGGGAAGCAGTTTGCATGTCAAACTTCTTGATCATATCCCTTGTGTATTTAGCTTGGTTAATGAAGATTCCTTCCTTCATTTGCTTGACTTGAAGGCCCAAGAAGAAAGTGAGCTCACCAATCATGCTCATTTCAAACTGGTCCTTCATAATATCCCCAAATTCAGTGCACAAGTCCTCATTTGATGACCCAAAAATGATGTCATCAACATAGACTTGAATGAGCAACTGATCATCTCCATATTTCTTGATAAACAAAGTGTTGTCAATATGGCCCTTGGTAAATCCTTTGCCAAGGAGATATCTAGATAGGGTATCATACCAAGCTCTTGGTGCTTGTTTAAGCCCATACAGTGCTTTGTCCAATTTGTATACATGATCAGGAAACTTTGGGTGCTCAAATCCAGGGGGTTGAGATACAAAAACCTTTTCATTTAAGACTCCATTCAGAAATGCACTCTTGACATCCATCTCGGAATACTTTCATCTTCTTGAATGAAGCATAGGCAAGGAATAGCCTTATAGCTTCAAGTCTTGCAACAGTGCAAAAGTCTCATCATAGTCAATACCTTCTTCTTGTCTCGTATCCTTGAGCAACCAGCCTAGCTTTGTTTCTTACTACAACACCTTCTTCATTCATCTTATTTCTAAAAACCCATCTTGTTCCAATGACAGCTTTGGTTTCTTGGTTTAGGAACAAGTTGCCACACTTTGTTCCTTTCAAACCGCTCTAATTCTTCTTCCATGGCTTCTATCCAAATAAAGATCTTGGAGTGCTTCATTTATTTTCTTTGGTTCCACTTGGGATATGAATGCACTCATGAGAAAAGGAATGTTGTCTGGAACTGGGGTTTTATCAATTTGAAGGCTGATGTAAAGATCTTTATTGGGTGGAATGATGTGAGTAATGGTGGATTCATCATTGGTTTTGGGAGGAGAAGGAGTATTATTGGATGGAGATGGAAGGTGGCTAGTAGATGGATTACATGAAGAATTTGGATGGCTGTCAGCTAAGGGTTGGCTGTCAGCTAAGGAAGATTTTTGAGAGATGTCAGTCAAGGGGTGACCATTTAATTGAGTATTTTCTTCCTCATCAATTGGATTGGTAGTGGGAATGATTGCTGTTGACTTGGTTGGCTGGATTGGTTGATGATGAGAGTGAGATGGTTCATGGCTGTCAGAGGGAAGATGACTGTCTGGCACAAGATGGCTGTCAGATGAATTTCTTGGAACCATGTATGGAAGATTTGATGAATCTTGTTCATGATGGAGAACAGTTGAATCAAGAATGGGAGATGCTTCAGGGAGATTATCTAGGTTTCCCAAACCTTCATCAAAATCACACAATTCAGTTACACTTTGATCATTGTTTTCATCAAAGTCAACATGAATTGATTCTTCCACAACAAGTCTTCTTTTGTTGTAAACTCTATAAGCCTTGCTTGTGTTAGAATATCCAAGAAAGATTCCTTCATCACTTTTGGAGTCAAATTTGTCCAAATTGTTCTTGCCATTGTTGTGAATGAAGCATCTACTTCCAAAACTGTGAAAGTAGGAAATGGTAGGGACTTTGTTATTCCATAATTCATATGGAGTCTTCTTATGGAATTTGTTGATTAGAGTCTTGTTTTGAACATACACAGCAAAGAGTAATGCCTTCACCCCAAAAATACTTTGGGAGATTGTGTTCGACAAAGCATTGTTCTTGCCGCTCACAAATTGTCCTCGTTCTTCCTTTCAAAGAACACCATTTTGTTGGGGAGTTCTTGGGGCTGAAAAATTATGATCTATACCTTTGGAATCACAATATTCTTCTACTCCCGTGTTCTCAAATTCCTTTCCATGATCGTATCTCGATCTTGATGATGGATGTCCCTTTTTTATTTTGAATTTTATTGAACAGTTTTGTTAGACAGCTAAGGGTGTCACTTTTGGATTCAAGAAGAATGATCCAAGTGAACCTTGTGTAGTCATCAACCACAACTAGGGAGTATCTTTTTCCTCCTAAAGATCTAGTTCTTATGGGTCCAAAAAGATCCATATGAAGTAGTTCAATAGGTCTTGAGGTGTCCAACTTGGTCTTGGGCTTGAATGAAGATCTCTTTTGCTTCCCACATTGGCATGCTTTGCAAAGTTTATCCTTCTTGAATGGGATCTTTGGAAGGCCTCTGACTAGATTAGAATTTGCAAGCTTAAAAATGGTTTTATGGTTAAGGTGAGCCAATCTTTTGTGCCATAGCCATGACATATCAGATTGATTGAAAGACAGAAGGCAGTGAGCATTTGAGGATTCCACAATCTCTAAGTTTAAGCAGTAGAGATTCCCTTTTCTTGATCCAGTCATAATGACTTTATTACTTTTATCTTTAACAGTACATTTATCCTTAGTGCAAACAACATGATATCCCTTATCACAGATTTGACTAATGCTAATCAAATTGTGTTTGAGACCCTCTACATAAGACACATTTGTAAAAATGATATCTTTTGTAATAAGATTTCCTGATCCTTTGACCTTAGCTTGGGAATTGTCACCAAAGGTTACATTTGGACCATTTTTGGGGATATATTGTTGCAACCAATCTTTATTGAAGGTCATATGTCTACTACAACCACTATCTAAATACCAGAGTCCTTTCCTGGGTACCTGCAAAACAAAAAGTAAGATTTATGGTACCCTTTTTATTCTTTTGGGTCCAAAGGATTAGTTTTTCTTTGGAACCCTATCTTTGTTCATTGATCCCTTTTTGAAGAGCTGGTTTAGGGTATTGTAATATGACATGATTTGCATCATGTAAGGTGTAAGGACAGTGGATTGGGATGGATTGAAGAAGTGGTTTGGGTTGTTATATTGGGGTTGAAACTGAAAGTTATTTGGATAGGATGATCTGGGAGAGTCATTTTGGCTTGCATGACTTCTTCCATTTGAGTATTGCCATTGAGGTTTTTGTTGTTTGGTGTATCTATGTTTGCTATAGAATCTTTGTTGCCTTAGGGTTCTTTGTTGTTTGGAAGATTTTGGTTGTCTGTCAGGCCTTGGCTCGTCATGCTCGTCGTCTGTACGTCAGTCTTGATCGACTAGCACATTTTTGCAGCTTTGAATTCTTCCCGTATATTGGCCCCTTTTTGAACCCAAATATACTTGCTTCCTTGAATTTTACTTGGTCCTTCCTTTGACTCGACTAGGACCAACCAAGATTTCCTTTGATTTTCCTTTGGTTTGAACAGATAGGTTTGAGCTTGATAGCCGCGTAGCTTAGACTTTCTAGAACCATTTTTTCAATGGCCCTTTCACCAAAGTGGGAGGAGTGTACATCTTTGGTGTAGAATTGTCGCACCAATCCCTCGTTTTGTCACTAGGATGTCTTTGATTGTAGCTAAACAGGGATAATGCTTTGCTTGACTTGTTCCATGAATCAATTTTCTTTTTAAGAGCATCATTTTCTTTTTCATGATTTATGAGTCTTTGACAATTTTCATGATTACTGGATGTCTTAGCTGTCAGATCCATGTTTTGTTTTTCAAGCATGAAGCATTGATCTCTTAGCCATTGACATGCTTTCTCAAGCTCAGAATTGGTTTTTGTGAGGGTGTCTATGGTTGAGGATTGGGAAAGGTTCTCATTGACCAGTGAAGCAAAGCTAGTTTTTTGTTTTTTGGTTTGAATTAAAAGAGTGCAGACTATTATTTGAAACCATCAATATTTAAAGAGTTAAAATCATGTACCTCTTTTAGTTCATCTGCAGCAGCAAGAGCTTCCATTTCTTCCTCATTGTCTGACTCTTCCTCATCTTCAGCTATAAAGCATAGCATGGCCTCCTCTCCTTCATTTTCAGAATCATCACTGACACATATTCTTCATCACCGAATTTTGATGAATCACTATCATAACTTGCTCCTTGTTTTTGTCATTTTTATTTTTGGAGCAATTGAAGCAGCTTGCACTTGAACCGTGAATGATCTCTTTTGAGTAGGTCATCTTCTTAGCCGTCTCGATTGTCCCTAGATTTCCTTGGTTCAGACAATCGATGAGTAATGTCCTTGCTTTCCACAGTTGAAACAATCAACTGTTTTCTTGTAGCTATCTTGATCAGCATTGGATGTGGAGGGATTGTACTTTTTGTCAAAAGATTTCTTTTGAAAGTTCATGTCATTTCGACAAATGCATGGATATGAGACTTGGAATGTCTTCTTGAGAGATCCGTTTACCGACGTGTTTGGAGATGATGTTTATCTTTTGAAGGGCATTGTTAACAATGGTCTCAATGTCTTGGTGAGTGATTGGTTTGTGGGCGCTTGAGCTTAAAGCTAAAGTTTGTGAAATGGTAGGAACTGGTTGAATCTTTATCATACCTTCCAATTCATAAGCTTCAAGCTTTCAAAAATACTGTTCATCTGTCATTGTGCTCCATTCAGATCCTTCTCTAATAGGTAATGCTACGTTTTCATATTCTTGTGGAAGATTTGAATATATCTTGAGGCATAGATCTTGTTGTTCAAAGGTTTTTCCATGGTCAGCAATAGATCTAACAAGGTTTTCAAACCTTGGTTGAGCAGCACTCACTTTTTCTCCAGGGTAGAACTTGAAGTTGTCTAATTGCCTAAGCAAGTTATACAAATTTTGTGTCCTGACACTGGAGTGTTTAGTGAACTTAGTTTGAATAAGAGCCCATGCTGATCTGGCATTTGGTTCCTTAGCAATTTCTTGTGCTAGAGAGTCATTTACACTTTTTTGAAGAATGTTTTTGACTTTCAAGTTTGCACTGATTAATTGCTTTTCACATTCTGACCATGTTTCTGGGGATTTGATCTTACTAGGTCCTCCATCAGTATCTATTTGAGTTGGGTAGGACACTTCATTCTCTAGAACATACCAGTTCCATATACTGTTTGCATCAAGATATGTTTTTATTTTTGATGCATAGATCTCAAAAGATCCACAGTCATCAATGTGTGGGATGTCTTTCTCATTATTTCTCCTTGGTTGAGGCATGGTGGGTTTGAAGAAGATCCTTCACAAGTTGTTAGACTTTTGAATGTGAAGACAAGCTCTGATACCAATTGAAAGGCCCTTGTTGATATGCAAATGATCGAGACTATGGTTTGACTTAGCCGTCGATATTTGTTGAATTGTGCGCAAATGGAATAAGTGAGGCTTGAAATAATGAGAGGATGATGAACACAATGAAATAATGCAAGTGTGTGAATGTGTTTGCGTAAAGTAATAACACGTAGAATTTAAAGTGGTTCGTAGTTCACTCCTCCTACATCCACCCCCACCGTCAATTTGACAAGTGAGATCAATTTTATTATAATCTTAATCAACAAGTATTACAAATGATTGATTAGGCAAGTTCCTTGAACTTCCTCTTCCTAATTAGTACAAATAATTAGGGATACACTTAAAGTACGGCCTTAAGTGTTTTTATAACTTGAAGTACAGTCTCAAGATTTTTACAAAACAACTAATACACTCAAAGTACAGTCTTGAGTGTTTACAAAATATTTCTACACCTAAAGTACAGTCTTAGGATTTGGAATTTTGTGAATTAACACACTAGGGTTGTTGTTGTTGAAACAAGGGTTAAGGGTTAAGGTTTTTGGTTTGGGACAGTGTTTGGAGAGTAGGAATTGGTGTGTAGGGTGTGGATTACAGGAGGTGTGTGAGGGTATAAGGGAAAAGGGTTTGGACTGTGAAAAAGAGTGTTTTTCAAGAGTGTTTTGTGCAGATGATGAACTCTTCTATTTATAGCCTTCAATGTAGCCGTTGGAATATGACTGTTGCAGCTTCATTAATGAGTCTTGACCCCACTTGTCCACTTGCAGGTCTTCATGAGCTGGATTGAGCTGTAGGCTTTCAGAAGGTCTTCAATGATCTTCAAAGGTGAACTTGATAGCTGTGAGGATACAGGATCCATCTTGGTTGAGATTTTGGCATCAAAGAATGAGACAGAGTAATGGCTGTCTGAGGGACTGAAGCCATAGATGTCAGATCATACTAAGGCTTAACTATCAGAGATGATCTCTAATAAGGATTGAGATGCACTTGATGATCTTGATATCTTAGAGAAAGAATATGATTCATGTTATTGATTGATTGTAACCAATGTATAAGGTAAAATCATAACTGTCAGACTCACAGCTGTCAGATAAACTGAAAGATGAATATGATAGATTTCCTCTTTTGATATAAACCCTGTTCTATATATATATTCATTTATCAAAACCAACTAACTAAGACATTGATCAAAATTAGGTCCTAACAGATAGATATGACCGTAATCTCAAAGAAATTTGGGAGGAAGACACTAGGCAGAAAAAAACGATGACAATTTCACTATGAACCGAAACCAAATTGTTGATATGGAAACTTACCAGGGTACAATATGCAACTCTTTCTCTACAAGGAAAATCTTCTTGAATGCATCATCAGTCTGGTTGATTACCTTACCCCATCACTGGGACAAAGACTATCGAATATGTTAAACAAAATAAGTGATAACAAAACATAAACATCATTGATAACAAATGCCATCAAATTGTAGGCAGCATCATATTTTTCCTTACCAACGTCCCATTAAATTTTTCTAGGCACAGAGGCCAACAAGAAATTTGTGTAAAGTCTAAATTGCATAGCGTATTTTATAAGGTGCAGAGCAACATATCAGATTGGTTGACAGATGGCAAAGTGGATTTTTGAGACTTGGAACATCCGTCACACGCAATGAAAAAAAAAATCTATATATGTTCAAAAATACTCAACCGTTCTTGCAGAGCTTTTCTTGCCGGACCTAAGAATAGAAACATTCATCACATACATATCTTTTTCTATGCCAATAAGCTCAAAAGAGCAAACATCTCCAAGACACAGACTATTTTCCTCTACAAAACCCTTCCACCCTTTGGACATCTGAAGTTTGCTAGTAAAATTGCCAACCAATTTCACTAACCATTCCTTACTTGAATGCAGAAGCTTAACATAATCCCTACAATCTTTTAGGATCCTGGCAAATTTTTGTGGAATGCACTGCAAATAATCAATGATTTACACTGGTCAGGTAAAACAAATACTTCCTCCGTCCCAAAATGTATCTCCAAATTTTTTCGAACTTGCTCTTGATCAAGAGCAAATTTGGAATTTTTATGGACATTCATTTTGGGACAGGTAGTATAAAACATCAAGAAGGTATGTACTCGTAAAGTTTTATATCTTAGGTAGGTGAAAAAACCTACAAGAAGTCCCTTGCTCAAGTAAGAAGGTCGTATTGTGATCTCAAAGGCTGGATATTTTGACCAAATGACCCTCGAATCCATAGGATATCGAGTACCAACCTCCTTTTTATCATCTAGGTAAGCCATATCCTCGGATTTTCCTACAGGTTAATCCAGTAATTACAAAACTAAAGAATTGCAAAGATAATTTAAGTATGACGAGCTAGCAAGTCACTCAAAGTTTACCATGTTCATCTGTGAGATTCCTCTGGAAATGTATAACACGATCGTTGTCACGCTGCTCACCTGTATTGCATACTTCCTTCCGACATCTGTTTTTCCCAAATATGCTAACATAAAAGTTTGATTGACCATCGTAGCAAAAGACTAAAAAGTCCCCGGATTCTAGAGAATTATCTTGCACGAATTTCTCCCAACCAGTCTGAAAATACAGATTGTCATCAACCTTGTTCAAGTCAACAGGCCAAGAACCTCTTAAAGGACTCTTAATAATGGACTTGGAAGGCCAATCTTGCTTGAAATACTTGAGAAATGCTGGTGGAATCCTCTACATGAAACAAAGAGCCACAATAAAACATATTAAATAGGCTCTCCATCTCCATCAGTCTTGGAAAGTTTGTATCACAATGAAACTTTCACCATAAATTTATGAAAATCTAGCTATTTTATACAATTTCAAAAATTGTTATTGATTCACGGTTAAAAATACTATCGATAACAATTTTTAAAATTGTGTAGAGATAATAAAGCTATCATTAAATTAAATTATGATCAAAGTTTTGATTGAGTTGACTATGAAAAATAAAGTGGACAAAGTATGAAGCTTTTGGAAGAACAAATCTTGAAAAAAAAAAAAAAAAGCGATGGCGGAGGGCAAACGAGTGAAAGAGAAAGAGGTATATACCAGCTGCTTGGAGCAATGATGAGGTACAAAGATTTTGAAGAATTGAGGGTTCTGATCAGAAGAAGCAATCTCTTCCCCAAGACTCGTCACCATTCTTCGTCTCTTTTGCTTGTTAAAACCCTAGTCAACTTTGATCGATTGAGAGAAGAATACTAATTTAGTAATTTAAATAATATTCTAAATTTTATTATTGGAACATTATTAAAAATATTATTAATAACTATTTAAAATTTTATTCAAATAATAAAATTAATATAAATTATTTACTCTAATCTATAACTAAAAAAGTGACTATCATATCATAGCAAGCCTTGTGTGGTGCTATTATCATATAAACCAAAACTATTTAGAGGCTCCAGAAAAGGCCACGTCAAAGGTCACGTCAGCAATTCAATTTTCAACTCATTTTTATTTCAAATTTTAGTTAAAAAAATATAAACATCATCTAAAAGCAAAAAACAGTTAAAATAGAGATAAGATTAGGTTAGGTTGATTTGTTCAAATATTAAAATATTTATAAAGATTTAACTATATCGATTTTTTTTGGAAGGATCGGTTGTTATTGGCAACCCAAATTTTAAGATTAGGTTAGGTTGATTTGCTCATTATTTAGAGATCTATTCTATATATATATATATAATATAATATACAAATCTTTAGGCTCATTCTGCATATTTCTTTTTCTCATATTACAGCCACAGAGATATTTGGTTCATCATAGGTAATTCTTCTTCCTTTTCATTATCTTTCACATATAAAAGTATGTTGCCTCCGCACTCAAATGTATGGGTATCTGATTGTGGATGAGGCTGATTCGGTTTTCTTTGATTGTTTTGTGAAACTTGTGTACTAAATTTGTAGTATTTTTTTTTTCAAGCTAAAAAGTGTAATCAATGACAACATTTAAGTTATTTCCAACAAGCTCAAGGACTGGTAGCCTTAAACGTTCCCTAAACAATTTTATATTCAAATCTGATACTTTAAAAGTTTACTGCTTGTGCATTTCTCTAAACAAAGGCTCATGAACTCCCTCAATGCTCCTTTTAACGGATTTTCTTTTCTTTTGGGTCGCGGAGATTGATGTTGCTTTGCAAGAGGGAGTTGGGGTGTTGAAAGAACTCTTGGCGAAAGGCTTGACAGAAAGTGCAAGAGGCTTTAACACAGAGCAGAAGTACAAGCATATTAAAAGGCCGACCATGTGAAGTTGTGAACATGACAATCTTAGAAGATCCAGATTTGTGGAGTCAGATTAGTTCATTTTAAGCCTCCAGTTCAGAAATTTAGATCTCGTAGAATATACTCCTGAGTCATATTAGTTCTTTTTAAGCCTCCAATTCAGAAATTTATATCTGTAAATATACTCCTGTCGAGTACCATTGAGAAGCAAACTCCAGAGACGTGAAATGAAGCTGAACTGAAGTTATGTACGGGAGATGAAGCCTGAAGTTGCTACAATAGTTCACGAGTCAAAGCTAGAAATACAACTTGCAAAATGTTTGCTGAAATAGAATAGGAAAAAAAATAAAGGGCTGTGATGTATAAATACCAACTGGTATGCATACACTTATGAACATTTTTTTCATTTTGAATATGAATTTAGTGTGTTTGTATGTTATTTATTTCTGTCTATTTCAGTTTTTCTTTCTTTATAAGTGATGTACCCTTTTCCGAATTCAGAATTCATGACGGTAGCAGGTTGTGAACTAATCTCTTTTTTTCTTTTCTTTTTTTATTTATATTAGATTTCTAATCTTAGTTTCGGATTTTATGCATAAAAATGTTAATTTTATTTTCTGAATCTCTTTGAAAGACATGTTCTTTATTTTTTTATTTTTCTTATGACGTTCTATTTGGGTTTAATTAATTGATTGTTATTTTGCAGATAATTAGTACCTTTCGATTGAACTTTTGAACTTGAAATTTGGTGTTTAGGTTTGTATGGTTAAGTTAAAAAAGTTTGGGTACATTCAACTATATGACAAGTCCAGATCTCCTGTACCACTATGTATGCCATTTTCTGTGCCACAAATGATCCAACGGCTCATAGTTTTTAAGATTAACATTTTATTAATATTATTCAAACATATTAACGGTTGGATTACTTGTGGCACAGGGAGTGGCACACATAATGGTACAGGAGATATGTTATTCTCATTAAAGCCAGATCAAGATAAAGAAAGAGATGTTATTTAATCTTTCTGATGTTTTATTCAAGTATTAAAAAGAATAACCTCATGGTGTGGAATGAACTAATTTTGCTCATCAGAATGACTATTTAAAAAAAAATGAATATTGTATTTTATTAATGGTAGATAAAATGTCTTTAGGATACACCATATGACCTATAAGTAGGTTAGTACATGTTATTTACAGGATTTGAACCGGTTACCTCAACTATAAAAGCTAATACCCGATATCATCAAAACCAAAGTGCTTTATTTTCATTAGTATGACTCTTAACAGAAAGACGTATAGTGTTAGTTATAAAGGAACTAGCCGCCATCGAGACAGAAGGGAGATTTTGATGTACAAAGGGGCAACAACATTACTCCTGATTACGCTTTAGCCCATTCACATGACAATTTTTTGTAGGCAAATTAATTGCTACTGAGAGTTACAATTTTAAATAATACTTCCCCATTTCATTTGAAATTACACAAAAACAGTCATCCGCAAAAATTACAGAAAAATGTTTACTATAATCATATAAAAAATTATATGTTGACTTTGTCTTTTGAAAACGATAAGGATGATTGATGCAGATTTCTTTCCAAAATAACATGATTAGGGATGAGAACAGATAATTAAGAGATAATGTAGTTTTAAAAAAATATATGATACTTCAATTAGTTTTGATATGATTAGTATGTATTCTATCTAAACTAGAAAAATAATTAAAACGTTGTTAGAAACATTATCTTGTAATGGAAATCGACAAATCTTACCTATAAAATACAAAGATCCTGTTCCACTTTCCTTATCACCAATTGATTTTAAAGTGAAACCTCAAACTTTAAAATGGTATCAGAGCAGTTCCGTTACATATGCAAATCCAACGACCCATGATGTTGCTTCGCATCACCCGTTTAATAATTCCATGTTGTAAGACTTGGCAAAGTCCGGCTAACACCAATTGATTTTAGTGTAAAACTTCAGACTTTAAGAAATGTTTACTTAATTTTAATAGAAGGGGATAATAGGCAAATTAGGAAAAAAAATTGAATTCAATTTCGTTTTAGCTTTCTGCATATCTTCAAGCATACTTGGAGTAATTTATAAAGTACGAACTCCAAATAATCATACCAAAAAGTCTCTGTTACAATTTTTAATATGTATCAAATCTTATGAATAATTTATAAATTAGGAAAACCCCAAATTAAAATGTTTATACTACAATTTTCAAATAGTCAAGATCTATCTAACTGTGCTAAAAAAAGGTCCATCTAACTCGGTTGATAACACTCATTTTATGGACTAAATAACCTTTACTTAAGTATAGTGAACACTGAATATAAATAAAAATTAATAATTGATCATAATTTAGATTTATCTATGGTTAACCTTAATCAAGCATTATGGTTAAACAAAATTATATTTTAATTTATCGAATAGAAGTATCCTCAATAAAAAGATGGAGTAGAATTTTTACCTATTAAACATAATTTTCTAAAGATTTGTTAGGGGCAATATTGAAAAATGAATAATAACTTTGTGTCAAGGCATAATTTAAGGATGTTAGTCCCATTAATACCAAACAAATAATTATTATTACACAGGGATGACACTGATGATACCAAACAAAAGGAAGTATATTACTAAATGTTCATAAGACCAACACACCTCGCAAGCTTGAATCTCATGTGACATGTAAGCTTGAATCTCATTGCATTATTCCACATGGATGGCACTGAGGATTACTTCAATTAATCTCAGGGCCACACATGACAATAAACAACAATCATCGTCTTACACCAATTAATGACGCCAACCTTTCCTATGACTAACCTTATGAATAGTAAGAATATTAATGTTTTTAACTGTTTTTCTAAATTTTGGGCATGTTTATTAAGAAAAAGTAAAGTAGGAGATATGACTCTCAAAGTATGAAAAGAAAATTGAAAATAAATGAGAAGTAACAATAGTAAGTTTATGTGTGTTATGTGTAAAATTGAAGTAGAAGAAAGAATACGTAGGAGTAATAGTAATTATTCTTTGTCATTTTTACAAGTTCAGTTTGATGTGGGACGGACAAAAATGGTAAACATTCCGGTTCATGTGGGACAGATGGATTAGATGCTTTTTCATAGTTTATATTGGCCATTTTTTATTTTAACCTAAGCCACAAACCATGAAACTATTTAACGATAAATATGTTTAAAGATATTATACTTAGTTACATGATTCACCCGATGTAAGAGACATTGTGGTTGAGGAACGGTCTGGTGACTTAAACAAATACACAAATTCCACCCATGTTATCTACCTCTTCAGTATTCGTTATTGTTTGTTTATGGGGAAGATGGGTATTATATAGAAATTCCCAGAAACAAACCCCCTAGGGCAAAGCGATCCACTCTTTCATTAAAGGAGTTTTTATCATTCCGACTACAAGAGAGGTCTATGGAAGGACCCCAACTCATGGAATGTGAAAGACTATTGCAACAATTTATTTATGATGCCTACATAATGATGGATACACATAGGCTTCAATGGATTCATTTCCATCAACCCGTTCTTAAGGTTGAAACTTATAGCAAACTTTCAGACGCAGTTTCAAGAGGAGATACCGACCCATCATGTGCAGGTAGAAGAGTTGTGTTGCCATCAACATATCTAGGTGACGCAGCACGGAAGCACGATAGATTCGTGATTAGCGCACTAATCACAAGAGTTCTCAAGCAAAGAACCCTAAAACACAATTGAACTGGAATCCACCAGAGAAGAGAGAAAACTCTTCAAAATTAAAATATCAAAAGCTGTCTTTAAACATGAATCCAAGTTGTTTAAATACTTCCCAAACCCTAAGACTGAATAACAAATCAATTACCAAAATAACCCCAAGCGGTAAAGCCAAACAAAAGCAAAACGGAAACAAAAAAAAACGTAATTAAGAAACTCCCGTCGACGCGAGGCGGGCGCCTGGACCTTGGCCAGGCGGGTGCCTGGGAGGCAGTAACTTCCCCCGTCGTGGAACCACCTTGAGGCGGGCGCCTGGGCCATCATGGGGCGGCCGCCTGGACTGCCGAAAGGAACTCCTCCATTGGACCAACTCGAGGCGGGCGCTTGATACACAGATATTGGTGTGAACCATACAAATGAAAATATTACTCATAATTCAAGTCACGACCGTGGATCTATATGTATGATTTTCTTTGTTAATTTACAATATTTTTCCTATTTTATTTTTATTTTTAATTTCTTAATAATCTTCTATTAAAGAATAATTATTTTTCTTATTCAGCTAAATTTACGAGTATAGCATCAAGTGTACATAACACTTTTCACGGCACGCTCCTTGAGCCAAAAAAAATTGGACGATCGAGAAAAACTATGTCTTCTTCTTTGGATTCTATTACGACAAATTTGTTAAAAGACGGTGAGAAAAGAAAAATCGGGAGACCAAGAAAGGTAGCTGCTTCTATTTTGGAATCTTCAAAGATAAATTTGGATGTTGATGGATTCAGTTCTGCAATTGAAGTTGAATTAATGAAAAACAGTCCTATATCTGGTAAGTTATATGTTTGATTTATTAGTCAACTATATATTTTAAAGAGCTAAAATAAATATATTAATCGTTCTCAACATTCTTTTGACATTGTAGGAACAGATAATGTAACAGTAGCAAATAATACAACATTATTATCTCCTACTGTGAATTTAGGTAATGATTTTTTTAATTGTTCAACATTCGATATTTTTAAATAAAACTATTTATTATTACAAATTATTATTCAATAGTTTATGATAAAATATTTCATTAATGCTAAGTCATATAGTCCATTTGTATACAGAATCCGCGTTAATAAATAATTCTCGCATGCATGCGACACCAAGTGAGTCGTTAATAAATCAGAAGGAAAAATCCAAGTAAGTCATATATTGTCCAAGATATTATTCGTACACCCGAGGGGAGATATTCCAATAAATCATTTGGTGGTTTAGTTATCACTACTAGAAACAGGGGCATTACCGACGGAATTTTACCGACGGACGAAGTCCGTCGGTAATACAGACGGAAACTTTTCATTTACCGACGGAAATTTATTTTATTTTACCGGGAATTTAATTTTTTAAAATTTCGTTTTGTCCGTCGGTAATTTTTAATTTCCGTCGGTATTACGGCGGTATTACCTGGACTATGTCCACCGAGTACAGACGGACCCGTCCGTCGGTAACTAAGTTATATATATACCCATTTACGCCTCAGTAATTTACAATTCGCAAACAAACGAAATCAACGAACGCCGAACCCTAGCTACCTCTGAACAACGCCGTCGCCGATCCTCGCCGTTCGCCGTTCTCGCCGTTGCCGGTAAGGAATCTCTCTCTCTCGCTTTCTTCTCTCAATTGCTTTCTCTCTCTCACCGCTTTCTCTCTATCTCTCACTCGTTTTCTCTCTCTCTCTCTCTCTCATTAGTGTCACACCGTTCGCCGTCGCCGTCGCCGGTGCTGACCGAGGTAAGGTTCCGAGCCTTTACATCCCTAAACTGGGTTCTCAGGCAAATTCGATCATATGTATATCATATGTATATAAACAGTTTTGTGTGATTCATGTTTGGTGCGATAATTGAAGATGTTCGAATTTTATAGGGGGTGACTGAGAAATCATGTATGCTCAAAATGTAAGTTTTGTCAAATTGCTCCCATTTCCTTGTAGCTTTTGTGTACTGTATGGTTTTTATATGTGAAAGTGGTTCCTGATTTAAATGTTTCTCTTTGCAATATTGCAATTTTTTATTATCTATATTTGTGTTAAATGGGAACAAGGTTTCATATTTTCTTTACTTATAAGGGAATGTCATAGATAAAAATTTAGAAAATGCTGGAAAGTCTTAGTTTCGTTTACGTATAGTTTTTATCACATTCATATATATGCATTTATATTTGTACACACACATATAATTGGGGTGGGGTGGTGGAGAAACTCAAATGGAACTTTGGGATCCTCTTGGGGTGGATTGATTAGGCTGAAATGGATTTGGGAATACTTAATCAACATCTTACGAAGAACTAACCCTAGTACCTCACTGACTTTTCCCATATATTGCCCCCCTTCTCCCCCAAAACAGATTAGGGTTAGTTAAAACATTTCGAATAGGAATAGAGACTCTTTAATTTCATAATATTTGGAGAATAACCTATAGAGAGGTGAGGAATCAAAGAAGGTCATAAAAAGAACAAACCCTAATCTATTTCTAAAGTAAGCCATGGTGTTTTTGGGTTTTGGAAGTGGCTCTTCATTATACCTAATTGGTAGTTAATTAGGCTTTAAATAGATTGAGGTACAACTCTATTTAAAATATAAATAAGATGAGAGCCTTTTTCACCCACAGCTATCAAAATTCGTCTTCTTTGACCAAGGAAGACAGCAAACAAGTTCATTGCCGTTTGAGTCAAGGATTTTCTGTTTAATAAGAGTTTTTACAAAGGAAACTGTAAAAATTCTTATTAAACAGAAAATCCTTGACTCAAACGGCAATGAACTTGTTTGCTCTGTCTTCCTTGGTCAAGATGAGATTGGGTTTTGATAGTTGTGGATGAGAACGACTCTTATCTTGTTTATAAATGTTAATTTAATTCATCATTGTAAAATTTCAAATTTTACAATAAAGAATTAATATTTCAAATTATTCACAATATTAATAATTTAAAAAATATGATAGATGTGTGTGTTAATTCATTATTGTAAAATTATGCATTTTACGGTAATGAATAAAAATTAATGTTACGACGTAACGTTGTGACGGTTGAAACACAAAAGCTTAGAAACCCGTTTAAGAATCTTTAACTTATCATGTTGAGGTCAACATGTAGTCATCGATTCTTAAATTGTCTGTGTGGGATCTTGAAATGCACGATTATATGATTTGTAAATATCATCATTGTCTATTAAAATTGCTTGAATAGTCGATAGTTGAGATATTTCGGTTGCATTAATCCTATTGTTCTCTGAGTGTATACTAGACATATATGGTTGATTACACTGTCGATTATAATCGATAGTGTTTGATTGACCTAGTCTACGTCGTGCACTTGGAGACCATGGGGTTATGCTGTCAAAATTTCTTGATTTTCGATTATAAAGCAAGTAGACAAAGTGATATTTGCAATTCATACGTGTATTTCGGGATGGGATAGAAGCCAACCCCACTACTATCACGTACAACCACTACCATGGGGTTATCTTTGAGTGGAAAATCTCAGTATTTTGCACAAGCGTTAGGCCCAAAGATTGAAACTTTGATTAATTATTATAATAATAAATCTACTTTCAAAGTTTCAATCTTTGGGCCAAATGCTTGTGCAAACTTGATATTTTCCACTCCAAATATTATAAATGTAAACCCTCTCTCTCTCTATTTTAAAGAAAACAACAATATTATTTCAAATTCAAGCAAACCCAAGTGAACTCCATTATTTTGCTTCTTTTTGTTTTTAGTAAAACAACCTTATCTCGAAACCACCGGTCCATGTGAACTCCATTATTTACCGTTTTCATATTGTCATTTCTATTTTAAAGCCGCAAGAAGTGCAATGCGACAGACACCAAGTCCACACTGTTACCCACGTTTTGTTTACTTGGTTACTCTTTACATGCTATGTAATATTTAAATTTTGTTCTACTTGATAATATTTTCTGTCTACATATATAATATACTAGTTTAGATATGTCGGGTCGAGGTGGCAATCGTTCAAAGAGAGGGAAGGTTGCGGGTTTTGTCCATCGTCTTGTTTCACCAAGGACGGGAGGGAGGGGATCTACTTCTGGTTCTGGACGTAGTGAACCATCCGAGCGGGTTAATTTGGACGCAATTATTAATGAGGAAGGAAAAATGGAAATATCTATCTCTCCCAAAGGGCCGTCGTAAGTATCATTTAATTGTAAATGTCATATATATAATGTTTACATTTTATTATTGTCTTTTTATTTGTATATATATTGATATATTGTTTTTTAATTAATATCTTGATAGGTTTATACATGCATGGTGGTGGTAGCGGTAGCAGCAGTGGCAGCGCTCGTGGTTGTTAAACATGAATTTTCATTGACATGTAATTAAACAAACAAACATATGTAGTTTCTTTTTCCCTTTCCCTTTTTCCCCGGCCTTTCCCCGGCCGTTTCCCCTTCCCTTTTCCCCTTTCCCCGGCCGTTTCCCCTTTCCCCCTTTCCCCGGCCGTTTCCCCTTTCCCCTTTCCCCGGCGGTTTCCCCTTTCCCCTTCCCCTGTCGCTTGATTTGGACAAACATATGTATTTTATTTGATGTACAAGCGAAACAGGTTGTTTGTGTGTGTTTGTAGTTTGTAATTGGGTTGTTTGTGTGTGTTTGTAGTTTGTAGTTTGTAGTTGTTTAAAACAGGTTGTTTGAACAGGTTTACAGCCTTTTACAGGTGGTTTAATAATAAAACAAAATTTTTTTTTAAAAATCTGGTAAGATTACCGACGGAAATTTCCGTCGGTAAATTAATACAAAAAATAAATAATTCTATTTTTCCGGCGGAAATATCCGTCGGAAAATAAAAAATAAAAAAATAATACTCAAAATACCGACGGACATATCCGTCAGTTCAGGGTTTATATTCCGACGGACAGATCCGACGGTAAATTTTTTGATTTCCGACGGTTATAACCGTCGGTAATGATTTTATTTCCGACGGATAATTCCATCGGTAACCTCCGGTATTGCTCCGGTTAACCGGCCGGCGTAACTCATTTCCGACGGACGTTTTCCGGCGGAATTTTTTATTTTCCGGCGGATAATCCGACGGAAATATCGGCGGAATTTGTCCGTCGGTATTACCAACCAATTATTTCCGACGGAATCCGACGGACTATTTCCGTCGGTAATATCCATTTAGCGACGGATTTGTAGAAATACCGACGGAAATTTCCGTCGGTAAACGGCCTTTTTCTAGTAGTGTATTGTATTCGGTGGTGAATTCAGACAAATTTTATCTGTTGTTTCTAAAGGGAGTAGGCATGATATTGTGCATGCTGCACTCTGTTCATCCAAAATATGAAATAACTGTGAGGTTCTCAGATTGACGCATAATATGAGATTGCAGGTAATTCTTAAATAGCCTTTATTCATCTACTTAAATATTTTTATTTCAATTTAAGTAATTTGTATATATTTAACTTAATGTAGGGTGATTCTACTTCTCATAATTTTGAAGAGATAAGAGATTTTGCTTAGTAGCTCTTGAGTGTCGAGATGGGATTGCCGGTGGAGATAATGACGGGGAAATTGACATTAACCTTCCTGATGATATATTGATTCGAGAGGCTTCAGATCCTATTGCAAAAATAGTCGAATCTATATATCCTGACTTATTGAAAAATAAGGATGTCGAAGGATTCTTCCAGACTAGAGCTGTGCTTGCTCCAACAAATGAGATTGTCGATAACATAAATGATTATGTCATGTCACTCTTTTCGGGAGACGAAGTTGAATATATGAGTTCTGATGCCATTTGTAAGGATGAGGATGATGAAAATGGTGCAGAAGATATATTCTCACCTGAATTTCTAAACAATATCAAGTGTTCTGGATTAGCAAATCATATTATTAAGCTGAAGGTTGGGTGCATAGTAATGCTTTTGAGAAATCTTGATCAAGCTGCTGAATTGTGTAACGACACCAGAATGATTGTCACTCAATTAGGTAAATACAGTAATTTTTTATTTTTTATATACATATAATTTAATACTTAATTTTGTTACATATATGTAGGTAAGCACGTAGTCGAAGCCAACATGCTTTCGGGAAAGAATGCTGGCATGAAGGTGCTTATTCCTAGAATGATAATGTCTCCGTCAGATGTGACAAAATTTCCGGTAAGATTCCAAAGAATGCAATTTCCACTTGTCGTTTCTTTTGCTATGACAATCAACAAGAGTCAGGGACAATCTCTTTCCCATGTAGGACTATATCTTTCATAACCTGTTTTCAGTCACGGACAACTTTATGTAGCATTTTCCAGAGTAACCAGCAAGAGAGGACTTAAAGTTATTATTTGTGATTCAGATGCTCAAACATATGACAAGACGGTGAATGTAGTCTACAAGGATGTTTTCGACAGACTCTGAGAATTTATGTCGCACAATTTGTGGTTAAACAAAAGTATTGCAATTTCTTATTATTTTCTTTGTTTTATTTTGTTTTTCTTTAAATATATAGAATATGGAAGAGATTATGTTGACACTTAGGCACACACTATTAAACTCACGCTATTGTAACCATATCTCTTCATCTTCCAAAGTTGTAACACTAAAATCTTAATAATGTTTTTTGGTTAGGCAGGGACCTAACCTCCCGTGGTTTTGTGCCGGTGAGATAGTTGTCTCAAGGGCTTTCCACGTTACATCATGTGTCAAACATCTTTTTTCTGTATTAATTATACTCCTAATATCCGCTACATTGATTATCAATTTCGATTTATATTGTTACTTAAAAATCAATTAAAACACATAAATAATTATTTACTTAATAAAAAAAAAATTATTCACTGTAGGGTACCGACGGGTTACTGACTAGTATCTTAATAAAATATATTTTGTTGTTGAGAAAAAAAAATTACCCATCGTAATGGGACACAGGGAGTATAGTAAATGTTCTTTTTTTTTCTTGGCCCGTTTAAAATAATCGCATTTCTAAAATATTGTCTATTCTTTTACATGTTAGGATTTGTGTATTTGAATTTGTAGAAGTCCAATTGACAAATGAGTGCAAGTAGGGGTGTGTACGGGCTTAAAGCCCGCAGGCTTTGGCAAAGTCCGGTATGGGTCAATTTAGTTGCGGGCTTCAATTTCAAGAGCTCAACATAGCGGGCTTCATGCGGGCTCAAATTTACGAGCTTTTGCGGGCCATGTGAACAGTATTATGAATAGTGTCAACTGCCAAATTTCCCATTTTGCCCTCACTAAATTGTCCCTTTCCCATTTTGCCCTTTAAAAAAAATTTAATTAAAAAAAAACATGTCCTCGAACACGAGCTTTTACTAGTACCTTCTAAAATGTACAGGCAATAAACCTATAAGAAGTGTGGACAATAAAACAGAGAGAGACTGATTGATAAACGGACCTCCAATTCCAACTACACTGGGGGGTAATAAACTATGAACTAGAAATTATGAGACGTAAAATTGAAAACTTTCCCTCGATGTGCAAATCATGTCAATAGGAAATAATAAATAGGGTAAAGGAAATAGTTTAGGCATGAGTCAGTAAAAGACACTGTCACTTATAATGTTGCAAAACGAGGTAGTTTTGAAAGAGACGGTCGGGTCGGGCTGGGTCCTAATGAGCTATAGAAGAATAAGAGTCTGATTTCAGCCCGAGCCCGTGGGCCTTCAAGCTATCAAGTCCAGCAGGGTTGAAAACATTGCGGGCGCGGGCCTTGTGGGCCGGATTTTTGCGGGCTTTGCGGGCGATAGGCAGATTTGCACACCCCTAAGTGCAAGAATGATTCAAAACTTGATTTGAGTCAAAATACGGAATATAAAAGGATTTGAATTCAATTTGAATTTGAATTACGGACTGCATAGCAAAATTGTTGACAAAGTACAAAATCAAGGCGGCGCATCAAGGTAGTTTGGCAGGCCAGATTGTGTGGCTGTTGCTCAAAGAGGGCGCCACAAGTACTGTGGCCACGGCCTGCTATGACTAACTAGTGCTACATTCGTTCGTTAAACGCACGGATAAAAAACTATTTCAAAGAAAGTTAGAAATAATAGGAGAAGTTGATCTCCATAGAGCATGTCATACATCTATCCCTTTTATTTTCCCCTTTTTCTTTATAGCAATCACTATCTTACAAATGTGAAATGACAGAATCAATCAAGTTTCCAATTCCAAACTGGTCGTGAGCGAAAAACGAAAATGGAAAACTTTCTTGAGAAATTAAGGAGCTATGAAAAATCTTAGGTAAGGAGCCATTTGGCGGTTATTAGGCGTCCTAGGCATGACCTTGGGGCCTTAGGCGTGACCTAGGCGTGCCCAACGCCAAGAAAGCTGATGTTCACAAAGGAGCCAAATGCCCCAAAATCTATATTATTTCATTTTCTAGCACTATGCTAAAGCCTCTTAATATATACTACTCCACTTTCTAGCATTTCAATTCCTAGACGATGTGGGATTAAAATCCCATTTGGTTTTCAAATGCTAAGGCCTCTATATATATACTACTCTATTTCCTAGCATTTCAATTCCTAGACGATGTGAGATTAATGTCAAATTTGATTTTCAAATGCTAAGGCTTCTCAATATATACTACTCCATTTTCTAGCATTTCAATTCCTAGATGATGTGGGATTAATATCCCATTTGGTTTTCAAATGCTAAGCCCTCTCAATAAATACAACTCAATTTCCTAGCATTTCAATTCCTAGACAATGTGGGATTAATATCTCATTTGGTTTTCAAATGCTAAGGCCTCTTAATATATACTATTCCATTTTCTAGACGATGTATAATTAATATCTCATTTGGTTTTCAAATGCTAAGACCTCTCAATATATACTAAATGTAAAGCTTTCTTGAGAAATTAAGGAGTTATGAAAAGTCTTAGTTAAGGAGCCATTTGGCGGTGATTAGGCGTCCTAGGCGTGACCTAGGCGCGCCCAAAACCAAGAAAGATGATGTTCACTGAGGAGCCAAAGACCCCAAAATTTATACATCAAGAACGCTAGTGTTCAATAAGGAGCCAAAAGGCCCCAAAATTTATACTACTCCATTTTCTAGCATTTCAATTCCTAGACGATGTGGATTAATAACCCAATTGGTTTTCAAATGCCAAGGCCTCTCAATATATACTACTCCATTTCCTAGCATTTCAATTCCTAGACGATGTGGGATTAACATCCCTCAGATTATTTATAATTTTATTTCGGGTTATTAAAAGGGGTGTGTTTAGTAAATAAGTAATGAACCTAGTGATAAGTGACTATTATATAGTCATTTTTCCTATATTTTCATAAACATTTTCTTAGTTTAGTTATCATTTATATTGCATTTTAGTCTATTTTTAGCTTCTTTTATATATACCTTCGATTTTACGTTTTTGGTATATATTTTACATTTTAGACAGGTTTTAGAGTCTATTTATGATCAATGGATGCTTGGGACATCTTAGTGCAAAGACATGAAAGAACAACAAGCAAATCGAGCACACAAGCCATATTCCAGCCAGAGCGGCCGTGCAGCCAGACATGGAGCGGCCATGCACTTGGCCATGACCGGGCCATTTTTGGCCCCAAATCTCAGAGTGGTCGAGTCTTGCAAATAGAGTGGCCATGCAACCTCGCAGAGCGTCCGTGCAGCAAACACGGAACGGCTGTGCCATTTGCCCAAGTTCAAATCCAAAACTGGCGCCAAGCAGGAGCGGCCGTGCAACTTCCTTAGCCCGGCCGTGCAAATGGCACCTGCAGATTCTAAAGGCACCTTTCAATGGCACCACTTTGAAGAGTCTCCTCCTCATTATAAATAGATCACTTGTAATCAGTCTAGAGATATCAGGAATTACCAGAGAGTAGTATACCAATAGTTAAGAGTACATTATACACAATTCTTTACAATTATTTCCAAAGGATTTGAAGATTCAAAGTCCATATTGTTCTTGAAGTTTTCTTTGAAAAGAAGCAATAAAAGTTTGAAGTATTATTCCAGCCATTCATCTCTCAATAATCATAAGTTTTTCTTACTCTATCTCTTATTATTTTATGTTTGTTTACATTCACATGGCTAGTGAGTAATCCCCCTTATTCTTGGGGTTGGAAACTCAAAGCACATATTGTTCATCATCTTAAATCTGAAAGTATTGTCTTCTATCTTCATCTAAACAATTTCTCTATATCAATCTCAAAATGACTTACATTTTGGAGACATCCAACTTGTATGATTCAGTCGATCGAGAGAAGTACCTAGCGGAGAATCTCGATTGACGGAACCATATAAAGGAACTAGGTTTCATTGATCACGAGAGTAGTTCAATGGCCTAGGGATGTTCCTTTAATGGAAAGTACGTTGACTTTCGATCTTAATGGATTCTTACTAATTGTGGTCAGCTAGAGATAAGCCGAAATGCCCATTTGTGACAGGGCGGGAATACCATAAACGAAAATCTCAAAAAGTTAGGACATAATTAGTGAAGGATACCACGCTACTGTCTTGACCGTGAGAAGTAGTGTAAGCCTAACGTATCATTCTTGATTTTCATGAAAACCTATATTTTCTAAGACATGACTATATGATGAATGAATTGTGTAAATGATTTCCAATCCCGAGAATGCTTCGTTTATAAGAGTTTTATTTAAAGTATTTTCTGCGTATGCTTCATTCTCTTCCTAAATCAATCTTTATTTCCACCAATCTCTTTTACAATTATAGTAAAAACAATTTCATTCAAAAGTAAACCCTGTCCCTGTGGGATTGACTCGTTTTTACACCCGCTATATTTCAATAGCCCGTGCGCTTGCGGATTTTAAAATAAATCGTTAGGTTTCGATCGAACAAGTTTTTGACGCCGTTGTCGGGGACAACGGTTTACTTTTTGTTTTTGTCTTTACTACATAATTTTTTGTTTTTAAATTTTGTTTTTATTGTTTTGTCTTTTGGTAATTTATTATGTTTAATCTTCTTTTTGAGTGTTTTTCTTGTAATGTATGAAACGAGCTCAGACATTCTTTGACAATTTTGACCCGGAACCTGAACGAAGCTTTCACGAAAGATTAAGAAAATTCAAAGAGACACTAAACAAGCATATGTCGAACGGAGAGCCACAAACACCTCCTAGGACCCTACGGGACTTTATAAACCCAAGTACCCCGGGAACTAGATCCCCCATCATTGTGCCGAATGTCGAAGCGGCCAACGTTGAGATTAAGCCGCAACTTTTGCATATGGTTATGAATAACCAATACAGCGGCGCTGTTTTCGAAGACCCTCATCTCCACATCCAAACATTCTTGGAATATTGTGACACCACACGTATCCAGAATGTCACTCCAGAAGCAATTCGGATGTGCCTTTTTCCTTTCTCTCTTAAGGATAAGTCGAAACAATGGTTAAACTCGATCCCTCAAAATTCATTAACAACATGAGACCAAGTTCAAGAAGCATTCCTTGGGCGTTTCTTCCCACCGAGCAAAACAGCCCAAATTTGCACGAAGATCACTAACTTTTGTCAAACGGATAGTGAAACTTTGTATGATACATGGGAGCGGTTCAAGGAACTTCTCAGAATGTGCCCCCACCACGGGCTCGAAAAGTGGTTAATTGTTCACACCTTCTACAACTGTCTCATATTTAAGACAAGAGAGAC
The DNA here is from genome assembly GCA_022495995.1 of Adenophora triphylla var. japonica. Classification (NCBI taxonomy): domain Eukaryota; kingdom Viridiplantae; phylum Streptophyta; class Magnoliopsida; order Asterales; family Campanulaceae; genus Adenophora; species Adenophora triphylla. Next base: position 323,107 of record JAFEMH010002204.1, read on the forward strand.
CATTGATGCCGTTGCGGGAGGAGCATTGATGAACAAGGGTGTCGATGAGGCATACGACCTCATCAAAAATATTGCATTGAACCACTACCAGTGGTCAAATGAGAGGGAGCAACAACAAGGTATGCCTGGTAAATATAATGTTGATGCAGTTACTCTTCTCTCTTCTAAGGTTGACATGCTTTTGAAAAAAAATTGAGAATCTTAATGTCAATCCCGTGGCAAATATAAATGTTTTGTGTGAACTATGTGGGTCTAACTCACATAGTACGTATAATTGCGAGTTGCTTGACACTAGTTCTAGTGATCAAGTGAACTTTGTTAATTCTTTTGGACAGAAGGGGGGGGGGATGTATTCTAATACATACAATCCCGAATGGAGGAATCACCCCAACTTCTCCTACAAGAATAACAACGTTCTAAACCCGCAACCATCTACACAATCTCCGGGATTTGCACCGAAGAATTTCAATAACAATGCAAACACCATTTCCCCTAAATCAAAATTGGATCTTTTAATGGATTTCGTAGTTGAAAATAACAATTCTCAAGAAAAGATCAATAATGGGTTTAGGGAATGTTTTAAACTGTTGAATGCTAGGTTTGATAACTTAGCAGTGCATTATAAGATGCTAGAAACTCAACAAGCTCAACAGGACATCCCAACGAGTAGACCACAAGGGAGTCTTCCCGGTCAACCTCAAAGGCCGAATGAGCATGTGAGTATGGTAAATACTAGGGATGAACATGAAATGCTAAATAAGTGCCCTAGAAAAATTGATTGTAGTCCAATCCCACTGATGATGAGACTAATTCGGGGACGAAATCCCTTAGAAAAGAAGACAAGGATTATGTTGAACTTCTTGAGAACTTGGATGCCATTAATATTAACATTCCTTTTTCCAAAAAATTTGAAGAAATTCCTTTATCTGTTAAACCTTTAAAGCAATTGATCTTTGAAAAAGAAAGGCTAGTAGAATATGAAAATGTTATGTTAGCGGAGGAAGTGAGCGCTGCCTTGCAAAATAAAAATCCTCCAAAGTTAAAGGATCCGGGCACTTTTACAATTCCTTGTTGTGTTGGCAGAATTAATATTGATAACGCTATGCTTGACATAGGAGCTAGCGTAAGTTTAATGTCATTATCGTTAAGTGAGAAACTTGGTATAGGGGAATTAAAATCTACAACCATATCTCTGCAATTAGCGGACCATTCCATTAAATATCCGATGGGTATTATGGAAGATGTCCCTTTCCAAATCGGGAAATTGATCATCCCGGTTGACTTCGTAGTTCTAGAGATGGAAGAGGATAATCATATTCCTGTAATTCTGGGTAGACCATTTCTTGCCACAGCCGGGGCAATTATAGACGTTAAACATGGTAACCTCTCTTTGAATGTAGGAAATAATAAAGTAGAGTTTAACTTGTCTAAATTCATGAAAAATCCTAATCTTGAGAACCCTTGCTTAAACATTAACATATTGAAATCTATTAGCAAGGAATTAGAAAGTCCCCAATCTAAAGACCCGCTAGAAAAAAGTCTTATAGATTGGAAAAGAACTTTGCATGATGATGATGATGATAATGAAATTGCAAATTATACTATGCTTTTAGATACTAATCATGCAACAAAGTCTAGTGGCAATACTAAATATGAAGAGTTGGAGACTAAAGTGGAGCCATCCAACAAAGAGGAAAAGAGGTGATTAAGGCACCTCAAGTTGAGTTAAAACCTCTTCCTGCGAATCTAAGGTATTAATTTCTGGGACCAAACTCTACTTATCCCGTGATTATAAATGCTAAACTAGGCCCTCTTGAAACTGAAAAGTTATTAAATGAGCTTAGGTTGCACCAAAAAGCCATAGGATATACAACAGATGATTTAAAAGGAATTCATCCAAAAATATGCATGCATAGGATTGATTTAGAGGAAGATCATAAACCTTCCATTGAGCATCAAAGAAGACTCAATCCTAGCATGAAGGACGTAGTTAAAAAAGAAGTCTTTAAATTGCTTGACGCGGGCATTATCTATCCAATTTCGGATAGAAAATGGGTAAGCCCCGTGCAAGTTGTCCCTAAAAAGGGAGGAATGACAGTCATTCGAAACGATAAGGATGAATTAATCCCAACAAAGACTGTCAGGGGTTGGCGCATGTGTATAGACTACAGAAAATTAAATAAAGCCACCCGAAATGATCATTTTCCCCTTCCCTTTATAGACCAAATGCTAGAAAGATTGGCCAAGCATTTCCATTTTTGTTATTTGGACGGATATTCGGGATTTTTCCAAATCCCTATCCATCTAGACGACCAAGAAAAAAAATACTTTTACTTATCCTTATGGTACCTTCGCTTATAGAAGAATGCCCTTCGGACTTTGTAATGCTCCCGCCACTTTTCAGCGTTGTATGATGTCCATTTTTTTCAATTACATAGAAAATATAATGGAAGTCTTTATGGATGACTTTTCTATTTATGGTTATTTTTTCGATGAATGTTTGAAAAATTTATCTAAAGTCTTACAACATTGTGAAGAAGTTAATCTTGTTTTAAATTGGGAAAATGTCACTTTATGGTAAATGAAGGGATAGTGTTAGGGCACATGGTGTCCGAAAAGGGGATAGAAGTAGACAAGGCAAAAATTGAGATCATTGAGAAATTACCTCCGCCTACAAATGTTAAAGGAATAAGAAGCTTTCTTGGTCATGCCGATTTTTAACGGCGATTTATAAAAAAAATTCGAATATTTCTAAACCTTTAACTAATCTACTAATGAAAGATGCTCCATTTATATTCGATAGCCCTTGTTTTGAAGCATTTAACAGGTTAAAGGAAGCTTTGGTATCTGCTCCTATCGTACAACCACCCGATTGGGATCTCCCTTTTGAGATAATGTGCAATGCAAAGTGATTTTGCAGTTGGAGCAGTTCTAGGGCAATATAAAGACAAGAAAACTCATGCTATATACTATGCTAGCCGAACACTAGATGAAGCACAAATGAATTACGCCACCACAGAAAAAGAATTGTTGGCTGTGGTATTTGCTATAGACAAGTTTCAGTCATATTTGGTGGGATCAAAGGTAATCGTATACACGGATCATGCATCAATAAGGTACTTATTGGAAAAGAAGGATGCAAAGCCATGATTGATAAGGTGGATCCTGCTCCTTCAAGAATTTGATTTGGAGATCTGTGATAAAAAGGGGATGGAAAATTTGTTCGCAGATCATCTATCCCGTCTTCCCAAAGATTTGAAAATTTCCAATAATGATGAACTTCCAATTGATGACTCATTTCCGGACGATCATCTTCTCGCTATAAACAATGTCGAAACCCCTTGGTTTGCAGACATTGTTAATTACCTAGCATGTAATATTCTTCCTCCAGAAAAGAGTTATCAACAAAAGAAGAGATTCCTATCAGAAATTAAATATTATTTATTTTTGGGAAGATCCGCTCCTTTTTAAGCATTGCGCAGATGGAATCATTAGGCGGTGTGTACCTAATGAAGGGATTAATGACATTCTTCATCATTGTCATTCATCTCCTTATGGCGGTCATGCAAGCACAGCCAAAACCGCCGCCAAGGTTCTTCAATCACGTTTCTTCTGGCCCACACTTTTCAAAGACTCTCGAAGTTTCGTTATTTCTTGTGATCGTTGCCAAAGAACCGGAAACATTTCAAGAAGAAATGAAATGCCTCTTAACAATATTTTAGAGGTTGAGATATTTGATGTATGGGGCATTGATTTCATGGGACCATTTCCAACGTCCTTCAACAACAACTACATCTTAGTGGCGGTGGACTACGTCTCAAAATGGGTGGAGGCTATAGCATCTCCAACAAACGATTCAAAACTCGTCATGAAGCTTTTCAAAGATACAATTTTTCCAAGATTCGGAGTTTCAAAAGTTATCATAAGTGATGGTGGTTCACATTTTTCACACCGCCAATTTGAGGCTTTATTAAAGAAGTACGGAGTCCATCATAAAACAGGCATCGGGTATCATCCTCAAACAAGCGGGCAAGTGGAAGTATCGAACCAAGAAATAAAATGGATCTTGGAGAAAACGGTAATAAGTTTGAGAAAAGATTGGTCAATATAATTGAACGATGCTTTGTGGGCTTATCGCAGCACTTTCAAAACACCAATCGGAACAACTCCTTTCCGCTTGGTGTATGGGAAGCCGTGTCATTTACCAGTGGAGCTCGAGTACAAGGCTTATTGGGCAATTAAGGCTCTTAACTACGATCTAGCAGAAGCCGGTGAAAAACGAAAGCTTCAACTACAAAAGCTCAAAGAACTCCGATATGAAGCATACGAAAGTGCGAAGTTATACAAGGAAAAGACAAAGAAATGGCATGATGCGCATAGCATGAAAAGAGATTTCAAAGAAGGAGACATGGTACTACTTTTTAACTCTCGTTTAAAGCTTTTTCCAGGAAAGCTAAAATCAAGATGGACGGGCCCATATCAAGTTCGTAAGGTATATCCATACGGAGCCATTAAAATTGGGAACGAAGCACAAGGAGAGTTCAAGGTAAACGGTCAAAGGTTAAAACACTACATACCCAGAGACCCGATTGGAGTAGTTTCATTCATAACACTCGGCGAACCCACCACTCAATCCAAGTAAGTTTCTCTTTACCCTCCCGAATTTGACGTTGTTCCTTGAAACATTGAGGACAATGTTCATTTCAAGTGTGGGGGGGGTATATCTATTTTTATTTTACATGCTTATTTTACATGCTTTTTAGTATAGATTTACATGCTTTTTAGTTTAAATTTTTCTTTTTAACTTAGTTGCATTTTCTTTTCTTTTTATGCATGTCTAGTATTTAAAAAAAAAAAATCCCTATGATGATCTCTATTATTAATCTTTATGCTTGCTTTTTGTCCTAGAATAATGCCTTTAATTTTCCTCTCATATTTTCTATAAACTTAGAAATTAATAAGAAGAAAAATATAGGAATATTTTTAGGAAATAAATTAGAGGTTCATAAGTTAATATAGCAATATATAGGGTTTTGGCATTTGATTAGATTGAATCCTTATTGATCTTCTTTTAAGTACTTGGTTGTTTTTATGAAAAATTTTGAAAATATTTCTTTAAATGTACATTTCAAATTTAATTAATTCTTATTCCCTTATTAGAAATATTTATTTTCTTTTGCATCCCTTGAATCACACCCCTTCCGTAAGTATCCAAATTCGGATCGTCAAAATTCGTTAAAAGTCAACCGGAATCCGTTAAGTTCCCCGTTCTCAAGCCAACGAGACATTCTGGGACTACCCCGTGCATCCCGACGCCAAAGCATACTCAACACATGTTATCACACGTAAGAGTACATCTTTCCCCGAAAAATGCACTTTCCGGGACTTTCAGAGGGTGTTTAGGACATTTTTCGGACAGTTATTTAAAAAACGGACAAAACCGAGAATAAAGGGACAAAAACCCTAGCCTAGGTGAGTCACAGGGGCACGTGGCACGCATGCCAAATCCCACAAATCAACATCAAACCGTATCGCGAGCCCCATTTTATCTCGATTTGCGTGAAAACCCCGTTTTCCGACCAAACACGAACCAAGCAAACTCATAACACCCTTTTAAAAACCAAACCGTATCCCGTATATGTCAACCGAGTCAATGAGTCAACCCCTAGCCATAGGTAAAACTCTCTCTCTCTAAAAGCTCGTTTTGCCTCGGTTTATGCGTCAAACGCCATAATCGTTCCGATCAAAGTTCTCGAAATGTAGACGTAAATACGTCTACGGGGTTCGATACGTTTTACCCCAAAATCATCTTCTCTCCCGTAAGAGATGTAATTTCGGGTTAAAACGGCATTCCGGTCCCATTTTTTACGTTTATGTTACTTACAGTTTGGATCATTTGATCCGTCGATTTGCATCTTTACAGTCCGAACCGTTTGGTTCGTGATAGTCATTTACAAAATCTGGATCGTTTGATCCGTCGATACTGTCATTTAAATTATGCACCTTTACAACTCCGAGCCGTTTGGCTCATCGATCGCATCTTTACTGTCCGGATCGTTTGATTCCATCGATATCGTACTTTAAATACTTTCATTTACCAGTCCGAGCTGTTTGGCTTGTGATAGTATTTATTTATCAAAGTCTGAGTCGCAAAACGACTCGTCGATCGCATGTCATTTAACGCCTTTTTCATAAAATTGGTAACAATATATTGCCCGGTTCAAGACCGGAGGTCGTCATTCGAACTCCTTTTCAAAACGCGCAAAAGTGACGTTTAGCATCCAAACGCTCATTTTCAACTCAAAAATCGACGTTTGACATTCAAACGCTATTTTCCTTAAAATCAACGTTTGACACTCAAACTAAAGATTTAATCTGTCCGTCACACCCTCTTCCTCAAAACCCTCAAAACCGACGTTTGTCATCCAAACGCTCGCTTTTTCATAAATCAACGTTTGACATTCAAACCAAGATTAAGCTTGTCATTCAAGCCCCCCTTTTCAAAAAATGCAACACACACACACGCACACAATTTCGAGAAAGGTAGAAAGACTCGTCATACGAGGCGTTTCAGTTGATCTCAACATACTCTTTCCGAAACGTAACGTGACCTCCGAACCTAACAATCTCTGGTCCTAAAATCCATTTCTAAAGTTTGGGCTCATAATACAAAACGTCACATTTTCAAACCCATTTCTAAAGTTTGGGCTCATAATACAAAACACCACATTTTCAAAGCCGTTTCTAAAGTTTGGGCTCATAATACAAAACGTCACATTTCAAAGCCATTCTCAACGTTTGGGCTCAAAATACAAAACCGCGTGGCGACTACTCTCTCTCTCTCCCCCGAAGAGAGGTCCCAAGCTCGCGAAAGGACCGCTCACCGCGCTTTCCGCGCGCGATCTGGGTAATTTCAGTTGGCGACTCCACTAGGGAAAAGGATACTTTTTCAAAACTGCCGTCGTTTTCAAAAAGCATTCTGTGGGTCAAACTTTCGTTTACCCTTCCTCATTTTTATGTGCGTGTGTTGTTCGGAAAAAACAAAAAAAAATCGAACGGTTTACAAAAAATGTTGCATTTTCATCCAAAATCATGTTTTAGAGCTTGATTTTAACACGAGGTATTTATTTAAACCATTTATGCAGTGCAACTTGTTTGGTTTAGGGAAATACTTATGATTCAGCAGGATGAACTGTTCTGATTTGTAATGGTGAACGACTGGCAAGATGAAAGTAAAGTAAAGACAAGAACACATTATTTGGAGAGGTTCACAGCGTGAATGCTGCTACGTCCTCTACCAAGATTGGTCAGATCTTGGATTTTGAGAGAAGTTTACTATCAAGATGTCCTAGTCTATTACAAGAGCGGCCTAGCCGGTTACATGGATTGAAAACAAAGGATCTACTGATGGATCGTAAAATAAAGAACTGACCAGGTGTTTTTGAGTGGCAAGTTAGACTTATCTCACTCAGGTTTGTGTTTGCTTTCTCAATCAATGCATTCTAATGATTGTCTTGTTGGAGAATGCTTACAAGGTTGATTGAGATGTGCACGAGTGTATGTCCCTAATAATGTCTAATGATTTTCTGGACTTGAAGGCTTGAGCTTCATTGTATGCTTCAAGCACACTCTTCTTCAATGCAACGACCAAACATCTTCAATGCAGCAAAGTCTTCTATATATACTTGAGAGAGAGAAGAACTTAAGATGTCGTTGAGGGGTAAATTCGGAATATGAAAAAGTATGGTTGGTAGGTGGGGATCATTTAATGCCATATATTTTGCAATTAATGCAGGAGATTTTGAATAAGACATTTCTGCTTTGTTCGGCGGGTAATAACCCCTTTGTCCCAACCGGTTACCTGCAGCAAGCAGACAAAGGACAAAGTAGAGCTGAAAGTAGCTCTTGTGTCAGAATAGGCAGAATGGTATTGGCAGGAAAAATGTAACCACTTTTAGCAAACAAGTACGATGAAAGAGATAGAGATGTGACCGTTGTGACTTGGAGTTTGTTTCAAATGAAGGGAGTCTTCACAAATTTAAGTCACCTATCTGCTGAAGTATGTTGCTGAAAAGTGTTAACTCCTGCTGATTACAAGGCAGATCCCACCAGCAGGATAGTAACCTGCAAGACTTACTGAACTAACAGAGAGGGCATCAGCAAGAGATCCAAATATAAAATCTAATTAAATTAGGGGTCTCTAACTGGCCATGTGATTGGGATTAAGCAATTCTGAGTCCACATATATTTTGACCCAACAATCTCCTCCTAATTGCTTAAGTCCAATCACCTTTAAACAGAATCACTTAAAGAAGTATAGATAGATACTAAGATAATATGCAAGTGATAATCTGTGAAGGCAAACTATTAATGTTCCTGCAGAAGGGTTAGATAGATATTAAGCAAAAGACATAAAATCAAAAACCAAATTGTCAGCAAAAGAAAGTTTGTCTTTGGGGCTTCATGAGGATATCTATTTCATTGGTTACAAGACGGTCAAGAATCAGCAGGTTCATCGGCAGCAGCAACGGACTTAGACTTTTTCTGCTTCTTGGCTTCAGCCTTCTCAGCTTTCCTCTTCTTGCTTGCCTTATAGCGCTCCACCAGCACTTCATTTTCCCTTCCAGCTTGGCTATCTTCAGATTTTCTTCAGAAAGCTTGGCTTCAGCAGCAGAAATCTTGGCTTCAGCAGCAGCAGCTCTATCTTCAGCAGCTTTGAATTTTAGCTCCAGATCCTTGATGATGTGATCTTGATTGAAATTTGTTTCAACTAGCAGCTGCTGAGTCTTGGTGGTGCTGTCAATGAGATCGCAAAGCTTATCAAATCTTTCTTCACCAATACTTAGATCACTGAGAGTGGCTCTGGCAGGAGAGGGATTTGGCTTGCTGAGGGCATTGGCAATAGTGGCTGAAAGTTTGGCTGAGACTTTGTTTGAGATTCTGTTTGCTAATCCTTCCTCCTCCTGAGTGGACTTAAGCACCAACTCATTCAGTCCATCAAGCCTATCATGGAGATAATAGCCTAAATCACCAATGTCACCACGAAGAACCGGCTGGTAGGCATCAGAAAGATATCCATGGTAATTTGCAATGTAGCCATAAAGAGTGTAAACAATAGGTTCAAAAAGTAAGTAGGAATTATGGTGTTGACAATTAGAGGAACATCAGAAGGAACCGGGGTAGTTGGAACAGATAGAGGAAAATTAGGATGAATGATAATAGAGAGATCAGCAGACAGAGGAGGTTCAGGAAACATCTGACCATTATTTTCCAAGGAGAGCCTGACTGCAAGCATGAAGTTAAGAAAGGCTCTTCCATTCAGCAAGGTGCGCATGATGCCAAGACTAAGAATCCTCCCAGTATCTCTTGGATGATCATGCGACAGGAGTGCGGAGGCAAAAATGGCAAAGTGATGGCCGGGGCATGTTGATAGACAAGCTTCCAAACACCGACGAGAATAAGGAGAATATTCAAGAATATCGATTCCACAAGGTCATTGATCACCAAACATCTCCTCTTGATCCCATCCGAATAAATGCAGACCTCAATGGGTGATTCACCAGCTTGAACTACTTCACCTTGAATCTTCAAAGAACCAGGTTGATTGGTAGCAGGAGGAGGGATTTTAACTTTGGAGTGTGAAACAGCAGGGGTTTTCTTTTTGCCGTGTTTAATGTCCTTATCCCATTTGAGCAGAATGGGAGTCATGCTGGAAGATCCTTCAGAGGGGATAGAATTTTTGAATGGATGCTTTATTTTCCTTGTTCCAGACCTCCACTTAAGTTTTTGATGAGGAGGGAAAAGAGCATTACCAGCAGAGTCCTTTGGAATGGACTTCAAGGTAGTGTACCAGTTTGAGCATATCATCATCCTACAATCATTTGAAAGGGAATTATACCAAGAGGGAGGTGAGGTATCCTCTTCAACAACAGCAGGAATTTCCTCATAATCTTCTGGATCAATCTCATCAGGACTGTCTTCTTCAACAGCAGGCAGAGGATCATCATTGGACAAGTAATCGGCAATGGCCTGATGAATAAGGGCTTGAACAGGATTGTAGACAACAATTGCAGAAAAAGCAATATCAATTTCTCTGGATTGAAGATCAGTAGCAATGTTAGCATCTGTAGTAGCTCCTCCTCCCAACACAACAATCTCTTGGAAGGGTTCAGCAGGATCATTAAAGAAAATAGGAGCTTGGTCAGAATTAAGAAAAACTCCTCCTGTAACCACTATAGGCATAGGTTGAGCAGGACTAGCAGAAGGGCTGGAGTGAGCACAAGATAAAGGAGTATCTTTTAGAAGCACAGTGCTGATAAACTGTTGGTCATCGTCAGAAACAGTTTTGCTAGATTCAATAGAGTCACTTGAGGAATCAGCAGAAGGGACATCATCAGCATTGCCAGAATCAACCTTCTTATCAGAAGAACTACCACTCATTCTCTTCAATGCTTCTTCAGAGTGAGTAATGAGTTCCTGAGTCATCTTCAAAACATTATCAATCAGCTGAGAAGCAAGAGGGCCTTTGGTAAGGGTTTCAGCATCAAAATACTTGAATCCCCAATCTTCATCATTTTCAGCTCTTCCTAGCTGATAGGGATCATTTTCTTCAAAGTCAAATTGAGTCTTGTATACTGAGGCATAAGCAATCCACACAGAGATGACCATCAGATCCTGTCTAATCCGATCCTGAAAGAGATAAACTTGATTCCAAAGGAGAGGTAGAAGATCAAAATATCTATTGAAGTTCACCATCAACACATTCTTGTTGAAGTTCTGGTACTTGGAGAGTGGAGGAAACTTTTCAGCAAAGGTCTCATTCATATCCAGTCTAGCTCTATCAACATAATCAACCAGGTTTCCAGCAGGAACAGTTTCTTTTTGCTCTTCATGGCGAAGAAGTCTTCGATGAATGGCTGGAAATGGTCAATCGGAAACACCCAGTTACTTGGAGCAATTTTGTTGATCATGGACCAAGGATTATTGAAATAGATGTGAAAAGTGGGGTTCTTGATAGGAGCACATTTTCTGTTTCTTGCTTCAATGGCTATTCCGGATGAGGCAGTGTGCTGAATATCCGGGAGGTTAGGATAGGAAAGCAGAAGGGACTATAAGGGAATCCTCATCCTCAAATCTTGCTCAATCAATCTTCTTCTATCAGCAAGTTCTCGATCAATTTCTTCAGGAGTTTTAGTGACTTTTCTGAAGGTTGGCTTGGGGAGCAATGAGGCATCATCAAGGATGGGTTCAGAAAACAACACTTTTCGACTGCAGGATTCGAAGAAGGAATAGGAAAGGATTCGGGAACTTTGGCGAGATGATTTTGATTGTTTAGAGGGTTTGGCGAGAAGATGCGAGGCAATTTTCTCTTCTTTGGTTCGGCGGAGGATGGGGCGGCGGGATGAGAAGCGAGATTTCTTTGCTCTTGTAACGGGACCGGCGGCAATGGTAGATGAGGAAGCGAGTCTTGAAACAAGCGAAGGCTTGGAACTAGCGGGGGCTAGGGTTGGTTTCTTGGATTTCTTCTTCTTGACTTTCTCGTGCGGGGAGCAAGGGTTGAAGCGTCGGCGGGAGCAACAACTCTATCGGCGGGAAGAGGGGCTTTACCGGCCACGGTATGCTGCTAATTCTTTTCCAATTAGCATCACTGTGATGCTTCAACATTTTCTTGGAGATGCTGGTAGCATTTGGATCAGCAAGAACCACAGCAGGGTTTCTTCAAATTATCCTTCTCAGTAGCCAATAGTGACAACCTTTGCCAGGGAAATCCATACCCTTTTGTCTGTCAGCAGCGTACTTCTTGGCTACAAGGGCAATGACTCTGAAGATAAATCCACACCAATTAAAATTCTTTCTAAGCACAATGGCAACAAATCCCTCAAACTGAAGATCAGTAACATGGCTATGTGAACCAGATCGGCATATCAGACATCTGTCAATAATTTCTATCAAGGCAAAATATCTCCTAATATAATGAACCTTGAAGTGTTTGTCCCCACTGAGTCTAGGTCCGGCATTGGCACCTCTAATAAGAGTCCAGGCTTCATCCAGAACGGAAGCATCAATAGAATTAGGGCCAGAATTTCCTAGGGTTGGAAAAATAGAAGATATGCTTTCAGGGGTAACTGAGATTGGAACACCAGAAACGGTAGAAGAAATGGCAGAGAAGGATTCTAGGTCATCTTCATCGGAATATTCAACAATGGCATTAGCGAAGAATTCTCTGACAGAATCAATATAGACTCCAAAATCATCAGCGGGAGCCAAGAAGGGAAGAACAGATGTATCTGAGAGAAGAGCCCTGAGAAATTGTCCATCAGCTTCATCATCGAAAAAGCTTGGGTCTATGTAACCTCCATAGATATCCTTTTCATTACTCATGATTTCTGCAAAACTCAACAATCAAACACGCTCAAACACAATAAATCAACGTTAGAATCAGTTAATTGAAATATCAAGATATACGTACCAGATTCGAAGAAAAAGAGTTGAGTTATGGAGATTTGAGATAGCAAGATAGGAATTTGATGAGAATGCGAAAAGGTTTTTGAGAAGATAGCTTTGCTTAAATATGTTATGAAGTTAGGAGGGAAAGGTTTGTTTGAAAAGGGTTTTCAAAGAGGCTCAACTGTTCATTTTCATTGGAATACGTGCGGCAGCAGTTGTATTTAAAGCGCCGGATTTAAGTAGTTAAAAATGATTAAGAATAACTGTTTAAGATTTTAAATGATACAGTTTACCTGCGGTTTATCACAACATTAATTGGAATAAATCATTTGACACGATTTTCGGAAGTGGCGGTACACACACGTGTCAGAGAGGGGTGTGACCAATTGTCCTTGATTTGATTTGTCTGATAGGGAACTGAGCTTTTCATTTAAGAGGAAGCTTGCTGATATGAGACATAGCTGGCAATCACAACTAGAGCACCAGCAGAGGAAAAGACATCGGCAAGCAATCGACAGAATAACTAATCAGCAGAAATATCGGCACGCAGCAAAGAATGATTGGCAGAGATAGCAAACTCAGCAAGATATAAGCATCAACCAGAGTAACCAATAACACCCAGCTCACTCCTTAGAAATTCAAATCTCTTCTGATCAAGGGGCTTTGTCAAGATATCATCTCTTTGAAAGTCAGTATGAACTTTCGGCAAGACAACGTTGCCTTTCTCAACATGATCTTTCAAGAAATGGTATTTTATGTCAATGTGCTTTGTTTTGGAGTGCATTACTGGATTGTTTGAGACTGAAATGGCAGATTGATTGTCACAGTAGATAGGGCAGACTTGAGGTAGAATTTCATGGTCTACTAATTGTTGCTTCATCCATAGGATCTGAGAGCAGCAGCTACCGGCAGCAATGTATTCAGCCTCAGTTGTGGAAGTAGAGGTAGCTGTTTGCTTCTTGCATGACCATGAAACTAGCCTCTCACCAAGAAACTGGCAAGTTCCACTGGTACTCTTCCTTGTGACTCGACAAGCTGCATAGTCAGCATCTGAGTAACCAATAAGATTGAAAGAAGAATCTCTGGCATACCATAGGCCTAGGTTAGCAGTGCCACTTAGATATTTGATAATTCTTTTTACAGCTTGCAGATGTGATTCTCTAGGGTCGGCTTGAAATCTTGCACAGACACAAACGGCAAACATAATATTCGGTCTACTGGCTGTTAGATAGAGAAGTGAACCAATCATTCCTCTGTAAAGAGTCATGTCCACTTTCTTGCCGGATTCGTCTTTATCAAGATGCACATTTGTTGCCATTGGAGTGCTTTGGGGATGAGCATTATCGAAACCAAATTTCTTGATCAGCTCCTTGGTATACTTGGCTTGATGTATGAAAATTCCTTCATCGGTTTGCTTTACTTGAAGACCAAGGAAATAAGTTAGCTCACCCATCATACTCATTTCAAACTTGCTTTGCATGAGCTTTTCAAATCTTTTGCATAGGGCTTCATTTGTGGAACCGAAGATGATGTCGTCCACATATATTTGAACAAACAATGAATGACCCTTGTGCTTGGTCACAAATAGAGTTGTGTCGATCTTTCCTCTTGTAAATCCCACATCGTCACTAAGCAGGAACTTGGACAAGGTTTCGTACCAAGCCCTAGGTGCTTGCTTCAAGCCATAAAGAGCTTTCTTCAATCGGTAGACATGATTGGGTTTCTTAGGATCTTCAAAGCCTGGCGGTTGTTCAACGTAGACCAGCTCTTGAAGTTCACCATTTAAGAATGCGCTTTTCACGTCCATTTGATATAGCTTGAATTCTTTGAAGGCAGCATAGGCAAGAAATAGTCTTATCGCTTCTAATCTTACTACTGGTGCGAAAGTTTGATCATAATCAATCCCTTCTTCTAGACGGTATCCTTTGGCCACCAATCTTGCTTTGTTTCTTGTAATCTTTCCAGATTCATCCAACTTGTTTCTGAATACCCATTTAGTTCCAATGACTTGCTGAGAGGAAGGTCTCGGAACCAGTTCCCAGACGTTACATCTTTCAAACTGATTTAATTCTTCTTGCATAGCTTCCACCCAGCTTGGATCAGCAAGGGCTTCTTCAGTCTTCTGAGGCTCAATATCCGACACCATTGCTGAAGAGAAAAGATTTTCATCAAAGTCCTTGTTTAGATTTCTGGTCACTCTGGGTCCAAAGACATCACCAATGATGTTATCAAGAGGATGGTCACGATGAGGTCTAACTTCTCTCGGAAGATCTTGTCTTACTGATTCTTGTCTTAAGGATTCTAGAGGAGGTTCAGAATCAGCAGCAGATTTGGAAGATGATATATTGAAGGGAATAGGAGAGATAGGATGGTTTGGACTTTGAGTGGATTTGGAATTTGATTGATAAATATTTGGTATAGGAGGATGAATTACTGAGATTGGATTAGGGCTAGGATTCATTGGCAAGGGTTGAGAAGAATCGGCAGATTGGCTATCAACAGGGGCATTTGGAGGATTATCAGCAGGACGATTTCTTGCTGAAGATGGAAAGATGTCTGCTGGGTCTTCTGCAACAACAAAAGGATCTTGCACTTTATCTGCAGATTGGTTAGAATTACTAGATTCACCTGTCTCAAAACCACTAGATTGGTTAGCACTTTTTGGAGTCTGGTCAGACTCTAACAAATCAAATTCATCAAAGGTTACATGAACAGATTCAACAATTTTCAAAAGTTTCTTATTGAAAACTCGAAAGGCCTTACTATGTTTTGAGTAGCCGACAAAAATACCTTCATCAGCTTTTTCATCAAATTTTCCTCGGTGCTCTCTTCCATTGTAAAGCACATAACATTTGCACCCGAAGATTTTGAAGAATCCAATATTTGGTACTCGGCCTCTCCAGAGTTCATAAGGAGTCTTATTATGGAATTTGTTGATGAGGGATCTGTTCTGAGTGAAGCAGGGGTATAAATGGCTTCGGCCCAGAAATATTTCGACAGCCTGGCTTCAGAAATCATGATCTTACTGGCTTCAATTAGCATCCTATTCTTTCTCTCAACTACACCATTTTGTTGAGGTGTACCAGCAGCAGAGAAATTATGGTCTATACCATGATCATCACAATATCGAGCAATACCGTTGTTTGTAAATTCAGTCCCATTGTCTGATCTCATGCTGACGATATCACTCTCTTTCTGAGTCTGTAGTAGTCTGAATAACTTGGTGGCAACATCATATGTATCATCTTTGTTGCTGAAAGCTTCCACCCAAGTATATCTGGAATAGTCATCTACTACGACCAAGGTATATCTACTTCCCCCGAGGCTGGCTGTGGTTGTGGGGCCAAATAGATCCATATGTAACATTTATAGGCACCTAGAAGTTGACATGAAGGGCTTGATCTCGAAAGAGGATTTGTGTTGTTTTCCCAATTGGCAAGCTCTGCACTTCTTTCCGTGATCAGCAGACACTTTTGGAAGACCAGTTGCCAATCCGTAGGCGGCAAGCTTGGATATTGATTTGAAGTTTAAGTGACTGAGTCTCTTGTGCCATAGCCACGAGTTCTCACTGATATTCTTAGCTACAAAACAGATATTAGTAACACCAGTAATAGTACTTAAGTCTACAACATAAATGTTACCTTTTCGTTTGGCAGTGAGAAGAGTTTCATTTGAGGCAATGTCTTTTATATAGCAACTTGAAGTAGTAAAGATACATTGCATTCCTCTATCACAGAATTGTGATATGGAGAGAAGGTTATGTTTGAGTCCATCCACCAAAGAGACCTTCTGTACAGTAAATGCACCTCTAATGATGGTTCCACATCCAATTATTTTGCCTTTTCCATTGTCACCAAAAACTACAGGAGGACCTGATGCATCAACAATATCAGCAAGGAGATTGGCACGGCCAGTCATGTGTCTAGAGCAGCCACTATCCAAAATCCATACATCTTTGCTGGCATCAGTCGAGGCCATAAAGCATACCTCGCAGAACCGATCATATGCTGTTCTGAGTGATTCACCATCTGACTTTTTGAAGGATTCGAACTCAGCAATTGCGTCATAAAGCCTGTTGTCTTTGGTGCGAGCATCTCCTTCGAAGTATTCAAGGAGCTTATTCCAGCATTCTTGTGCCATGTAACACAAGTCAATGAGCTTGTACTGTTTGTCGTCTAGACCACAAGAGATAATGTGGCTGGCTTTCCCATCAAGAGCATAGGTTAATTTGTCTTCGTCAGTCCATTCATCTCTTGGTTTTTCGACCAGGGTTTACGTAACATGAACATCTGTTTCTTGTTCGTCATCAGCGTCGGCATGCGCAGTTAGGGGAGTGGATGGTATAGGTTTGTAAGTGGTTTGAACCTTCAAGGGAGTAATCGGTCCACCTTCCACTTCTTTCATTAATCGTTCATCTATGGAGTTCATGTACTTTATCATTCGGGATTTCCAAACACCAAACTCCTTGGTGTTCAACATCGGTATGGTAGTGATGTTAAACGACTGCATAATTTTTCCCGCCATGGTATCGACAATCAAGCTGTAAGGCTTGGAAATTTCTTTCAAAAATGACAAGCTCTGATACCAATTGTTAGGCCCAATTGGCAAGGAAATAGGCTAGAGGGGGGGGGTGAATAGCCTTTTCTCAATTTTAATTGAAAATACCTTAATGGTCAAAGTCACTAATCATAAGATTGTAAGTTAATCAGTAAGCACAGCGGAATATTCGTGACATAGTTTGAACTCACACAAAATCAGCAAGAGGTTGTTTTAGAGCTTGATTTTAACACGAGGTATTTATTTAAACCATTTATGCAGTGCAACTTGTTTGGTTTAGGGAAATACTTATGATTCAGCAGGATGAACTGTTCTGATTTGTAATGGTGAACGACTGGCAAGATGAAAGTAAAGTAAAGACAAGAACACATTATTTGGAGAGGTTCACAGCGTGAATGCTGCTACGTCCTCTACCAAGATTGGTCAGATCTTGGATTTTGAGAGAAGTTTACTATCAAGATGTCCTAGTCTATTACAAGAGCGGCCTTGCCAGTTACAAGGATTGAAAACAAAGGATCTACTGATGGATCGTAAAATAAAGAACTGACCAGGTGTTTTTGAGTGGCAAGTTAGACTTATCTCACTCAGGTGTGTGTGTGCTTTCTCAATCAATGCATTCTAATGATTGTCTTGTTGGAGAATGCTTACAAGGTTGATTGAGATGTGCACGAGTGTATGTCCCTAATAATGTCTAATGATTTTCTGGACTTGAAGGCTTGAGCTTCATTGAATGCTTCAAGCACACTCTTCTTCAATGCAACGACCAAACATCTTCAATGCTGTAAAGTCTTCTATATATACTTGAGAGAGAGAAGAACTTAAGATGCCGTTTAGGGGTAAATTCGGAATATGAAAAAGTATGGTTGGTAGGTGGGGATCATTTAATGCCATATCTTTTGCAATTAATGCGGGAGATTTTGAATAAGACATTTCTGCTTTGTTCGGCGGGTAATAACCCCTTTGTCCCAACCGGTTACCTGCAGCAAGCAGACAAAGGACAAAGTAGAGCTGAAAGTAGCTCTTGTGTCAGAACAGGCAGAATGGTATTGGCAGGAAAAATGTAACTACTTTTAGCAAACAAGTACGATGAAAGAGATAGAGATGTGACCGTTGTGACTTGGAGTTTGTTTCAAATGAAGGGAGTCTTCACAAATTTAAGTCACCTATCTGCTGAAGTATGTTGCTGAAAAGTGTTAACTCCTGCTGATTACCAGGCAGATCCCACCAGCAGGATAGTAACCTGCAAGACTTACTGAACTAACAGAGAGGGCATCAGCAAGAGATCCAAATATAAAATCTAATTAAATTAGGGGTCTCTAACTGGCCATGTGATTAGGATTAAGCAATTCTGAGTCCACATATATTTTGACCCAACAGACGTCGTATGGGATGTCCTCCACGAGGAACTACCCGCTGCACCCCTCTTCTCCAGTGAAGGGCATGCTGTTTTTCTAGCAGCTCCAGCAACGCACCCGTACGCAATACGTCCCTACGTTTGGGTTGAGCCGTCAGATGACGATGAATCAGGACTCTCCGGAGTCAAGGACGCGGCAGACCCGCGGGCAGACCTCTGTATTCACATGCTCTGTTTCGAGGATGGCACCCAGTTCGATCAGGTCACCTACGACCAAGGCTCCAACACCATGGAGATTGTCAAGCTCAACGTCTAGTACAGGCAGCTATCCGACAATTGGAAGCAACTGGTTGACACGACAAAGAATCCCTCTGATCAAGTGACTGACGACGACTTCGTCAACATCATCTATTCCAGATATCCTGATGATACCAAGGATCCGGTCCTTATCGTCAGATTCTGCAATGCCAAAGTTACCCTCGACGACTGCCTACTCATGGTAAACGAGGCCCTGGCTAACCAAGCTCAGAGCTCATCATCACTTCCGAGTACCAGCCCCAGTGGCAACCGGCCCGTGCCATCAGTCAAGCATAAAGCCACAAGCACCGTCAAGGCCAAGGGCAACAGCGAAGGAGACCAAGCTCCTCACCCTGTCACGAATCAGATCAACCTCGGGAATGCTTCCGACAGCCACCCCAAAAACATCTGTAAAGGTCTTCCCCGCAAGACAGAGTCAGCTTCCGACGTGGGAAATGACCACCTCAGCATCAACATGCTCCAGTTCGATTCTGCTCCCAGTCGTCACGGTCACGGATTCAGACATCCCGCCAGCAGACTGCTAGCTCTGATAGACTTGGCGATCGAGCGAGATCACGAGACTGTCAACATCGCAGAATTCAACACTCCTGTGTGTTCAATCAAGCAGATATGGGCAAACTTCTTGGTAACCAAGATCAAGAAAGGCCGCATGGAATGTCCCAGTCCGACTTCCTTCGTCAACATCACCCAAGTGTTTCCGCCATTCGGAGATTTGGATGTGATCACAGTTCTGTACACTAGCCAGACGGTGCGTACCTACGGAGACTGTTTAGCCCTCGCAAGGAAAGCCCTCATGGAACTAGCCGCTCTAGAGAACCGTCTCTGGGACGAAAACCAAGCTCGGAAGACCTACAGGGACCAAGCCCTTAAAGTGTCACAAGCAGCTTCAGACAGAAAGCTAGAGGCCACTCTAGACCAGTTCGACCTCAGGGGTTTTGCTCACGATAACTTCATCGACTACCGTCTGTTCTCATCCAACCCCCTCTGCCAGGCGAGGGTGGTCAACGGTCCCGATGACCTAGGAGATGGAATGGCACGACAGAACAAATCTCAGCGCTTACCTCCCCGAGGAAAGCAAGTTCTCCATGAAAGCGACGACGAAGATGATGAAACCATTCTCTTCCAAGCCGGGCATGAGGTCAACAAAACTGGAATCCCAAGGGTCCTGGGAGGATGGGGACGGATCATTTCCGCACTCAAACTTAAAGGCCAACTTAGGGAGGAAGGTCTATTTAAAAACAAGAGGAAGATGGAAATTTGTCTCGAGCAACTACTAAGGGAAATTCCACAGACTGTGGCATTCATTTACAGAAACGATCAACTGGGACAGCAACCAGTCACATGGGCAGATGTTCGGGAAGCCGTGTACTAACCTTCTGACATACCCGCCACTCAGATAAAACAGAACGGAAAACTCTCCCCGATGGAGGTTTACCTTGACTGCCGCATGCAACTCAAAGAAGCACTGGCCATTCTCACATGGGAAGAAACGCAGGCACTAACTCTCGACGCAGGCTCCGCTGCAAGAAAGTTGATCTGGGCCAAGAGCGGAGGAAAATTAGCAAACCATGAATATCGCCAGACCCAACTCCAGAATGCCCTGAGCATGCTCAGGAAGAAGGAAATGAACGCGATATACCGTGAAGAGATCAAGGAGACTGTTCGCTTGATCCAAACTCCCCCGGAGGGTCAGCAACGCACAGTTCAATTCAGGCAACCACTGTTGCGCACTGACGTTCGAACAGCTGCGGCAATCCGTAAACTACCTCCCCGCGGAGGCACCCAAGCCAGTATCCTGGGACAAAATCCGTCATGCTGCTGAAGCTCTCGGAAATACATCTACAGTCAATGAGTTGAGGAAAGACATATGGCCCTATGCTACGAGGAATCCTCCTCTAACTATGGCTCAACTCAGAGTGTCCTGTTCAGAAGGAACCAAACCTGATGTCAGCGTTCTAACCCGATTGGGTCAAATCCATGCATTACCACCTAAGGCCACTAAAAAGCCTGCGGAGCCAGAACCGCAACCCAGTTGTCTTTAGAAAATAATAGAAAAGATTGGGGGAAGATAAAATTTGTTTTTAGAAGAATAGAGAGAACATAAACAGAAAGTACATAGATTAACTTCTTATAAAACGAAGCATTCTCGGGATTGGAAATCATACACATAATCTTATTCATCAAATTGTCATTGTCTTAGAGATAAAAGGTTTTCATAAAAAGCAAGGATGGTATGTTAAGCCTACACTACTTCGGGCTAAGACAATAGCGTTTGTATTCTTCACTAATTATGTCCTAACTGTTTGAGATTTCCGTTTACGTTATTCCCGCCCTGTCACAAACGGGCGTTCTGGCTTATCTCTAGCTGACCATAATTAGTAAGAATCCATTAAGGATGAGAGTCAACATACTTTCCATTAAAGGAACATCCCAAGGCCATTGAACTACTCTCGTGATCAATGAAACCTAGTTTCTTTATATGGTTCCGTCAATCGAGATTCTCCGCTAGGTACTTCTCTCAATTGACTGAATCATACAAATTGGATATCTCCAAAATGTAAGGCATTTAGAGAATAATATAAAGAGATTGTTTTAGATGAAGGAAGAAGACAAGACTAAACATTTTTGGATGATGAATAAGTATGCTTTTGAGTTTCCAACCCCAAGAATATGGGGAATTACTCACAAGCCATTAATAACATAAAAGTAGAAATAAAGATTGAGTAAGAAAGACTTATGAATAAAGAAGACGATTGCTGAGAATAATGCTTCACTTTTATTGCTTTTCCTCCAAAGTGATTCCAAGAACAAATAATGACTTTGATCTTCAAACTCCTTTGGAAAATTGTTGTCACAAATGTTTATACTTTCTATCTATCTAATATCAGTAATTTCTCTCTAATAATTCCTCTCTAAGACTGATTACAAGGGTCCTATTTATAAATGGGAGGAGACTCTTCAATTGGGTGCCATCAAAAGGTGCCTTTACATCTGCAGTCGATTCTGTACCTGGCCGTGTCAAGGAATTTGCACGGCCGTGTCCTCTTTGGCGCCAGTTTTGAATTTGAACTTGGAGACTTGCACGGCCGCTCCCAAAATAGCTGCACGGCCGCTCCGAGGCTTGGCACGGCCAGGGCTCTTCAGTGCTCGGCCACTCCATGGGCCAAGATGGCCGGCCAAGGCCTATGATGCACGGCCGCTCCCACTTTTGCTGCACGGCCGCTCCGACTGGTTTTCAGCTTTGAGTGTTTATTTTGCTTGGTGTTCCTCTATCCTTTCGGACCAATTAGCCCAAGTATCCTTTAGATATAAAATGACCCTAAAACCTGTCTAGAAATGTATAAAACATACCAAAAACGTAAAATCTAATAAAATAGCAAAAGTAAGTAAAAAGTACTAAAAACTAAATGAAAAGTGATGATTTATTTATGTAAAAGTATATAAAAACTAGGATAATTGACTATATAATAGTCACTTATCAAACTCCCCCACACTTAAGCTTTTGCTTGTCCCAAAGCAAACTTAGAATGAAAAATACGGAGAGGGAGAAAAACAAGATTGATCCCTCAGAAATAAAGTAGCAAGCCCTTAAATTGCCTTTCCAGATAATGCCTTTATCTTTCTAATCATATTTTGAATACCTTTAAAAATTTATTGTAGGAAGAAATATTTTAGGGATATTTTAAAGAGATAAAATGCAAGACAATAACCTAATATAGCATATATAGAATTTTGACCAAGTAAAGCATGCTAGAAGGAAGAATCTTAGATTTATTTCTTGGTAGAAAAAGCTGTCACTTTTTTAGAGTGATTTTTGAGAAAAGATGAATTTATTTCTTTAAAATGTACAAGAGAAGGTATAAACATTTATTCACAAATTAGAAGTTCCGAAGAATTGTATTACATTCTTGAATCACAAGGGTGAAAAATGGATGATGATAGTGGAAAAATCTCATCAAAGTCAAACAAATTTATCTTATTTCTGCACGTGTTATATTTTTGCAAAAGACCTAAGTTATTTTTGATCCTTTCAAGTAGGAGACATTGTGGTTGTGAACCCCATGTTCCTAATACTTAGATCAAGAATACTTTTGGATATTATTTCCGTTTGGCAAGGAAGCATCGTCGCAGCGAACGCCGTGCCCCGAGTTACTTAGGAGATAATAGGTTTCTTTTTGCTTTTAAGGATTGGTGACAATTGTCACTCTTTTTAGCAATAAGATAAAAGTGTTTTACTTTGATTTGATTTGAAAAATGGAAGGATGGAATTTATGAAAGGGTGTGATTCAAGGGATGCAAACAAAAGGTGCTTCTAAAAAGGGAATAAATATTTAATAAAGATAAAAGATGTACAATCTTAAAGAAATATTTTCAATATTTGCATAAATGACCAAGCATAAAGAAGATTCCTTCTAATCAAATGCATTTTCCTTGATGAGACTCTATATTGTGCTATATCAACTTATGAGGCTTTCAATTATTTCCTAAAAATATCCTTTATACTTTTCCATTTTATAGATTTCTAAGTGTATAGAAAATATGAGAGGAAAGATAAATAGGCATTTATACTAGGGCAAATGGCAAGCATAATGATAATGATTTTTGATCATCATAGGGATTTTTTTTTATATACTATTATAAATGCATAAAAGAAAAATGCAACTAAGTTAAAAAGAAAAATTTTACTAGAAAGCGATTAAATCTATCCTAGAAAGCAAGTAAAATTTAAAAACTAGAAAGCGAAAAATAAAATGATAGATATACCCCCCCCACACTTGAAATGAACATTGTCCTCAATGTTTCAAGGAACAATTCCAAATCTAGGGAGGGTAAAGAGAAAAACTTACTAAAATGGATCATGGGTAGGTAGGTGGTTGTGGGAAATCATCCCAATTGTTGACCCCGTAGTTGAAGATGGTGTTCACTTGCTTTTAAATCGTCCCCACACGATTTTGTATATCATTCCGGAAATAATGAAATTCATTGTTGAAAGTGTCGAACCGGGCCATTATTTGATTGTTTTGGAGCTCGATTCGGTCAAACCTATCATTGAAATCCGGCGGCAATTGGGGTTGGTTGGGTTGATGTTGCTCTTCTTCTTCTCCTTCTTCTTCCTCTTGATTTGCTTGACTTGATTGGCCCTCCCCATAGTTCATGGAATTTGGAAATATCCATGTTTGATGTTGGTAAGTTAGAGCTTTGGGGAGGATGGGACTAGGCAAAACAATGTAGGGCATTTTACCCGGCCCTACCAACCAATTGTATTCTCCACGTCCTCTATCAGTGATCATTTGCATATTTCGCAAAGTTGGAATATCCAACTTTGTTGAACCCG
This sequence comes from Adenophora triphylla var. japonica, assembly GCA_022495995.1. Taxonomy (NCBI): domain Eukaryota; kingdom Viridiplantae; phylum Streptophyta; class Magnoliopsida; order Asterales; family Campanulaceae; genus Adenophora; species Adenophora triphylla. Next base: position 347,118 of record JAFEMH010002204.1, read on the forward strand.
AAACCGCGATCTCAGTGTCGGGCATTGCCCGCCGAAAGTGGAGACCAAACAAAGTTATTATACCTCCAATGTGAATCTCCCCATTGAAAGTTGGAGAGACGATATCACTGAACAACTCGATCAAGAAATGGCTCAAATTTACCCTCCTATGAGCCCTCACCAAACACCATAACAAAAACAACTCCTTCTTGTTTACCGTGCCTTTATCTTCCCTAGCAAAAACAGTGCATACGTAGAATCTGTGCATAATCCGAAGAACAGGATGTATAATAGATGAGGCTTTTGCAGTCCTAGATTTGAAAGATGGAATTCCGGTTATTTGCTCCCAAAATACATTCTCCCTAAACTCTATAGGAAAATCGGCTTCATAATTTGTGTAGGCGGGCCAACCCAAAATTCTGTTTATATCAAAAGAAGTGAGGTGGAACTCCTCTCCACCAAGCCTAAAATACAAATGTATCAATTGGTATGGCTCCCCCGTATCTCCACAAATCTCCATAGTAAACTCCTTCCTCATAGTGCACAAGAATTCTAAGGTGATCCTTTCATAAGTCTTTGCATGCAACCCAAGAAAACCACCACAACCAAATCCGGTGTGAAACCTCTTCACATTTGAATAGATATCTAAGGCTTTAAGGGCATCAATATCTGGGAATTGGGTTGGCCTCATCCTTCTTTGACGAAGGGCGGTGAATCTAGCCACTTCGGAAGGCTCTCTAAACTCAATACCCAAATCATTGAGTGTTGGGTTTAGATTAGGGGTAGGAGATGGTTCCTTTCGGGACCTTTTCGAACCTCTTTCAGTAGCCTTTCCTTTTCCCTTCCCTCTCTCCATTGAAAATTTTCAGAAATAACCCAAAAACTTAGCTAAAGGAAGAAGAAAATAGATTACCCAAATCTGAGCTTGAAAAGCTTGTAATCTTTGATGAATAGCCACTAGACACCAAAAAGCTTCCTCCTTGCACCTTAATTCGGAGTAATCCTTCTTCAATTTGTTGAAATGGGTTGAGGGTTTTGGAATTTTCGGAATTGGGGTTTTAGGAGGGTTTTTGGACTGATTTTGGTAGGAGAGAAATGATTGAGTAGAGGATTTGAGGAGGATTGAGGGTTGAATTGTGAGTAAAAATGGTGTAGGAGAGGGTATTTAAAGTGGGTGGGACGGAGGTTTTGATGGAGAGAGGTTGAAGATGAAGTAAATGAGGGGGGAGGGAAAAGGCACGTCCTTTGACTGGAATCGACGCAACTCCCCAGACGTCTTGCATGGCCGTGTCAAGGAATTTGCACGGCCGTGTCCTTTTACTGAGTCAACCCGCTCCAACTCGATATGAACTGCACGGCCGCTCCAAGAAGAGCTGCACGACCGTGCGAACCAAATTTCACCATTTTTAAATCTTTTTCCCTACAAAACAAGTTTAGCACAAATATGATAAAAACTAAAATAAAATAAAAGAAAAAATAAAGAAAAAATAATCCATCGGTTACCATCCCGATGATGCTTGTTTTAGGTCCTTAGCTTGACCCCTTCCCGGTAGTAGGAGATGCATGATACTTGGTTCGCCTTTTGTCATTGACAACTTGCCATTGCAATCCCTCTGGGGTAATAAGTATCTTCTGCAGTAGACATTTCTTCCATCCCGATTTGGGTAGAACAAGTGACCTATAGTCTTTGCACTTTCGGAAATTCGAAGTGACCTCCGTCTTTGTTCTTTTTGACTTTTTCACTGCATTGTTAGCTTTGGGACATGCAAAAATATCTATAATATCATTGCAAATCAAAGGTTCAATATTTATGGGATCATTTTTTATTTCTTCCTTTGATTTTGGTTCCTCACCCATTAAATCTTCTTCACTTGGAATCCAATTTTCTTCGCTAGGGGTGTAGGTCTCTTCATTTGGGGTCCAATCCTCTTCACTAGGAGTATAGGCCTCGAGATAGGGGTCTTCGAGAACCGGCCTATGCATACTAAATTCGACCCTTTCTTTCCCTATATTTAGGGAAAATGTGTCAATTTTCACATCTATAATTGCCCCCGCAGTGGCAAGAAATGGCCTTCCTAGAATGACGGGAATATAATGGTCTTCCGCCATATCCAAGATAACAAAGTCGACAGGGATGATTAAGTTCCCTACTCGACAAGGCAAGTTTTCCATAATACCAACGGGGTATTGAACGGATCGGTCTGCCAATTGGAGAGTTATGGTTGTGGGTTTGAGTTCCCCTATACCAAGCTTCTCGCTAACCGATAATGGCATTATACTAACGCTTGCTCCTAAGTCACAGCGTTATCTATGTTTATTCTGCCAACACAACAAGGAATGGTGAATGTACCTGAATCCTTTAATTTTGGAGGGTCTTTATTTTGCAAAACGGCGCTTACCTCCTCCGCTAACATAACATTCTCATTTTCTTCTAGCCTTTCTTTTTCAAAAATTAATTTTTTCAAGGGTTTAACGGCTAAAGGCATATCTTCATCTTTTCTAAAATAAGGAATGTTAACATTAATGGCATCTAGGTTATCAAGGAATTCATCATAATCCTTGCCTTTTTCTTTAGGGGATTCTGTCCCCGAACTAGTCTCAATCATCGGAGGGAATGGACTATGATTATTTCTAGGGCATTCATTTTTCTTTTCTTGCTCATCCCTAGTTTTCACTACGTTAACTTGCTCATTTGGCCTTTGAGGTTGACCGGGAAGACTCCCTTGTGGTCTATTCATTGGGGTAGCCTGTTGAGCTTGTTGAGTTTCTAACATCTTATTATGTGCTGCTAAGTTATCAAACCTAGCATTAAGCAGTTTAAAACATTCCCTAAATTCATTATTGATCTTTTCTTGGGAATTTTTATTTTCTACTACAAAATCCATTATAAGATCCAATTTAGATTTAGGGGGGAAGGTACTTGCATTGTTGTTGAAATTCTTAGGTGCAAATCCCGGGGGTTGTGTAGATGGTTGCGGGTTAAGAACGTTGTTATTCTTATAGGAAAAATTGGGGTGATTCCTCCACTCGGGATTGTATGTATTAGAATACATCCCCCCTTTTTGCCCAAAAGAATTAACGAAGTTCACTTGATCGTTAGAAGTAACGTCAAGTAACTCGCAGTTATCCGTACTATGTGAGTTAGACCCACATAATTCGCATAACACATTTATACTAGCAATGGGATTGACATTAAGATTTTCAAACTTTTTCAAAAGCATGTCAACTTTAGAGGAGAGAAGAGTAACTGCATCAACATTATATTTACCGGGCGTACCTTGTTGCTGCTCCCTCTCGTTTGACCATTGGTAATGGTTCAATGCAATGTTTTCGATAAGGTCGTATGCCTCATCGACTCCTTTGTTCATCAATGCTCCTCCTGCAGCGGCATCAATGGTCTCTCTTGTTTTGAAAATGAGACCGTTGTAGAAGGTGTGAACAATCAACCATTTTTCAAGCCCGTGGTGGGGGCACATTCTGAGAAGTTCCTTGAACCGTTCCCATTCGTCATACAAAGTCTCACTGTCTGTTTGACAGAAGTTAGTGATCTTTGTTCGTATCCAGGCGCCTTGCTTGGTGGGAAAAATCGACTAAGGAATGCTTCTTGAATTTGGTCCCATGTTGTTAATGAATTGTGGGGGACCGAATTCAACCATTGCTTCGCCTTATCCTTAGGAGAGAAAGGAAAAAGGCGCATCCGGATTACTTCTTGCGTAATATTTTGAATACGTGTGGTATCACAGTATTCAAGGAATGTTTGGATGTGTAGATGGGGATCTTCGAGAGCGGTGCCGCTATATTGGTTATTCATAACCATATGCAATAACTGCGGCTTTATCTCGAAGTGTGCCGCTCCGGCATTTGGCACAACAATAGGGGATCTAGTTCCCGGGGTACTTGGGTTAACAAAGTCCCGTAGGGTTCTAGCGGGTGTTTGCGGTTCTTCTTCCATATGTTTTTGTAAAGTTTCTCTAAATCTTCTTAATCTCTCGTGAAATCTTCTTTCGGGTTCCGGATCAAAGTTGTCAACGTATGTCCGAGACCGTTTCATAAACTATAAGAAAAACACTTGAAGAAAAATTAAACGCAACAATTTATAGGAAGAGAAAGCAAAATAGCAAAAAAATAAAACAAAAACAAAAAAATTATGTAGTAAAGACAAAAATAAAAGTAAACCGTTGTCCCCGGCAACGGCGCCAAAAACTTGTTCGGTCGAAACCTAACGGTTTATTTAATTCCGCAAGCGCACGGGCTATTGTAATATAGCGGGTGCAAGTACGGGTCGATCCCACAGAGACAGGGTTTACTAGGGAATATTTTTGTCTTTAGAAAATAATAGAAAAGATTGGGGGAAGATAAAATTTGTTTTTAGAAGAATAGAGAGAACATAAACAGAAAGTACTTAGATTAACTTCTTATAAAACGAAGTATTCTCGGGATTGGAAATCATACACATAATCTTATTCATCAAATTGTCATTGTCTTAGAGATAAAATGTTTTCATAAAAAGCAAGGATGGTATGTTAAGCCTACACTACTTCGGGCTAAGACAATAGCGTTTGTATTCTTCACAAATTATGTCCTAACTATTTGAGATTTCCGTTTACGTTATTCCCGCCCTGTCACAAACGGGCATTCCGGCTTATCTCTAGCTGACCATAATTAGTAAGAATCCATTAAGGACGAGAGTCAACATACTTTCCATTAAAGGAACATCCCTAGGCCATTGAACTACTCTCGTGATCAATGAAACCTAGTTTCTTTATATGGTTCCGTCAATCGAGATTCTCCGCTAGGTACTTCTCTCAATTGACTGAATCATACAAATTGGATATCTCCAAAATGTAAGGCATTTAGAGAATAATATAAAGAGATTGTTTTAGATGAAGGAAGAAGACAAGACTAAACATTTTTGGATGATGAATAAGTATGCTTTTGAGTTTCCAACCCCAAGAATATGGGGGATTATTCACAAGCCATTAATAACATAAAAGTAGAAATAAAGACTGAGTAAGAAAGACTTATGAATAAAGAAGACGATTGCTGAGAATAATGCTTCACTTTTATTGCTTTTCGTCCAAAGTGATTCCAAGAACAAATAATGACTTTGATCTTCAAACTCCTTTGGAAAATTGTTGTCACAAATGTTTATACTTTCTATCTATCTAATATCAGTAATTTCTCTCTAATAATTCCTCTCTAAGACTGATTACAAGGGTCCTATTTATAAATGGGAGGAGACTCTTCAATTGGGTGCCATCAAAAGGTGCCTTTACATCTGCAGTCACGACTTGCACGGCCGTGTCAAGGAATTTGCACGGCCGTGTCCTCTTTGGCGCCAGTTTTGAATTTGAACTTGGAGACTTGCACGGCCGCTCCCAAAATAGCTGCACGGCCGCTCCGAGGCTTGGCACGGCCAGGGCTCTTCAGTCTCGGCCACTCCATGGGCCAAGATGGCCGGCCAAGGCCTATGATGCACGGCCGCTCCCACTTTTGCTGCACGGCCGCTCCGACTGGTTTTCAGCTTTGAGTGTTTATTTTGCTTGGTGTTCCTCTATCCTTTCGGACCAATTAGCCCAAGTATCCTTTAGATATAAAATGACCCTAAAACCTGTCTAGAAATGTATAAAGCATACCAAAAACGTAAAATCTAATAAAATAGCAAAAGTAAGTAAAATGTACTAAAAACTAAATGAAAAGTGATGATTTATTTATGTAAAAGTATATAAAAACTAGGATAATTGACTATATAATAGTCACTTATCACCAGTCTGACCGAAGACACAAGTTTCGTGAAAGAGGACCCGATCCTCACTCAGCTCAAGCAAACCTAGGCGAACATTTCCCTTTGGTCCCTGCTCACATCCTCTTATCCTCACAAGCTTAAGCTAGAGGAAAGCCTGGCCCGTACCATGGTCCCCGTGGACGCAACCCCTTACAAAGTCATTCTGATGATTGGCAACATCCACTATGGCAACATTATCACCTTCACAGATTTGGACCTTCCAAAATTTGGGGCTGATCACAATGAGCCGCTCTACATCACAGTCCAGCTGGACGAGCGTCGCCTTCCCCGCGTGTTGGTAGACGGAGGTTCCGGAATGAATGTCTTGCCCGCCAAGATGATGGACCTGCTTGACATCAAGCCCACAGACCAAGCCCTCGGTCCACCTTTGTCAAGGCCTATGACTCTACTTCCCGTACTGTTCTCGGGGTTGCTACTCTTAATATTTGGTTCGGCAAGCGGATGATTCCCACCGAATTCCAAGTGTTGGACATTCCAATCACTTTCACAGCCATCCTGGGGCGTCCCTGGCTGCATCAAATCAATGGCGTGGCATCCACCCTTCACCAATGCCTCAAGTTCATGCAAGACAATGAGCTAACCACAGTCTACGGCGACAGCATCACCACCGAGGGACCAAGACTAACGACATTCCAAGGTTGTTAGAAATCAAGCATAGTGACGACATGGCATTAACTGGATTCACTCTGGAGACCTCCAAGATCCAAATATGCAATGTGGACCTTCCACTGTCTCACGACAAGATCCCTCCTGCCATGAAAATGATGAAATTCATGAACTTCATCCCAGGACTGGGGCTCGGTAAAAGGTTACAAGGCCAACACCAAGTCATCGAAGTCAAGGACCATACCACGGTCTAGAGGCTTGGCTATGTGCCAACACCAGCTGACATCAAGGAAAACAAAAGGCTCCCCCGCACCAAGGCAGCCCGCAAAAGGGGAACCCTTCGACACCCAACCTCCGACCTTACAGCTTTCAACCTCGCTCATTACATCACCAAAGGAACCAACAGCGGGCGGGGACCGACAGAACCGACAGCAGAATTGAGGGGACCGACAGTGGAACTGATGAAGATGAGAAAGAAGCAGGGATAGTCAGCACCGAGACTATAGAAAGGATGGAACAGCTAGCACGGGACCTCAAGCGTTTCAGAGGACTCAAGGCTAATCCGATAAGGGGAGGGTTCGTCGACATCACGGCTCTACCTGGACTAACTGCCACCACAGTCCAGCACGAGTACACATTCAAGGGAATCCCAGACTTGGAGGAGCAACTCAAGGTACTCTCCATGGGAAACAGATTGTTCGGATTAGCCACTGAGGCCACATTCGAGACAGTAGCTCTAAAGCAGAAGGAACCAAAATTCATAGAAGACGCTCTCAGTGGACCAGCTCTACAGAGTCTTTTTGAAGAAGTCATGGAGGTGCCGAACCTGATTGACCTGGGCTCCGAAAACAGCATGATTGCCATGATCGGGACAACAGAAGCCAAGCCTCTCGACCCCCGAACCCTCATCAAGCATCCAGCAATGCCACTGAAGAATTAGGTAACTTTCACCGGACCAAGGGCAAGCCAGACAGAACTGGAAGACAAGCTGGGCCCGCACCCACATCTCCCTAAACCCGATCTCAAACCCTCTGAGTCAGTCCTTATCAGAGTCCAGTCCTCTGAGTCATCCAATGGCCTTACGCCGGAGGACTATGATAATGTAGCCAACCATGTATTTCCGTTCTTGTTCAATGAAAAGTCTGACCTTTCGGAGTATCCCCTCATTGCCACTTTAACAACTAATAAGTTAAAAAATAACTTAAAAGACGTTAATAACTCAATTGATAAAGAAGCAGACACATTAAATGAACAATACATTAGAGAAGTTCTCAAGCGTGTAGTTGACCAAGAGGACAATCGGGCCCAAGCTACTGAAGAGGTTATGACCAAAGTGAACCTGGGGTCAGTGCAAGAGCCTAAAGAGACACAAGTGGGCAATTTATTCACCGATGCAGAAAAAGAAGCCCTAATAAACCTCCTCCGGGAGTATGTTGACGTGTTTGCCTGGTCATACCAGGACATGCCAGGACTCGATCCCTCGATTGTGGAGCACAGAATTCCCCTGGATCCCGAATCCAAGCCTGTCAAACAGAAGCTGTGCAAGATCAAGCCAGAGTGGTCCTTGTGTGAATACCCCGTCCCGATGCAACGCGCATTCGGAAGTTTGAAATAATTAATTGTATAAGTCGGACCGAAATAGGATATTCATTTAGTGACACTCGATTTAAACCATATTAAAAATATTAATTTAAATTTTGAGAGTCGCCACGCCACTTTGATATAGCCCAAAGCTTTGAAAAAAGGCTAAACAGTTAATTGGGTTCGGGGGTCAAGTTACAACAGAAGAAGAAGCGTTATCACTCCTATTGCCCGACGAATCGGTCTTTCTAGCATGTGGGGTGTTGGTTGTGTGCGGTGTTTACAGGAATAGATAGGAGAAACGGGATCATGCATAAGGAGGAGGGGAGAGAAAGAATTAATTGATGATCACACCCTAGAACCTTTGAGTTAGGCCCTCGGAATGTGCACTAATCAACGTTCATCCTTGGGGATTGTTGATCATGGGATAATTATAACTAAGGTGGAAGGAAAGAAATAGTTCCTAGATCCATTGGGTTTCTTGGCGAAACCCTAGATCATCCTCGGCTATTGCATATTTAAATATATTAAAACAACCCTAAATCTAGCATATATGACATAAGCAAGAAATAAAGTAATTAAAATACTAAGCATGCAAATAAATAATAATAAAGACGATAATAAAGACGGAAAAATAAACAGAAGACTTACCTAATGATGGCAAGGCTTTTGGATTGAATCTATGAAGATTCGAAGAGAGTAGGAAGAACTGCGGGTAAAACAAGTGTAGTCTCGTTTCTTCCGAGTGAATTGTGTGTTGAGAAAATATTTAGACTTAGAAAACTCGAGTTTAGTCTCAAGTTTTCTAGGGAGGAAACCTCAAGTTTTGTCTTGAGTTTTCCGTAGAATCATTCTGTTTTCAAAGTGTGAGGCGGAGTGGGGTTTAAATAGTGAAAGGAATTGGGGAGGAAAAGGTACGAACGTGATGTGGGAAAACTGAAAGGGTCGATCGGCCTTATAAATAAGGTCCGATCGGCACTTAAAATAAGGTTCGATCGGCACAAAAAGGAAGATTCTGGCGGCAGTGGACAATGGTCGATCGGCCAAAGAGCTTGGCCCAGTTCTTCAATTGCTTGGCCGGCCCATTCGCTTTTCTTGGCCCCAAATTGCAATGCATTGGCCGGCCATTTGGCCTAGAAGTGCTCAGCAGCCGTGCCTTGGCCACATTGTTTTAGTATTGTTTATTATTCGTTTCGTCTCCGTTATTTCCAAGTCCATTTTGACCACTTTAATGAATTCTTTTGCACTTCGCTCTTTGGAATTTTATCTTTCATTTAATACCAGAAATTTTTATATATCAAATTCGTCCAAAAATTTCATATTTCCAGTTTAGTCCTTAAATTTCCAATAAATTCCAATTTGGTCCAAAAGCTTCCAAATGCCAGTTTAGTCCCAAATTTTCCCGAATTGCGCTTCAGTCCCTGTACTCATTAAAACACTTTTTTTTCGGACCGGGTACTAACAGTAGCCCCTCGGCGACGCTTCTTGTAAGACAAGTGGGGTCGACGATAATAAATAGGATCCGTCCTGAAAAAAGGAATTTCAGGAGGTGAAATGGTGAGCTTGCGGATGAGAGGTTTGGACTCGAGCTGAGTCGCAAAAGGATGACCAGGTAGGTCAAGTGGCTGGACCCACGTCGGGCTACCTACGTATCCCAAGAGGAATCAAGCCAAGTCGTAGTTCGAAAACGTGGGCGTTTAGTACCCGAGAGTGGCGGACGTGCAGCGTCTCAAGCCAAAGATGCGATTTGTGGCAAGGCTTTGGGGATCGAATCTAAGGGCGATTCGAATAATATTGAGAGATGTACGGAAAGGAGAATCAAGTATAGTCTTGCCTTCTCCGTGGGAAAATATGTTGTGTGTGGAAAGGAAATTCAAGTATAGTCTTGATTTTCCCCTTGAAAATCGTGTGTGATGGAACAAATCAAGTGTAGTCTTGATTTCTCCGTGTGAAGATATGTTGTGAGATAATGTGTGGAAAGGAAATTCAAGTATAGTCTTGATTTTCCCCTTGAAAATTGTGTGTGATGGAACAAATCAAGTGTAGTCTTGATTTCTCCGTGTGAAGATATGTTGTGAGATAATGTGTGGAAAGGAAATTCAAGTATAGTCTTGATTTTCCCCTTGAAAATTGTGTGTGATGGAACAAATCAAGTGTAGTCTTGACTTCTCCGTGCGAATAAACCAAGTTTAGTCTTGATTCGCGTACTGAGAGAAAGTGTATGCGGGACGGACCCTTGAAATGGATGATAGACCTCTGAAATGCGGGATGGACCCTTTGAAGGTGCGGGACGGACCCTTTGAAGATACGGGACGGACCCTTTGAAATGGAGGATAGACCTCTGAAATGCGGGACGGACCCTTTGATATGCGGGACGGACCCTTTGAAGATGCGGGACGGACCCTTGAAATGGAGGATAGACCTCTGAAATGCGGGACGGACCCTTTGAAATGGAGGATAGACCTCTGAAATGCGGGACGTACCCTTTGAAATGGAGGATGGACCTCTGAAATGCGGGACGGACCCTTTGAGATACAGGACGGACCTTTGAAATGCGGGACGGACCCTTGAAATGCGGGAAACTGTAGCTGCCAAAGGACTTAGGCTACTGTTTACTGATGAAGAATAGTTGTGTGAATTGATTGGGATTATTATGGCTTCCCGAGCCGAAGAACCAAGCGATTAAAAGATCGGGATAATCATTGCTAAGGCTTAGAGAGGAGTCTTGTCTCCTAGGCTTAAGGCTAGGGTTTTAGAGAGGCATTTGTCACCTAGGCTTAAGGCTAGGGTTTAGAGAGGTATTTGTCACCTAGGCTTAAGGCTAGGGTTTAGAGAGGTATTTGTCACCTAGACATGAGGCTAGGGTTTAGAAAGATATTTGTCACCTAGGCTTGAGGCTAGGGTTTAGAAGGGTATTTGTCACCTAGGCTTGAGGCTAGGGTTTAGAGAGGTATTTGTCACCTAGACATGAGGCTAGGGTTTAGAGAGGTATTTGTCACCTAGACATGAGGCTAGGGTTTAGAGAGGTATGTCTAAACAAGGCAGTTTGAGCTGAAAGGTTATTGGTTTAAACTAGGCGAGGCCGAGTAAGTGTCGATGATAGAAGGTAGGATTAGGTAAGATTGATGTCCAGAGATAAGGGCCGAGTCATCTTGAGAGTCACAGAGATACATTTTTGATAGATTTGAAGAGTTTGAAAATTTGTGGAGACCAAAGAGTGACTTTTGTAAATAAGGTACCAAGGAGGACAGTATTTTGAAAGCATGTTTATTTGATAAAGAGGCCTTATGATTAATCATGTTTCTAACTAACTCAAAGAGTTTGCCACATGCTGATCTTGATGACAAGGGATGCCCTTCATGCTAGATATGACTTCATGGGAGCTCCGATTTTTGTTAGAGCACATAGTCGACCCATTTTTGTGGAGGGGAGCCCCAATGTTTGATGAAGGGACCTTGGCGAAGTCCCAGTTGATGATGAATGGCGAAGCCCCAGTTGATGATGCAAAGCAAATCTGAAGGGAATGGCGAAGCCCCAGCTTGGAGATGCAGAGCAAACCTGAAGAGAGCCTGAGAGAACAGCTTAATAAAAGCCCCAGCTTGGAGAGATTCAATGCATCCCTATTTGCAGACATAGTCATCTTGCGGCCACGGGGCGACCTCATTTCGAACAATGGTCAATCAGTCGCTGGACAAGACTCGGAAATGTATATGTGCAAGGGCGCATTTTTTCGAAGGTGGGAATGGATCCCGAGTTCGTGTATGACACTTTCGCTTTTGGGTTTGACTCTTTTGGGAGAGTATAAGCATCACAAGGTGTGGAAAAGTGTATGGAAGCCCCTGCAGACAGAAAGACAGTGTTTGGCTCTATTTTCCTATGATGTAGAAAAAGAAGACTTGTCGAGACATTTGAAGAATTATTTTATTCAGAATTATATCTTGATTGCTCGTGAATGGACCTCACTGATTGGTTTATCAAATTCCAATAATATAGGTAAACTAATGAATGTTTTGATTTGAAGGTGAAATCTGGCTTGTCTTTAGAAGGAGAAGGATGTTCCGTTGTTGCTTCTTTGCTCTGTTCGGTGGTAATTGTGGTGCGGGCTGCCGTTGCATTGATCTCCTTCATGGGAAAGAATGAAAAATAGAAAAAAGATTGGGGTGGAAGAAAAGGTGGGAATTGACTGATTATAACCCAAAGATTTTTTCATTCCTTCAAGTGAAGATTCTTTGTTCCTTTGTTCTCGCAAGCCGAGGGAGTAGTCCACGGCGCGTGTCTCCTTGCTTTTACCGGAGTGCCGGCGAGAGGCACGGATGCGAAGCCCCAGTGAGACTTTTGCGGCGGTGTTTGAGGAGTCGAATGAACGAATTTCAAGAATAGGACAAGTTCCCAAACTTTTGAGAGAATATGTAATATGCTCACGTAGGATAACAAGTGACTCAAAAATCTGAATATGCATTTCTTTTAAATAATCTTTTGAGAATGCCATCCGGTAGCGGTTGTAGCTGGGCTTTGGATTGCGATCGATCATTAGGTGATGATTAACATGACCTCTTAAAGTGAGAGGTCGGCTGGGCCTTTTGCTGAGTGTTTGGGATTTCTAAGGTGAAGGGATTTTCTTGTTGTTGCCTCTTCAGGACCTCTAAGAGTGAGGTTAACTTTGATTTTGGCAAGGTCAAGGGTGGTGATGGAATCCTCTAAAAGTGAGAGGATGGACTTTGGAATGGGTTTATGGGATTTGTCCAAGAGGGAATCTTTGTTGCTTCTTCTCGCGAGTTTGTTGTGATTTCAGCAGGTAACTTGATCACGATAGGACCTTCACTCGATGTCTCGTTTTCACAACCTTTGCGATGGGAGGTTCACTTCGGGGTGATGAAGTTTTTTTTTTTTTTTTCAAACACCCTCTTATCGAGAAAAGCCTTCGGATTTGTTTGCTCGCGATAGCCCCTAGCGTATGCCTTTAGGATGCTTTTACCTTTTCCCTCTTGGGCTTGGAGGTGGTCCCTTCGAGGGAGCCCCTTGTATGAGTTTCTTTTGCATTCCGCCTTTCTTGAGCTTGGAGGTGATTACTTCCTTTGTGAGTCGAGGAAGTCCCTAGTATGGGCTTCTTCCTTAGGGTCTCAAAACTTATCGATCTTGAAATGAAAGGGTATTATTTAGTGAGGATAAGGTTATGGCTTCCTATGGTGAGAGGTTTAAACTTCAATTGCTACTGGATAGCATTCTCAAAAGAGTATTTAAAATAAATGCAAACTCATTTAACCGACTTATTAAGTAAGGCAGAATATATTCGGACCATAAGAAAGATATGTGAGCATATTCAACGAAAGCTTATCGATCGAATGGAAAATCAGAGGAGACGCGAGATTGGGGGGTTGGTGAGCCCCAAGTTGATATTCATGCAGCACTTGTGAAGGATAGGAACAACTCTTTGCATCTTCTTTAAAGTGGCGTGAGTAGCTATTTTCTGATGATGAGCAACAACGGTCTTTGTGCTTGTCTTGACCATATGGAAAGGAGGTCAAGTGGGGGGAGAGTGTACTTGGGGAAGTGTATGCTCGAGGGAGCATAGAGGGTGTGTACGAGGAGAGGGTTTGGAGATAATGTATGGAAAGTATATGGTGGAGTATGGGAAGAGTGTATGAGAGAAGGGTGTATAGGGATGGTGTATATGAAGAAGGAACGGTGAGTTGTTTACTCCAATCAAAGCATTCATTCATTGTTTACTTTATTAGCCGGTGAGTTTATCAGTGAGATTAGCAACCAAGTGATAATTATAAATAAAACAATCTTCTTGAAAGTAATGCGAGATTATGTCTCAAGTCTAGAGAGAAAAGAAAGAAAGACCTTTTTTTATTGTTGAAGTAACTAGTTCAAAGTGGACATTACATATCAATGCCCAAAATGGACATAAGAAAGACATACTAGAACCTATAAGACTGAATGAATCGAAATCTTCCCTTGGAGGGCGAGGGTTCCTTCATCAATGAGGCCTTGGGTCTTCCCTTGGTTGATCAATCCTTGAATTGAGCGTTTCAATTGTACACATTTGTCAGTGGTATGCCCAGCGTACTTGTGGTATCTGCAAAACTTGGATGTATCTAAGTCTTCCTTTGGGTTAATAGGCTTGTAGTTCTCGAGCGGCTTGATCAAATTCTTTCCCACCAAAATGTCGAAGAACTCACCTACAGGCATTCCTAAGTCATCAAAATGTTCCTTGTTGATCTTCTTCTCGGGTATTGATGCCTTTAGTTGGTTGGTGGCCACAGCAAGCATCCTGAATGAGAAATTCTGATGTGTAGGACCATAAGGGGAACCATAAGCATGTGGATGATAGGGACCCCGGAATTGAATAGGAGGAGGAACTCTTCTCAAGTATTCTTGGATGAAGGACAAATGATGCTGCTCAATTTCATGCATGTCTTTGAGGAGGTTGATCACTCCCAACCTCATGTTTGAGACTTCTTTGAGGGCTTCAATGCTTTTCTCCAGAGACATGATGTGGAATTCTGTAAGAACATATGGCGGAGTCAAACCAATGAGTTGAATTAGATTCATAATTAATCTTAAGGCATCCTTGAGAAAATATTTGACCTCCACAATTTTGAGTTTTGACCGGGCTGAAGTTGCCTACGTAACCCTTACCATTTAAGATACGAGTCTCAGGTCACCGTAGTTCGAGGGGACCCCGATTGATGATACAACCAGGGTTAAGTTTAGAGAAAGAGAGAGGATGAATGTAAAAGAGTCCGTTTGGTGAAAAAAGGAGAGGAAGATGACTCGATCCTTGGTCAAATATAAGTGAGGGTGATCTAGACGAGCTAATCGGACTTGGTAAGTTGGCTTAGGTAGGCCCTAGATGGTGGTTTGATCTATATGGGTCGAGAGAGGTTTGATCTAGGTGGGTCTTTGGCTGAAGGGTGCTAGAGATAAAGGATCTAAACTATGGATGGTTTTAAGGCTAAGGGAGCAAACTGCGGATGGTTCAAGAGATAAGAGGTAGAACTTTGAAGGGTCCTAACTTGAAGGATGTAGACCGTGGGTGGTCAAAGGTAGAGGAATGGACCATGGATGGTCCAAGAGACGAGAGGTGGACCTCGAAGAGTCTCAGGTGGAAGGGTGGACCTTTAATGGTCCTAGATAGAGAGAGTGGACCTCGAAAGGTCCTAAATTGAGGAGTGGACCTTGAACGGTCCAAGAGAAGAAGAGCGGACCTTGAACGGTCCAAGATATGAGGAGTGTGGACTTTGAAGGGTCCAAGAGAAGAGGAGTGGACCTTGAAGGGTCCAAGAGAAGAGGAGCGGACCTTGAACGGTCCAAGATAAGAAGTGAACCTTGAACGGTCCAAGAGAAGAGGAGCGGACCTTGAACGGTCCAAGATATGAGAAGTGAACCTTGAAGGGTCCAAGAGAAGAGGAGCGGACCTTGAACGGTCCAAGATATGAGAAGTGGACCTTGAATGGTCCAAGATTGGGAGAGTGGACATAGTATAGGAAGAGCACCACGAAGGGTGAAGAGTGGACCTTGAACGGTCCAAGATAGAGAGATCCTAGGGCGGTCCGCAGTAGAGGGTGTGGACCTTGAAGGGTCCAAGAAGTAAAGAGCGGACCTCGGAGGGTCCTAGAAATGGAGAGTGGACCTCGGAGGGTCCTAGAAATGAGGAGTGGACCTCGGAGGGTCCTAGAAATAAGGAGTGGACCTCGGAGGGTCCTAGAAATGAGGAGCGGACCTCGGAGGGTCCTAGAAATGAGGAGCGGACCTCGGAGGGTCCTAGAAATGAAGAGCGGACCTCGGAGGGTCCTAGAAATGAGGAGCGGACCTCGGAGGGTCCTAGAAATGAGGAGCGGACCTCGGAGGGTCCTAGAAATGAGGAGCGGACCTCGGAGGGTCCTAGAAATGAGGAGCGGACCTCGGAGGGTCCTAGAAATAAGAGCGGACCTCGGAGGGTCCTAGAAATGAGGAGCGGACCTCGGAGGGTCCTAGAAATGAGGAGCGGACCTCGGAGGGTCCTAGAAATGAGGAGCGGACCTCGGAGGGTCCTAGAAATGAAGAGCGGACCTCGGAGGGTCCTAGAAATGAGGAGCGGACCTCGGAGGGTCCTAGAAATGAGGAGCGGACCTCGGAGGGTCCTAGAAATGAGGAGCGGACCTCGGAGGGTCCTAGAAATGAGGAGCGGACCTCGGAGGGTCCTAGAAATGAGAAGCGGACCTCGAAGGGTCCTAGAAATGAGAAGCGGACCTCGGAGGGTCCTAGAAATGAGGAGCGGACCTCGGAGGGTCCTAGAAATGAGGAGCGGACCTCGGAGGGTCCTAGAAATGAGGAGCGGACCTCGGAGGGTCCTAGAAATGAGGAGTGGACCTCGGAGGGTCCTAGAAATAAGGAGTGGACCTCGGAGGGTCCTAGAAATGAGAGCGGACAGGACCTCGGAGGGTCCTCGGAAGGACAAGAGTGGACCTCGGAAGGTCCTAAAAATGAGGAGTGGACCTCGGAAGGTCCCAAAAATGAGGAGCGGACCTCGGAGGGTCCTAAAAATGAGGAGTGGTTAAGCATTTTATTTACAAAAAAGCCCTTTATTTATAGAACCTACTCTTGGTTGGAAGGGATACCCCTTTTTCGCAACTAACTAAATGTCCTAAAGTGGTGGATCCTAACGACTAACCATCTCATATAGACATTTAATATGATATTTATGGAAAGTACTACAGACCCATGATAGGACAAGATCAGGCATTCAAACTTTACATGGTACGTCCTTTATAAGGAAAATCAATTTTTTTTAGTGCCTTTATTTCCATTATAGATCTTGACCTATTATTGATTCGTAGTGACTTAACACAAAGACCTTATTAATTGTCTATATAAAAAAGCTAGTCAAACCAACCGGTCACAGGGAGTGTACTCTTAACAAAGTGGGTGACACAAGGGTTAGATTTCAGGCTCTCACCGTGCAGCCGAAGCGCACTGATGAGTGGATGGCCAAGTGAGACTCGGAAGGGAGGCAACATGATCACCACACTTCCCGCACTTTGGCTTCTCCGAAGGGTTAAGGGGTATCTGTGCAGTGTGACACGGACTCTAGTGGTAGTGTGAGGTAAAAAGTCTAATTCTTTTTTTTAAGGAAAAAAGAGAAAGATTTTTTTTATGAGATGCATGCATGCAATGCAACAGTTAAGAATAGGAGAAAAAGAAAAAGGAAGTAAAATACAACACCATACAAGAAAACGAAAGTCTGACCCACTTAGTTTGAAAAAATTTCAAAACAGTCCCCAGCAGAGTCGCCACTGTGAATACCCCGTCCCGATGCAACGCGCATTCGGAAGTTTGAAATAATTAATTGTATAAGTCGGACCGAAATAGGATATTCATTTAGTGACACTCGATTTAAACCATATTAAAAATATTAATTTAAATTTTGAGAGTCGCCACGCCACTTTGATATAGACCAAAGCTTTGAAAAAGGCTAAACATGTAATTGGGTTCGGGGTCAAGTTACAACGAAGAAGAAACGTTATCACTCCTATTGCCCGACGGATCGGTCTTTCTAGCATGTGGGGTGTTGGTTGTGTGCGGTGTTTACAGGAATAGATAGAAGAAACGGGATCATGCATAAGGAGGAGGGGAGAGAAAGAATTAATTGATGATCACACCCTAGAACCTTTGAGTTAGGCCCTCGGAAGGTGCACTAATCAACGTTCATCCTTGGGGGATTGTTGATCATGGGATAATTATAACTAAGGTGGAAGGAAAGAAATAGTTCCTAGATCCATTGGGTTTCTTGGCGAAACCCTAGATCATCCTCGGCTATTGCATATTTAAATATATTAAAACAACCTAAATCTAGCATATATGACATAAGCAAGAAATAAAGTAATTAAAATACTAAGCATGCAAATAATAAATCTAAAATAATAAAGACAATAATAATAAAGACGGAAAAATAAACAGAAGACTTACCTAATGATGGCAAGGCTTTTGGATTGAATCTATGAAGATTCGAAGAGAGTAGGAAGAACTGCGGGTAAAACAAGTGTAGTCTCGTTTCTTCCGAGTGAATTGTGTGTTGAGAAAATATTTAGACTTAGAAAACTCGAGTTTAGTCTCAAGTTTTCTATGGAGGAAACCTCAAGTTTTGTCTTGAGTTTTCCGTAGAATAATTCTGTGTTTAAAGTGTGAGGCGGAGTGGGGTTTATATAGTGAAAGGAATTGGGGAGGAAAAGGTACGAACGTGATGTGGGAAAAAGCTTGAAAGGGTCGATCGGCCTTATAAATAAGGTCCGATCGGCACTTAAAATAGGTTCGATCGGCACAAAAAGGAAGATTACGGCGAGCGGTGGACAATGGTCGATCGGCCAAAGAGCTTGGCCCGATTCTTCAATTGCTTGCTGGCCCATTCGGCTTTTCTTGGCCCCAAATTGCAATGCATTGGCCGGCCATTTGGCCTAGAAGTGCTCATAAGCGGCCCGTGCCTTGGCCACATTGTTTTAGTATTGTTTATTATTCGTTTCGTCTCCGTTTTTGCCAAGTCCACTTTGACCACTTTAATGAATTCTTTTGCACTTCGCTCTTTGGGATTTTATCTTTCATTTAATTCCAGGAATTTTTATATATCAAATTCGTCCAAAATTTCATATTTCCAGTTTAGTCCTTAAATTTTCCAATAAATTCCAATTTGGTCCAAAAGCTTCCAAATGCCAGTTTAGTCCCAAATTTTCCCGAATTGCGGTTCAGTCCCTGTACTCATTAAAACACTTTTTTTTCGGACCGGGTACTAACACCTTGCAAGTTAAAGAAGAGAT